>OY757922.1:43219829-43249829 GCA_963585895.1 Sepioteuthis lessoniana | reverse complement strand
TTCTAACGGTTAACTGCATGAAGAACGGAATCGGTGAAATAAATGCAAATTTCGGCAGAGTCAGTTTGCATTCACTTCGCGCGATTACCCTATGAAAATCATGAATGCACTTCTTACCTTATATAGGGATAAATATCAAGGGAGTTGAAGTCTTTGAGTCTTGTAAAGGTAATCCAATCTAACAGGCTATGGGGAAAACATTAATCTACTTTTTACCTCATACATAGATAAATAGCACTGCAGTTGGAATCGTTTAACCTTGTAAATGGATCTTTCTTTGATGCTGGTACCTTGTAATCGGATACAGACTGTTTCATATTATTTGGAGAGGAGATGGGCGTCGTCAAATAAGCCACATTGTCAGAAGATATGCCATGAAGAGGAATTTCTCGCTATAGCATTCAGATGGTCTAACAGGCCATGGGAAGGGCATGAATCTACTTCTTACCTCATATAAAATAAATAGCAAGACAGTTTAAATCATTTAACGTTATAAAAGAATCTTCCCTTAATATTGATACTATGTAATCGAAAACAACCTTAATTCCGGGCCTCACCTGCCCATCGTCTAAAAGGAATAATTGATGGGTTCATTACTCGATACATGATGCGCCCCTCAAGTGGAATTACGATAGAACTGAGACATCCGGGAGCCTTGCTTTCTGCTTCGGCCCCCACTTTAAACTGACCTTGTGTCAAATTCTGGCCTAATGGAGAACTAGATGAATCCTCCTCGTTCACAGGAATGAAATAGATCCTAAACTGACGCTACATACATGTAAGCAACGAAAATAAAAAATGATCAATCTGTATAAAACTGATTCCACCGTCGCAATTCCCCAATATCAATCTACGCATCCAGTAGAATATGACTGATGGCGTTTTCTGAGTGTGACTGGATCTAGAAAAAACCACAACAGCGAATATATATATATATATATATATATGATAGCTTTCAAAAAACTATATTTATTGACCATGAGGAAAATTAGTAATAAAAGATGAAAAAGAAAAAGCTAGCTAACTGAAACGAGGTACGAAACCAGTTTTTAAAGCGTAGCCTAATGAGTAGAGTGTTCGCCAATGGTCCAAGAGACCGGGATTCAATCCCAGGTCGAGTCATACCAAATACTTGCTTAACACTCAGCATTATTAGGTAGGGATCCAGAGTAAACTAGAGCAATCCTGGGAATGGAGTAATGCCCTCCCCTACACCTTGGTGTAGTAGCTATCGAAAAGGGAGCCTTCGGGTCACCCTCGACTAAAGGGAGACAACTTTACTTTACTTACTGACTTTTTCTTTTTGCTTTGATTTTCGTTCATAATTTAATAAATATGTCTTTTTAAGGTTAATATTTGTCCCTATCTTCTATCGCTCCCAGTAGATTCTCTAAACTACAGCCTGTGTCCGTACAGAGCTGCTGTAGGTAAGTTCTTGTTGGTCAGCAAACACTGGCACGTTCATATGAAGGGGTTCATTAGAGAACGTCATTTATGAGTTCGTCTTTGCTTCTCCAGCAGTGTCTCGCGTGTCTTGTTCATCTTATTTGGATGGTTTTAGAGATGGGAGAGAAGTGCTCGTACAGCGGTTGTTTCCTGGAGTGTTACTTCCAGAATTTATCCAGTATAGCTCAGGTTATCGACCCGATAAAATAAAACGGGATTTCTTCCAAGAGGCTGTTTTGTCAATACTACTGTACTGATGCACCACATGGACGCTGACAAAACGTAAAGATATGAGAACTGCACAAGAATGCTAAGAGCGACAAACATACATACATATATATATATATATATATATATATATATATGTGTGTATATATATATATATATGTGTGTGTGTGTGTGTGTGTGAGTGTGTGGTGGTTGAAAAGTAACCCCTTATTGATAGAGAGTTACTTTTCGGTCAGCCTGAATATTATCGGCAAAAAGTGCTTATTGATGAAACAGAAGTAAGAAGTATGACCAAAACAATGATTTAAAAGTTAGGAATAATTACAATTTTAAAAGTTTTGAGCATTCCAAGATCACCCCAACTTAATAATCTTATGTGCCTACCTGTCTCATTGTCAAAGATCGATATTTGTCGTCTACTTTGGTTGATTTGAAAAGCGTCAAATGTGATTATGTTTGAGTGTCTTACTATGTTTTTCTGTCATTCAATTCTTTAGTGACACTCTAAAACCCTAAAAGATATTTCTCAAAACCCACTTGTCCTTTCGGAACAAATGTCATGCTGTTCAGCAATCAGCAGCACGGTCAGTCGAAGCAAAAGAGGAGACTCTGTGATATAGTAGCTAACGTACAAGATTGCGATATCGTAGTAACCGAGTTCGAACTCCAGTAGCGCTATTGAGTTCACTTTCAGACAAATACCCCTATTTACCAACCCCTTCGTTCGGGCAGGATATGACACAAGGTCAATTTTTAAGCGGAGTTTAACAGGTTTGAATTCAGAGTTTTCTTTCTCCTAGACTAGTTGCCTCACCAAGGCTGAAGAACCTAGTCTGCCCGACTATTTACCCATATCTGGAGGGAGAATAATTGGATTCATACCTTTCCCAAGGGTATTAGTGCTATGTGAAATGCAATCAGTCTCATCCAGGATTTGAACTCGTGTCGCCGTGTCCATTTCCTACGACGATAACCATTACACCACGGGCACCTCCATCAAGACAAATACCCTTGGGAAAAGCTTGAGCTCCCTTATCTCCTAAAGCTTTAGGTTAAATAGTGCCACTATTATTCTGTTAACAAGAATGGTTTTGGCATTAAATAAACCACAGAAATTGATATGCCATAAAAAAAACCGAACCAGTCCTAGCAAAAAATATCATGCAAATATATTTTGAAGCGCTGCTTTAAAAAAGCAACTAAAATTGAATGTATACAATGGAGAGGATTGTTGTTTGATTGTTCTGTTGTTAGATTTTTTTTTTTTTTTTTTTTTTTTTTGGTGGGCAAGTGGGAGGTAAAGATACAAATGGGAAAAAAAAAACGGTTTTATCAATTTGAAAACACTCTGTATATACGCACCCATCTTCAATAGTGAAATCGTGGCTTACAATTTGCTGCCCTCAAACTACCAAAAATTCATTTTGGAAATATATGTAAACAGAGCAGAACTAATTTTCAATCGGCTGCGTCGTTATCGCCCTCTCCATACTTTTAGTAAAATATAATATATTTGCCGGTTTTTAGAGCTTACTACAAATTCAAATTTTCAATGAACCAACGGAGACCCTAATATACTTCTAAAGACTTCACTACCGACGGAAGGATTATTTTTTAATCCGATTTAAATTCAAAGGCGAAAAAATTAAGAAATATTGGCGAGTGAAAGTTATTCATGGGCGTGTGTATGTATATAAGTGAGTGGGTACATATAAGTAGTGTGTGTGTGTGAGAGAGAGAGAGAGAGAGAGTGAGAGAGAGAGAGTATAGTCGATAAATGGGTATATATATAATATATATATATATATATATATATATAGCATATCTATTAGTTTTCTTTTATGGAAAGTATGTGTGAGTGGGGGGGGGTTCGTGTCTACACATATAGTGTAAGAATGTGTATTTACGTAAAACGTATTAACTTGTGTGTGTATGTGTGTGTGTGTGTGTGTGATATCTATTGGTTTGTGTATGAAAATTATGCGTGAGTGGGTATATATATTTATAGTGCATGAGTGTGTTTGTTTAAAGTGCTTTTAAGGATATATATATATATGTGCGTGTATATATATATATATATATATATATATATATATATATATATATATATAGAGAGAGAGAGAGAGAGAGAGAGAGAGAGAGAGAGTGTGTGTGTGTGTGTGTGTGTGTGTGTTTCAGAACTATCGATATCATTTTGTCATCTAATAACTGGACCAATTCATGTTTAAGTGATCTCAATAGCACGTGTAGAAACAACTCAATATTCTATGATTCACGTTTTATGGTTTCTTTGTTTTTGTTTTTTTTTGGGGGGGAGGGGGGGTTATTGCTTTTTTTTTCTTACTTTTTTTTTCAGGTATAGAAAACACCTTCACTGGAAAAGAAAAGACTTTTTTTTTTCTTTTTGGGGGGGAGAATGATGCTTATTCTTCATCAGAAAATACATTCCGTGTATTCTAAGCCCCACCGACCGAGTGGCCACGTTTACAATAAATATTCATCAATTCTCCCAGAAACTATTGCCGAAAATATATAAATGGTAAAGAAGACATCAGAAAATGAATCAACAAGTTAAACCCAGATAAAATATTAGTGTCGATGTTTCAAAGTAAAATCCCTTAAAAACGTTTCACATTTTCTCTGGACTTCAACAGACAGAATGCCGTATATGAAAATTGTATAATTCATTTTTCATCAGACGAACTATTTTCCAAGCTGATCTTATTCTTTATTTGCAACATTTAGGCCGTATAGCCAACGGCGTTCTTCGGATGTGTGTATCGAGGATCCCGCGGCGTTAAACCTCCACTGTGAACTGCCATACCGATGCAAGGAACATTTCTCGTTAATCATGTGAGTTTCTCTTTTCTTTTTTTCATTTTTCTTTCCCCCTCCCCTTTTTACTTTTTTCTTTTTCTTTTTTTTTCGTCAGGCTGTAAATTAGTCCTGTCCATTCATCTTATGGGTTAATCACTTATTTATTTATTTATTTATTTATTTTTCTCTGGAAACTTCTAATGAAAAGAATTAATTAAATAAAAGCAGAAAAAAAACAGATATGACATGACTAATCTATGATGTGAAAAATTCTTGCTATTTGTATGGAATTTTACGACAGACAGCTGACACCACCAATAATTACTCCTGAAGAAGGCCGGAGGGTATACTACCGAAACGTTATAAACAAAGAAAAATATAGACGAGTTCAGTAGTTCGTCTGATGAAAAAAAAAAGGAATTGCAAAATCTCCGTCAGACAAAAGTAGTACAAGAATCTACTTATCGTTTCTTTTGGGCAAATTCCTTATTCCATCCTCCTAGAACAAAAGGAACTCAAAGTTGAATACCCCCTCCTAATTCTCAGTATCATTTAATGTGGACGAAGACTGTCTTTTTGTATTGTCATTGGCTATTTATTTCCTTTCTCCAACAATCTTTTGCATTTCACGTTCTTGTAAAATTTTCACTTTACATCGCCTGTCACAGTTTTGTAGCGATTTACGCGTAGATATACGATCTTGTATGGGAGGGGTGATTGTTTATCAGGGGTTCTTTTGGGAGGTTGTTTTGAGGGGTTGTAGGGATGGCTTTTTTTTTTTTCGTGCATGTGTAAGTCATACACAAAAGCAACTAATATAAACAAGATGACGTAAATAGTTTTTGGTTGGGATATTTTTATTATGTTGGCAATCACCCACGTCGTCTAACATTGATTATTCTCAAGTAATGCTTCGATTTGATTAATATCAAACTCAGTTTGTTTACTCGACCGTGGAGTATCGTTCAGCAAGAAATTACCAGCACAAAAATTAGCTAACCATTTCTGACGCGTTGAACTCTTTGCAGTACCTTCTCCATAATCAGCATAAATCTTTTTTTTTATTTTCATTTTCATTGCATTTTTTATTTTTGCGTTTGACTCAAGGCAAGAATTATGGACCAAGCACTGAGGATCGAACTCAGTAACAAAGGTCTACTAACCTAGATCACTGACTTTTATACTATGTGAGGCGGCTGACCTTTGGTATAGTTAGTTGGGTTCATATTACTTATCCCATGGTATATTGCGTTCCACATTGTTGTAAACTATCTACTTTACATCGTCCATCAATACTTGTTTAAAAAATGGATCATTTTCATTATAGTTCAGTAGCGAATCATTCAGGAAGCCCATTCACCAGAAGTCTTAATATAAGGAAGCCGCTGGAAATGTTTGGTTTGGTTTTATGGCATAATGCCAAATCCATTTTATACATATAAACAGTTCAATTTCAAATATAAGTACAGTTTAAACCTCAAATGGTTCTATTTGACCCATAGATAGGACCTTATCAGATGCAACCACTCCGGGTCAGAGTGGACTTGGTAGCGATGGCAATGAAGGGGTACTCCGCATTCCACAAAGCTCCAGCATCATTGGAGCCTCACCATCGAATTGTTTAATGTCATATCTTGGACACTCGTTGTGGGGTGGGATCTTACCCCTCTATAGAGATGCAGTCGGTGTATTCTGCGGCCCCATCCGACTGGGCCATCTGGAAATGATTTCTAATGCTTGATTTTGATATTCTGAGCATACTGGCTATTTCCCACGAAATACAACATTGATTATTCTTAAGTAATGACTTTATTTGATCGATATCTACATCAACTTGTTTACCTGACCGTGGAGCATCGTTCAATCAGATATCATGTAACTTAACAAACCCCTTTTTATACGTTTGATTATTCGTAAAACCTTCTCCATAAACTGCATGAATGTTGCTTTCGTTGTTTCGAATAAGTAACATTTTTACCTTTCTTAAAATAAAAAGCATAATATGCCGAAAATGTTGCTGATTTTCCTCACTTTTCAATGTTAGAATCACTTTTTTTAAAAAAAACACTCTAATTTTGACAAATTCAGAAAATGCTTGTTTGTATGTCAGTTTCATAATACAATCATAGGTGATCTTTCCGAATATAGATAAAACTAAACGCTCCTAATGTCGTGTAAAAATTTCACGCACAAAACTTTGCAAACAACTGTTGACACGTTTGCTTATTCACAATATCTTCTTCATAAACGATAGACATTTTTTTGCTTTTGATGAAGGGAGAAGTTTGAGTTGCATTTTTAGCTTTCTGAAAATAAAAGCGTATTATATTCTCGAAATCTTGAATATTCTTTTTCGTCCTATGGCTCTGTTGTAGGGGCATAGAATACACTGACTGTATCCCCTGTAGTGGGGTAAGGCCCTCCCCCCCAAATGAGAGATTGTACTGTGTATGACACTAAACTGCATCTTATGATGAGACTCCAGATCTAGAGATCTTGGGTAAATAGAGTATCTCTTGATTGCCGTTACTCCCAGGTCCACTCTGACCTGGAGTGGTAGTGCCTGTTAGGGTCCCATTGATAGATCAAATAAATCTGTCAAAAATTATTCATATTCAATAGGACCATGTACAAAAAATCCTCTTAAGAAACAGCTGCACAAAGAATTGTAAAAATGAAGATACAATGAACGCGATTTCCTAACCTCTAGGTATGAAATAACTCTAGGCGGGTTGCTATACCGTTGAAATAAATCCAGCAATGAACCAATTTTTCATCTTAAAAAAAAAGAAATATGCCATGTTTAATATGTCTAGATTCACTCTGACATAACATCTGTCACGATAGAATTAGTTAAAACTAAACGCTCCAAATGCCATCTAACAATAAAAACTGACGATTTTTTCTGTTTGTTCAATATACCTTGAATGAACTTGACTCTCCTTCGGAAGAATTCACAACTTGCGTCGAGTTTATTTAAAGAAAAACAAATTTGAATTTAAAGACGAAAAACGAAAAAAATATCGATGAGTGGGAGTGATAAAAATGAATAATAATTTGAAAGCAGAGCTAATCAAAGACTTTTTCGCGAATCGATATTTGTCCACTTAAAACTTTTAATTAAAATGGCGGTAACTTTATTAAATCATTAGTCATTAAAAAACATCCATGAAATAAAACCAGTTCTTTTTTAAGTGTTCACAAGCGATGAAAAAAAAACTATGAGCAAAATCAGTGCAAGTATTTAGTCAAGACAAGACGGAATGATCTGCCGGATTCAAAACTGCGGGCGCTCGTAGATATGTATTTACCTAACCCCTCCGCCACGGATAGACTGTGACATAAGGTCAATTTCTAAGCGAAGTACATTAGGCTTAAATTCAGAGTTTTCTTTCTTTTAGACCCGTTAAACGGACAGACTGTGCTCTTTAACTTTTACTAAAGTTAAAGAGCCCAATCTTTCCTATTTATCTATAACTGGAAGGGACATAAATTCGTGCCTTTTTCAAAGGCATTAATGCAAATTGAAAGCCATTGAATGTTGCTGCATTTACCCAAACCCTCGGCGCGATCAGAATATGTCACAATTAGTACAACTTGTTGGAATTCAGTTTTCCTTCTGAACTAGTAGCTATACCAAGGTTAAAGGGTCCAATCTACCCTACAAGTTACCCTAAGCTGTGAGTAGAATAGTTAGATTCATACCTTTTCCCATTCATACTCACCATCGTTCTTAGTAAGTCCTCTAAACAACACCCAGAGCTTATGAATATAAGTTTTTGTCAGTCGGCCAACACTGGTGTGTCTATGTTTAAGAGTCCATAGGAGAACATCACTTATAGGCTTATTCTTTCTTCTATAGCTGTGCCCTGTATGTCTTACTCGTCTTTCTTGGATGGTTAGTGAGATGGGAGCTAAGTGGCTTTACAGTTACTGTTATGTAAAATGCTACTCCAAGGATTTGTTCAAAACAGCAAGCAGCATCTTTGTGTAGTTCCCATCAAGCTTTTTCTCCAGGCGTTTCGTTAGAATCCAGAAGATGCGATTATACAATAGTACTGACATGGCTACTGAAATGTCCGGTCTTTTTTCACAAATACTCCCTAAAAAAACTTGTATGTTTACTATAGCAACCCAAAAAGCATTCTACCCTCATATAGTAAAAGTGACATATAAAGATCACAGCGAGGCTTGGTTGTTGCACGTACGTACCCAGCAATAGATGACAATTTATTTTGATTCATAGCTATTAAATCGCATTAAAGAAATTCTTAATTGAAATAAATGATATCAAAGAAAACTTCACACCAGAGTGGACAGATTTTCCTACGCCAGCACCCCAAGAGCTGATTGGCTCCAGGGCCCGTCCAATGTTACAGTAATAAATCAGAAATTTCTTGAAGAAAAACTAGCAAAAAAATAAAATATGGACAACTAAAAAATTTGCTTATTACAAAACCTTTTCAAATTCACTTTGGGAATCGATTTATAATGTTTAGAGCTAATCTCGATCCTTATTCTGAGTCTATCACATTAGCTAAACCAAATCTTTTATCTTTCCGTTTGGCCGTATAAAGTAGACACCGAGCTAAAAATTTCTGAACCACAAGACAAAACCCTAACCCTCATCGTGATATAATGTTTGACAAGCAAGGCTTATTATTAAGTTAAGATAAGTAAATGATTAAGTTAAGTAATATAAATGATTATATTCGCTAGCGAGTAGACTATTGACGGTGAGTTTGATTCTCACTGGGTGTCCCATAATTATAGCCTTGTACCCAACTAAGAAAGGCTTCGTAAATTATTATAAGGATTACCGAGCTAGACTAGCCGAAAATTTCTAGTAAGTTCGACTCTCATTAGGGAACCATAGATATGACCTTGTGCCAAACCAAGAAAAGCTTTGTGAACGACAATAATGGTTTGAGAGTTAGTCTAGTAGACTACTGTCAGTGAATTCTATTCTTACTTAGTGTTACATATTTCTGGCTTTGTGCCTAACTAAGCTGAGCTTAGTAAATGACTACAATGCTTAGTGAGTAATGCCTGCGTAAAACTAACTTCCAGGGATACAGGTTGCTGCTTTAAAGTTAATCGAAGAAAACTTCTTTCTTTTCAGACCCATACCGCTTTCTACTTTCCACGCCAAAAAATATACCTCCATGAATACACCTACGATAAATACACCTCCATAAGCGGACTCGGCAACCAGAGTTCAAATCCTGGACGAAGTTGTTTGCATTTCATATGGGAAAGATGTGAATCCAACTAATCTCCGTCCAGTTATGAGTAAAGAGTAGGGCGGACTAGGTTCTTTAACCTTAATATGGCAACCAATCTAGGAGAATAAAAACTCTTAAATTAAAACTGAAGCTAGAGAGGGATACTCTCCGCAAGGCTATTCCTTCCCAAGACACGATATTCCTAAACCAGGTTACAGTACCAGTGATGAAGACTCCCGTAGTTCCTGCCCAGGCAACAGTAGCGTTAAAATGCTGCTACACACATTATCAACCTTGACGTGGGGCAAGTCACTCCTCTATTTCAAGCGGGCACCACTGAGTAATCTCGTGAGCTTAAGATATATGTATTTGTACATTTTGTTTGCAGTCATTTTTAGAGCACTTATAACGTTCTAGGCCAACTGTTAAGATTGATTATGTCTTCTGAAAACAGGAAAGTTCTTTTATATTTTTTTCTTATTTAATTCTTATTTATTTTCTTTCTATTCGCCGTCAACTATCCTCGTCCGGTCCGTCTTTACCATTGAGTCATTCGCGTCTCCTAAACTTCCAAAAACCGAACAGCAAGAAGCAAACAACTTTCACTCAATACGCCGACGTTGTTCATAGATTTTATTGATTAAGAATATATATATATATATATATATATATATATATATATATATATATAACGGCGAGAGAGCGTGCAAGAAAGTGAGCATGCGTGAATGTAGGTACACACATGCGCAAACACGCTTTTAAAATTCTGGATTTTTTTTCTCACGACCTCATCGTCAATTTGTCGGCTTCTGTTTCTCCAACCAGAGAGAGAGGGGTTTTCTCTTCAACTCAAGTTCGTACAAACATTTTTATCCCATACAAAGGACCCCAGATCTTAACTATGAGTCATCAAATGAGTTTTTCGTCCATCTGACTGACATCTCATAACTCAAGAAATGACTAGAGCAATAGCCACCAAATTTTCCATAGTTACTAATAGAATTCTGGAAGGCATTTTTCACGAATAAGCTTTTGAAAATTTCTAAGCCTTTTCAAATTTAGCAAGGGTATCGATTAATGATGTGCAGTGCAAATTTCGATCCTTATTCGGTGTCTGTCAGATAAGCTAAACCAAATCTTTTATCCTTTTGCTTGACCATATAAAGTAGATATCCAGCTAGATTTTTTCAGGGAAGTCCCCGTGGCGTAATGGCAAACGTACAAGACTGCGGCCACGAAGTAAGCGAGTTCGAGCTCCAGTTGCGCTATTACGTTCACTTTCGGACTAATTCCCATGGAAAAGATATTAACTCCCTTATCTTCCCCAACAATAGGTTAAATAGTACTACTGTTCTTTTAAATGTTCCCTACTTTTAGCCATGCGCCAAACTAAAATGAAGCTTAGTAAGTGACTATAATCGTTGGCGCGGTATGTATACGAAAGGGCTTGCGGATTTAGTCAGGGATTTGTAGACCAGAGAAGGAGACCATTGACCCAGAGACAGACCAAAAGAAGGGACTTGGGTCAAGAAAATAGTTGAAAAGACGATGAAGTTCCGAAAGCTAACATAATTTTATACATTCATTTCGAGGTACTCTAAATCATTAGGTTTTCACTTTTCTAAAGAACCACTATTGAAACAAACAACATGAGTCCTATTTATATGGTTGTTATTATTGATTCAATGTACCAACCCCTGATATTCACTTGAAAGGCTTGATCTCAGTGTTCCCTTTGCTCAGTCATGTTACCCAGTTCTCTCTATCCTTGCTTGTGAGAAGTAAATAACTTTTCAATTATGTAACGGACAGCTGAGATGATTTCTGTTCCATAACACCTTTCTTTTTAAATTTCAGTGATAATCACCTTTTATATTGATAATATCTTAGAATTGGAATATACAATAAAAATCTAGACCTAAATTGACGGCAGGGGTATCGTGGATTCATGTGTGGATGTCAATTGGATTTTCTAAACTGTCCGTTGGATTACATTCAAATATATATATATATATATATATATATATATATATATATATATATATATATATATATATATATAAATTGTCCAAATACTGTTAAAATGAACTGGTGGAATTGCAAACATCACAAAGTTATTGAAGGTGTTCAAACTGATGACCATTCTGTTTAAGGCACTGATGATAACGTATGACTGTTGGAATTACAAACTTCTCAGATCGTTTCAATTGATATTTGTTTTCATTCTGTTTCAAATTTTGTTTTTATCTCATTGATTGTTCCAGGTTTTGTTTGATCAAGTGAAATGACTCAATTAAATGCAACAATTGCAAATTAGGTACCTCAGAACCCTCATGTTACGGTTGAATGTTACATAAACATACTGGGGGGTATGAATTATCAGTGTCTGATGTAAAAAAAAAGTCAATGTTCAAATTGCGCATACATTTTTAGGAACCTTACATATATATATATACATATATATATATATATATATATATATATATATATATCCGATATAACAGGCTCTGGACTATATGCTAAAATATAGCTGCCGATATATTGACCAATCAATTTTGATACTGCTTGAAATCTTCGTCGTAACTAATCCCGTATAAAATGCCCAAATCCTCTTTTTTTTTTCTATCTGTTTATTACTAAAATTATTATTTTTCTATGCTTGTATGTAATCATAACCCAGCAAAAATAATCATCGTAGTAAGATTTTTATTGGAGCAATGTACTCGAAATTCACTCATTTAAAGAAGCCAATTTCCAATCCAATTTGCAAGTGAATGATATTTTTGTGAGGTCATCGTTCCCGCTTATTTTAATCACCAAAACTTTTGGTATAACAGAGATAACCATGAGATGAAAAATAGAATTCTTAACCCCCTCCTAAACAGAAACATTATTATCATCGCGTACTTTTGTTATAACGGGCACCCAAAGGATTCACAGGTCGTCTAGCATATCTTAATAGATAGATAGATAGATAGATAGATAGATAGATAGATAGATAGAAACAGACTGAGAGAAACAGGGAAGACTAGTTTGATTTGATTTCATTTTATGGCATATAAACCATTGTTGGTTATTTAATGCCAAATCGTGTTTTTCATATATATCAAATATATGATTTATATACACATTTTGTAGATACACACAGTTAAATTTGGTTTGGTTTGGTTTGGTTTTATGGCATAGCAACTATTGTTGGTTATTTAATGCCAAATTCAGCTTTTACACATATATTGAATATATAATTTGTAAACACATTTTGTTGATACACACAGTTGAATGATCAAACAGTTTTATTTCTAACAATTCAATTTAGCATAAGTCAACAAAGTTAAATGGTTCCAATTATTGCAATGTATCATTAACAATTCAATTAAACATCAGTTATTTGTTTACACACAGTTAAATGATCAAACAGTTCTATTTCAAGCAATTCAATTTAGCAAGATTTATTTGTTTGCACTCAGTTTAAATGTCAAACACTTCTATTTGACCAATAGATAGGACCCTATCAGGTGCTACCACTTCGGCCCAGAGTGGACCTGGGGGCGATGGCAATGAAGGGGTACTCCAAATTCCCCAAAGGTCCAGCATTACTGGAGCCTCACCATTAAATTGTTTAGTGTCATATCCAGGACAGTCGCTGTGGGGCTTCTTACCTCTCTGCAAAGATGATATCGGTGTATTCTACAGCCCTAGCTGACTGAGCTTCGAGAAGACTGAGATAGATAGATAGATAGATAGATAGATAGATAGATAGATAGATAGATACCAAACCAAGATCTTCTTTTCCCAAATTATTCGCAAAAACATATTTTTTTATATTTTAAGGAAACCACAAAATAATATATCTCAAAGGATGTGCCAAAAACGATTATGTATTTTTTAATATTAAGAAATAGGGCCAAAATAAGACTAAAATAAGGCTAACTTATCAACAAGTGATTGTTTAAATATTACTGACTATATAGATACCCACTCGACGCAGACCTGAATAGAATCCATTCGATAAAAAAGAAAAGAAAACTTGTAGAATACTCAATGGTACCGCATTGCTACATAACGATTTTCTACTCATCTACTGTTATCTTTATATTTTGGGAGAATTGTGGTAATTAGAGTTGGGCGACAAAATAAATAAACAAAAAGAATCATTTGCGAAAAATTATTACACGTGATTTTTATAAGAGATTCAATATTAGCTGTGGCTTAGGCCCAAAAGTCGTATTGCAAAACAGGTCCCTGTAACGTTTATTGCATAGATAGATAGATAGAATAACATAAATAGTAACGACTGAGATCGATAGATCGAAAAACTAAGATAGATAGATATATAAATAGATAGATAGTAGGTTAGGTTATTTGGTTTAGTAGCATATCAACCCTAAATGGTTACTTAATGTTAAATCTTGTTCATACATATGATATCTAAAGGAATAGTTTGTTGGTAGCATTATTTTTAAACGAGCCATTGTCGATTTGTTTGCACAAACTTAAAAGCCTTATCATCAGATAGTTTAGTGCCATATCCAGGACACTCGTTGGTAGGGGCGGGTATTACTTCTCTGCCAAGATGCAGTCGGCGTATTCTACAGCCCCAGCCAACTGAGCTAAGATAGATAGATGCCCCAAAATGTTTCTTCTTGTTCATCTTTTTCTTCTTCTGTTTCTTCTTCTTCTTTTTCTTCTTCTGTTTCTTCTTCTTCTTTAGAACGCCTTTCGTTGCTTCTTTAGATTGGCTTTATGCAAACTTTCTGGAGGTACTATAAAATTAGTTTTTTAATCAGGCGGGTTCATCAAGGACTCACACAGAGACGCACACGCGAGTGTGTGGGTGTGTGCACGCGTGTGTGTATGTGTGTTTCTGTGTGTGTGTGGAGAGAGTGCATAAGCGTTTTACTTCTTAAAGGAAGAGAGATGCTGACATGAAAGTATTTTTAAGCTAAATGAGAATACGCCTCCAAGCTGTTTCAAGTGTTCGTAATTAATATTTGACGCATTTCAAAGAACTTTCTTAGGTTATTTTGAAGTTTACATCAGTCCTTATAAAAGTGACACCGTAAAACATAATTTAATTGGAAAACATTTTAGGGGTGGGGAAATCTTACGAAGTGGAGAGGCCCAAAGTTCTTCGCTACTTCTGTACCCAAAATTGGTGCCAACGGCTTTGACACAGGATTAAATGAAGGATTCAATAAAATGCCAAGAAATAGAACGTTTACAAGGATGTTTATACTACAGAGAATATTAGATGCTATCTATCTATCTATCTATCTCAATAGATAGATAGATTGATAGATATTTACAGAAATACGTATACATATATATATATATATATATATATATATGGAATAGTGGATAAATTAGACTGACAACGGATTTATCAATGATATTTCGTCTTTATTTAAAGAAAAGACTTCGGAATAAATAAAGGCTAAATATCATTAATAAATACGTTGTAAGTGTCTAATTTATCCACAATTCCATTTATTTTTCATCTTGTCAGATTTAGCAAAATCCACCATTTCTCCATATATATATATATATATATATGTAGAATAGTAGGTACGGTAAGCAACTTGGGGTCTATGTGTCAGACTAACCAAAATTTAGTAACTTACACATTGGTTCCCATTTGATCAAACAAACAATGTAAAAATAGAGCCAATTTATTTATAAGAAGTGGGACGATTTAGCAACACCAGTTATCAAAAGAAGTTAATCTAGGATTTGACTGGTCATAAGCAAACAAACGAAGAGAATTATATACATATATAATTTTTTTCAACAGATCCAAAGAGAGAAAGAAATATTTTAAAATGAGTAGGTCTACGAAGAGATTTGTATTTTTTTAGGATTTGTTTATTCATTTTGTTCTTACGTACATGTATGTTTCCAGGTTGTTGCTTTCGTCAGAGAACATATATGACACAAAGCCTTGTTAATGGGGTACTCAATGAGACTTGGACTCACTCGTGTTGGCAGTTTGAATGGTTTTCAGTAGCTTATGGGTTTATATGGAGGTCACCCCTCTCTTTTTCTTAGAGTGTGTTTACCTTAAACTGCTTTACCCTACACTCTGCAAATTATTTATATTGAGAATAATTAATAGTTAGTCAATAATTTATTATTAAATAAGAATAGTTACTTGAAACCTTAATGCCAAACCCTCTTTATATGCATTGCTGGCAAATAATTAGTATTAGATAGTAATACTTGAAAGTATGGGTTCCTTTACATGGACACACCAGTGTTGTCCAACCCACAAAATATGCAACTGCACCCCAAGTCCTCTCCATAAAAACTAAGTCTCGAATATGATACTCAACTTCTTCCGGTAGTGAGTCTTTAGTTCTTCAGCTGTGAGATCGGGGGAAGAATTGAGACTACCCAGCCGACAACACGGTTAAGATTAGCTATAATACTTAATAGAGTCCCGAGGAGATTTGCTTTCACTCAGATATCAGTGAAAAACCACCAGCTAAAACTGAATCAAAAATTGATAATACGCGACAGAATTGCAAGAGTAAGTTATGTGAAGACAAAGATGAAACGGTTATAAAAGCAAATAAAGAAAACTCGCACAAAAGGAGTACAAGCCTAGGCATGACTAGTTTGGAAAGGTAACCCACAGGAAATCGTGCAAATGATTCAAATTTGACTATATGTATGGCATATGCGCCATTGAGAATCTGTACTAAATGACACCCATAAAATTCTCTGGGATTTTGAGATATGAACGGATCACTCAAACTCAGTTTGAAGACCAGGTTTAGCGTTAACACAAAAGGAGAATTTGTTATCGAGTGGATTTTGTAATCCTAGCGGACCACAGAGAGAAAATGAAAGAGATCGAAAAAGTAGACAAATACTGGAATCTTGCCAAAGAGTTTAAAAGACAGTTGAACATGAAGGTAACGGTGATACCAATTGAAGTTAGCTTGCTTCGAACTGTCTCCAAAGACTTGGAAACGAGTCTGGAGGAATAGGAAATCAAAGGAAGGATTGAGACCATACTAACCACGGCATTGTGAAGATTGGCTAAAATACCCAGATAAGTCCGAGAAACTTGAGGAGATTTGGTATTATACAGATTCCAACGGAAGATCACCAGTTAAAACTCGTTGAAAAACTCACAAGGAGTAAAATAATTATTGTTTTTGATACCCAACTAAAATGCATCCAATGGTGAGACACCTGTTCTGGAGATAGTAGATTACGTTTTCATTGTCATTACTTCCAAACCCACTCTGACGTAGAGTGGTAGTATCTGTTAGAGTCTGATAGATAGGCCGAATAGATTATTCTGATTTGTTTGTTTAGTAATTTACTAATTTTTTAGCTGAGATGTAGTACAAGGCTATATGAATGAGGTATCCAATGGGACTCGAACTCACCTGCAGCACCCTTGATTTATTTGTTTAATGGTATATGAACCTTCGTGGCTTATTTAATGCCAAACCCATCTATGTGGAAAAGCAGCAACGATAAAATCTAACCCAAAGCTGTGGTTTTATACCACAAGGTATGAGTTAGAAAATGAACGTAATAGCGTGACTGGAGCTCGAACTCGAAGTCCAGAACTTATATCATTACGCTATGGGGACAAGCCAGGATCAAACTGATATATTTGCAAGAATGTTTAAAATGATTTTTGAATTGGATTTACTTCTAAAAAATTATATTGCAATTAAGTATAAAGTATTTGCCAGTCGAAAATGATTTTTAAGTTACGTTTTTGAACGCTGTATTATTGAAGACCATAATTGACAAACTGACTTCGCAAGAAATTATTCATGTTTATCTGGTTAAAATTTGATGAATTAACTTTCAGAATATTAATATAGCAACAATATGTAAAGAATTTACTTTATTATCAAGCATGAATGGATACTCGAAACTTTATAATTGCCTGCAAATTATTAGTATTAGAAAGGAATACTTGAAACCATGAAATTTCTAATAAATTAGTTGTATTAGATAGGAATACTTGAAACCGTATAACTGCTTGAAAATTTGTAGTATTAGATAGGAATACTTAAAACTATATAATTGCTTGAAAATTAGTAGTATTAGATAGGAATACTTGAAATGATACACTAGCTTGCAAATTTGCAATATTTGATGAAAATACTTAAAACTGTACAATTACTTGCAAATTTGTAGTATTATATAGGAATACTTGTTGCTGTATAATTGCTTTGAAATTAGTAATATCAGATAAGAATGCTTGAAACCGTATAATTGCTTGCATTCGTTTGTAAATGATGATTATCATTATTAAATAGGAATGGTTACTTGAATCTTTATTATATTAAGACACAACTTACAATACACTCACTGTACCACCAGAATAGAGGAAAGAGCCTCTTCCTCAAAAGGGCGTCCTTGATGTATTGAATAATGAAGCACGAGTTCTGTAGTTCTAGGTATAATGGAATACTCCTTCATTACCATTACTCTCTGTTCCATGCCAATCCGGGGTATTGGCGTGGGTATTCCTATCCGATAGAACCGTATGCATAAAAAAAACGTCTTAAGAGTCAACTAGACAAAAAATTCAAATGTGAACGTCCAATGAATGCGAATCCCTAACCTCTAGGCTTAAATTTGTTTGTTTGTTTTTTGGGGGGTAGGGGTTTATGGCATATCAACCCTTGTAATAACAATTAATACCAAATCCATTTTTATACAAATAAACAGTTCTATTTAAAACAATTCAGTAAAGCATAAGTACACAGTTCAATTGTCAAAAACATTTCTATTTCAAGCTATTCAGTTTAGTCAGTTCTAATTCAAACAATTTATTTTGGTATAAGTATAGTTTTTGCATACGAACAATTCAGTTTAGCGTAGTACAGTTTCAATGTCAAAAAGCAGTTCTATTTCAAATAATTCAGTTTAGCATAAGTACGCAGTTTACATGTCAAAACAGTTCTATTTCAAGCAATTCTGTTTACCATAAATACACAGTTTAAATGCAAAAGCAGTAAACTCTCGAAACAACAGTTAAGTTCTATTTGACCCTATTAGGTGCTACCACTCTGGGCCAGAGTGGACCTGGGAGAGATGGCAATGAAGGGGTACTCCGCATTCTCCAAGGCCCCAACAATACTGGAACCTCACCATCAGATTGTTTAGTGTCATATCCAGGACACTCGTTTGGGGGATCTTACCCCTCTACAGAGATGCAGTCGGTGTATTCTACAGCCCCATCTAGGCATAAAGTAAATCTAGACGAATTGAAATGCCAATAAAATTAGTCATTGAAACCATACATTGTTTGACATTAGTAGTGCTAGATAGGAATAGTTAATTAAAGATACATTGTAGTATACTATTTACATATATGACACAAAAAAACAACTTAACATTATTATTAGTAGACTAATAAGCAGTTACATGGATCCAATGTATATTGAGACACGCTATATATATATATATATATAACATGAAGCAGGTCTTTTTGAAACAAGTTGTTTTTCTCATCTTGTTAGTTTGAGTGACTTGTGTGCAATTATAAATTTCATTTTAATATCGAACCTGCGTAAGTTTAGTCGAGCAATGAGGAAAAATCCATTTAACAACAGATTGTTCCTCCGAGCACACTGTTGGGGTGGGGACCAGCTTGTACATATTTGATGATAATATATATCCGGAAGTTGAGAACTTTTGAAAAGTATTTATACTCTGCTCAAATAGGCATCTTCGTCTCCAAATTTTACGGAAGCTTGGGATACCATCTACTCACCTGATGTATGCATGAATGTGGCTTAGGGTTCATTTTTTAACAGTTGTTTAATCAGCTCTGCCATTTTTGGCATGGAGTGTGCCTTTTCGATGCATGTTGCTCTTCTCAGCTAAGAGGGGAGGAGCAACTTGTCCGCAGTTATTAATATATATATGTATATATATATAAGACGGTCAAGTTGAGGCTAATTTGTAATGCATTCTTCACAAACCTAATGAAAACACATAATCGTGGTGCCCTCACCAAAGATATACATATATATATATATATATGAAAGTAAATAATGGATTTTAATCCAACAATTTGTAAAGAAAAATTGATAACAAGATAATCCAAGTAGAAGGCGAGATTTATTGAGAAGTAAAGTCAACACTATAGCGTTTCGGTTCTTATGAACCATCATCAGGACTATGAGGGATGATATTAGTGATGTTAAATCAACGATGGATGTGTAAAAAGTATAAAATATAAAAACCTAGGGAAATTTGTATAACGAGAAAATGTCGGCCGTTTATGACAAGAGAAAGTTGCCGTTTGATTAATGAATTAATGTTTTAAATTACGTCATTTGACTTATGACAAATATTATATATATATATATATATATATATATATATATATATATATATATATAACTAAGAAAAAAGTAAAGTTAGCAACCGTAGTTGAGGGCGACCCGAAGGCTTCCCTTTCAATAGCTACTCCACCAAGGTTTAGGGAGCGCTACTCTTCTCCCTGGATTGCCCCACTTTACCCTTGATCCCTAACTTATAATGTTGAGTGTTAAGCAAGAAGTTATCAAATACAATTTTTGATTCTTTGGTATGAATCGACCTGGGATTGAACCCCACTCTCCCGGACAATTGGTGAACATTCTACCTACTCGCTCAATATATATATACAAGACCAATTAAAGACACTTTAAGACAAAACATATTCTTTATACGCTACACCTCCATTATATTTACATCACTTTTCTTATTGCATATAAACTCTTTAAATTATAAATTTTATGTTTTTTAATCTTTTGCTTTCGGATACTTGATGTCAAAGCTATCCTTGGAGAAGAACAGCAATAATACTATTGAGCCTATAACAGAGGGATAAAAGGATTCATTGGTTTCCAAGGGCTATAAATCCAAACGTGAATGTAATACCGTGAGTGGAGTTCGAACTCGCTTACTTCAAAGCTGCAGTCCAGCACTTTACTCCACAGGCTTTACTCCACTTTTTAAATATTTGAAAATTTTCTAAAAAAGATTTTTCCACAAAATCTTTTTTCCTGATGATAGTAGAAACTAGTTGAGAATAATGAAAATAATTCTTTAAATATTCCTTTTTGTCTTATTATTTTTGTTCATTATATATATATATATATATATATACTTTCAAGAAAAAAAATTCGGTCACATTAGGATTATAAATTTATTTCCATCCTGCAAAGAGCATTGATATAAATCAACAACTCCAAAAAAGATTTAACAGGACTTCTTAAGATTCAACATAGAAATAAAGTTTTTAAAAAATAAATAAATCAATAAAAACTTTTATTTCTTTTAATTTTATTTCCATGTTGGATTTTGTCTTTTTTTTTTTTTTTTTGTTTTGTTTTGTTTTGTTTTGTTTTGTTTTTTCTTGAAGGAATATTTGCTCTGTGATATTATTTACATTGAGATCTTTACCAGGAATATTTAAATATTCGATTTTGAATAGTTTGATTGTCCTGACGGAATTGTTCCCTACTCCGGATTTACTGGATTGAAGAAAACCTGATAGATAGATCGATCGATAGATAGATTTGGGTTCAGATCGCAATTATGAATCCGTTTCTTAATGGCATATCAATCTTGGTGGGTTACCCAATGCCAAAGCTCTCCTTGTAAAAAAAAACAGCAAGGATACTTTTTAACCCACAGCTAGGGGTATAAGGGGGTTCATACTTTTCTCAAGGGCATTTGTTTGAAAGTGAACGTAATAACGCGACTGGAGTTCGAACTCGTTTACTTCAAAGCTGCAGTCCAGTACTTAAGCCAGAGACGGCGACTCACCTTGCAGTTTATGGAGCACTTAATGTTGATTTAACTCACTGGTTAGCTGTAATTGCTCTTGATAACCTCACTTGATAATCGTTAGATCTTGATGAGGAGATTAACCGGTTTATGCATGGTAGGGGCGACATTGTAGAACTTTCCTTCAAATTTTCTCAGCCCTGTCGGCTGGGGTAGCAGAATACGCCGACTGCATCTCTGCAGAGTGGTAAAGACCCCCATCATAACAAATAGCGTCCTGATTATGTGGATTCAGTCATGGATCTTTGCAGAATGTAGAGTACCTCTTCATTGCAATTACTCCCAGGTCCACCCTGACTTTCAGTGGTAGTTCTAATAAGAGTCCTATCTATGGGTCAACTAAAACTATTTAATCATTTACTGCACATGAAACGATTTAACTCACGGCAAACATTAAATCGCAATACTAGAAACCATTTGATTGTATGCAAATAATAAAAAGCAATACGTGAAACCATTTAACTGTGTGCAAATAAACGAACTCTGGCTCGTTTTAAAATGATGTTACCTATAAACTATTCGCCTACAATATATATGCTTAAACAGGATTTGCCATTAAATAAACCACAAGTGTTGATAGGCTATAAAACACAACCAAGCCAAAACAAAACAAACCATTTTTTCTCCAGAATGAAGATTAAAATTTATATGCAGATGTTTTTTGTCAGTTTATTTTTTATTATTTTTTTAACTTCGCATAAACTTTAATGCATTTGCTGTTTAAATTTAAGATGTTATTGTTGCATAGCCATATACACGAATATGGCCATGTGCAAAATAGACCTGTAATGTTCATAACGATAGAATATATAAAGAACAAGAATCTCAAAAACACGTAACTACTTCTTGTTCAGGTACGAAACCTTTTTATTAACTTTGAGTTAAAGGTTTCGACGTAAGGAGGAGAGACACAATCTTCTATGCAGTCTTATTCATTTGGCCCCCAACTCGAGCGGCCCCCCATAGGGCGCAAGTTCGCCTCGCGCCTGCGAGCTCCAAGGGTCGATCCTTCTCGTTTGGCGTCTAAAACCCGACTCTTATTTTCTTCAAATTCTCACACAAACTTCCGCGTGCTTTCGGTGCGTGACGTCACCCGCACCTTGTCACCCAGTATCGTTTCGGACTGTTATGACATCTGAGTGACACCTCCATCCGCTCGCGCACACCCACGTTAACACCTGCTTCAATCTTACACCCAGCCTAACTAAACTCAAAGGCATGAACCGAAATCCCTCGGCTATTTCATAACATTATTCGTAATGAATTATGTAACATGAGGCGGTGCTAACGACAGACGCCTTCCCAAAAGAAACGAGAGTATCATTCGCTGGTTGTGTTACCAGCACCTGTTGATTTGACATACAATAGGGGAGGAAGTGAGTGTACAGCACAAAGACAGACACACAAACACAGAAGAGATGAATGCAACTGCACGAATTCGCGTTTAATATTCTAATTTATAGAGGATGTTTTAAGGGTGGCTCACTAGATCACTTAAGAAAATCGAGAAAAAAAAAAGAATTAAGTCTAGGGAAGGCATGAACATCAAAAGATCATACCATAAACACCTACGCATCGCCATGTACACGACTGATCTATTATTTCTACCTTTTCCCAAATATAAGTTTAAACTAAGGATATTCTGCTAAGAAATGAGGAATTGTTGACGTTACCTAAATATTCGCTTTACTATCTTCACTACAGCTGTGTCAGAAATACTGTATGGCTGCATTACTTGGACTCCAAGAAAACGAGCCCAGTCGGTTGGGGCTATAGAATACACCGACTACATCTCTGCATAGGGATAAGACCCTCCAACAAGTGTCCTGGATATGACATTAAATGATATAATTGTGAGGTTTCAGTAATGCAAGAGCTTTGGGGGATACGAAGTACCCCTTCATTGCCATCGCTCCCAGATACACTTGAGCCCTGAGTGGTAGCACCTTTTCGGGTCCTATCTAGAGGTCAAATAGAAGTGTTTGATATTCATATTGAGAGCAAACAAATAACTTATGATAAATTGAATTATTAGAAATAGAACTGTTTGATCATTTAACTATGTATATCAACAAAATGTGTTTATATATCATATATCTAATGTATATGTAAAACAGGATTTGGCATTAGATAACCAATAATGGTTGATATGCCATAAAACCAAACCAAACAAAACCAACGAAAAGCTTTGGAAGAAAAGCTCTATGAGCACTACACAAAGATACTACGTACTGTTTCAACAAATCCTTGAAGCAGCACCCTGCTGTACAGTCACTTACCTTCCATCTCGCAAACCATCCAAGTAAGATGAGCATGATATGCGCTACTGAAGAAGACAGGATGAACTCATAAGTGACGTTCTCTGATGGACTCCTATGTATGGACACACCAGTGTGGGCCGATCGACAAAAACTTACATTTATCAGCTCTGTTCGAACAATGAGTGCTCTCTAGAGAGAGAGAGAGAGAGAGAGAGAAAGAAAGAGAGAGGGGGAGAGAGAGAGAGACAAAGGAATCTGTACTGTCAGCACGCCCTGGTGGTTATATATATATATATATATATATATAAACCTATATAAAAAAGATTAAGTACACACATTAATGTTTTCTTTTATTTAAATGGTTTCTAAAGTCTTAGATAGAGTTTTATTTTATCAATCGACAGCTAATAAGTTAACCTTTTTGGGGGAAGAATAAATGAATAGATAAATAAGTAGAATGAACAAAAATACAAAATAAAAATTGTCGAACGATAATTCCGTTACATACATTTTGAAATAAAATGTGACAAGCTATAACAGAACACTAAAAATTTTCTAATTTTTTTCATCCGAAAATAATATTTTATATAAGACAATATCAAATGATATATTCGCCCTGGAGATGGTTTAAAAAAACGAAACGTTAAAGTGGCATAATATGAATGAATTTGAATAATTGTGGTTTTTGGTCGTTATTGTGTTACATTTACGTAGATCTATCTATCTATATATATATATATATATATAATTTAAAAGCGCTTTTTCCTAAATCAAAAAAGTGCTCAATACGGTTCGGTAAAGCAGAATATATACATATATATATATATATGTGTGTGTGTGTGTGTGTGTGTGTGTGTGTGTGTGTGTGTGTGTGTGTGTGTGTGATTTTTTGCATTCTCACAAAAGCTCCAGTTGTTAAAATTGGGTACGATAGAAAAAAATGAAATCGGAAAACGTGTTCAAAATCCGACAGACGTGAACTCTGTGTTCCCAGCGCCCACTACTATTACGAGTCCTCCCCACCCTCGATTGTGGGGAGAATTCAACTTTTAAGCTACGCAGCGGATAGGTATTTCCTGAGCCAGACCTAGTCCGGCTCAAGGTCAGCATGCATGAATACATTTTCATGAAAAGGGAAACATGTCACCATATGATATCGTTCGCATGTTTCTTCATTCTGGAGTCGTGAAAAAACGTTCTTGAAAAATAATTGTGGTTTGGTGTGACATCCCTAGACTTAGGCCTACCCAACCCCACGAAGCATGGGATTAGTTGTCTCTATCTATATCAACATTCACACACACACACACACACACACGCACACACTCAAAAGAGAAGTTGGCGTATAATTTGGCACACCCTGACGCCTGCAGCAAGAGATGTTTCACAAATCAAGGTGTGCCAACGGACTCTAACCTTTTAGTTCAATGAGGAAGTACAGCCTGAAGACGGATATCCGGGAATTAAAGATTTGTAAAAATTTAGAGTACGTATTATATACGTGAATTATGGTAAATTGTACACAGAGGCGTTTGGGGAAAATAATGAATGCAAATATTTCAGAACTTTCGGGAAAGTTCTATGGGTAGAACATTGTGTCGAAGATGGTGACGATTTGTCTATGGCGTGGGAGTGATTGTGTGTGGTGCATGCTAAATATTTTTTCTTTCTAACTTTTGTCTCGATTGTAAATTGAAAACCTGAAAAAAGATGATTGATAAAAAAACATCTACACGAAGGGAGTAACAGTGTACAAAATAAATTAATTCTTTTTTTGAATCAGTTATTCATACGTTCTTCTTCTTCTTTCCTTCCCTCCTTCCTTTATTCATTCATTCTTTCATTCAGTCCTTTATTCATTCCCTCCACCTTTATTTCACTCCTTCCTTCTTTCTTTCTGCTCTTCCTTCCTCCCTTCCTCGCTTCGTTCCTTCACTCCTTCCTCTTTTCTTTCTCTCTGCCTTCCTCCCTATCTCCCTTTCTTCATTCCTTCATACTTTCTTTCTTTCCTTCAATTCCTTCACTTATTCCTTCCTTTCTCCTTTTCTTCCTTCTCTCTTTCTCCCTTCCTTCGTTCCTTCCTTCACTAATTCCTTCCTTCCTCCCTTCCTTCACTTATTCTTTCCTTCCTTCTTTCTTTCCTTCCTTACTCCCTAATTTCCTCGTCTCCTTCGTTCCTTCATTCCTTCCATCGTCCCTTTCTTTCCTCCCTTCTTTCTTTACTCCCTTCGTTCCTCCCTTCCATCCTTCGTTCTTTCCTCCTTTATTCCCTTTGTTCCTCCCTCCTTTCCTTCTTTACTCTCTTTATTCCTTCCTTCCATTCTTTCTTTCCTTCCCCCTTCTTTCGTCTCTTCATTCCTTCATCTCTTCTTTCCTTCATTTATTCATTCCTCCCTTCTTTCTTTCCTTTCTCTCCTCCTTCCTTCCTCCTTTCATTCCTCTCTTCATTCCTCCCTTCGTCCCTTCCTACCTCGCCTCCTCCCTTCATTCCTTCCTTTCTTCCATATCAGATTTTTTTTGTATTTATCCAACCCCTCCGTCACAAGCTGGATGCAATACAAGGTCAAATTCTAAACGGAGCACAACTTTTTTTCCTTCCCATAAACTGGTTGTCCTGCCAAGATTAAATAACAGTCTGCCCAACTATTCACTCATAGCTTGGGGGAGAATAGTTGAATTCATAATTTTCCCAAGGGTATTAACGCTATGTGAAATGCAAACAGCCTCTTCCAGGTTTTGAACCCAGGTTGCCCGACCCATTTCCAACGCCGGTAACCGTTACACTACAAGAGTTCACACATCAGAGATGGTGCTATGGTTTTAGTTATAAGTCAATATTTATAAAGTGAAGTGAAATTGCTAACACAACGGCTTCTAGTTCTAAATTCAGTTTCTTTTTGTTTTTGTTTTTTATTTCTTTGAGGTTTATCTTTCCTTCTCCTAAATTGGTTTGGATATATTGGTGAAGGCTTGCGTATGACCAGCCCCTCTTTTTGGATGAGCTGATTACTGAAGAATGGGGTACCAATGAGCAACAGATTTACTCAAACAGCACTTCTCAGGCTTTTGAATTTAGAGTTTTCTTTCTCCTTGACTGGTTCGCTTACTAAAATTAAGGAGTACAGTCTGCCCTGACTAATTAAAAAGAAGGAGTGGATTCCTGTCATTCTAAAGGGGATTAGTGCAAAAGGGAACACAGCCTCATCCAAGATTTGAACCCGCACGACAATTCCATTTTCTACGACGCTAACCACTGCGCACCTTAAATCTCCTAATTATACATAGAATATCCAAAATAACTCGAGTTTATGCCTTAGAAGCATTGATAAATAAGTATGAACATAGATAGATAGATAGATAGATAGATAGATAGATAGATAGATTTGATGAAAACTAGTTTCATTTGGCAATAAAATTGTTTTTGAAAAAGTCCCGTTTATTGTGGAGATAGATAGATGGATAGATAGATAGAAGAGAGTGAGAGAGGTGGGAAAAGAAGGAGAAAGAAAAAATGAAAGTGCTGAGAAGATAGATAGATAGATAGATAGATATACAGGAGCAGAATGAGATATAGACAGACAAATAAAGAAGATTGTATCAAAATCAACATACTAATTAAGATTAGGAAATAGATAAGATTTCATTTGTATAAACTAATCATAAAGAATTAAATATTGAATATGAATAAGTAGTATTTTTCCTGTTTCCACAGTTGTTATATATATATATATATTGAACATCATTTATCTATCGAGATACCAGCACACAAACAAAATCCTTATCAGTCGAGGGCGTTTGGTCCGTGTTGTCATTGACTAAATTTAGCTTGGCACAAGGCCAGAAATATGGTGCACTCAAGCATTCTATCCTAATTTCAATTAATATATTCTCTCATCGATACAGAGCACTCTTTACTAATTAATATAGCAAACTACATCATGGGCTAAAAAATTCATAGGATAAAAAATTCGTACGTTAACGTCATATTTATTCTTTATAACCTTTTGGCCAATTAGATCCCAGCACTGCAACACCGATGGTTTAAGTATGAGGATTGCAAGGGGGATTATGTTGAAAAATAAACCTTATTTTCTCACATTCTATGAGAGTATCTTGGTCAGTTTATGAACTTTTCAGCCAACCTTCGTATATATGATTTAACACCTGATTTTTAACAATTAAATAAAATGTTCTTTTTACAATGATCTAAGGTCGAAACTATTTGGAAAAGAAAACTTTATAAATTAAAAAGCAGAAAATTGTTTTAGAAATTTACAATTTTTCTTATATTTCTTGTTCATCTTTATATATACATATGTGTGTGTGTCTGTGCGTGTTTTGTTCGTCTAACTTGGTTTGTAAGATGGGAGGAAAGTGACCGTACAGCTACTGTTTTTTGGGACGCTTCTTCCAGCATTTGTTCAAAACAGCATGTAACAGTAGTTCCTATCTTGCTTTTTCTCCAGGCATTACGTTAGACTCCACGTAGAGTACAATAGTACTGACACGGCTATTAGCTTGGAAGACGAACAAGATCTGCTGGGTACAACTGGAGAAGAAAGGACGAACTCAAAAAACGAAGTTTATGAGTTCCAACACATGGACACACTAGGGTTAGTTGACGAGCAAAAACATATTCATCAGTTTTGTACGGACACTGGACACCGGCTGGAAGACTCATCAAAAGCGATGGACGATCGAAAGTCACGAGAATCCGTGCTATCAGTATGATTTTATGATCAAGACATATATATATATATATATATATATATATATATATATATATATATTACTAAGTCGCGATGACTACACGGATTTCTCAGAAGCTCTCTCGCCATCTGTCCCTATCATCCCTCGCTTCTGGTATGTCTTCTAGACTGCATCTAGTGTCTACACTTAGCTGATGTATGTAAGTCCTTGCTGGCCGGCCAACACTTGCGCATCTATTTGTAAGAATCCATCCGAGAACGTCGCTTATGAGTTCGTCCTTACTTCTCCAGTAGAGCCCAGTATGTTTTGTTCGTCTTATATGGATGTTTTGTGAAATGGGAGGTAAGCGGCTGTACAACCGCTGTTTTCTGAGGTGTGATATATATATATATATATATAGTTTTGATGGGGTGTTGCTTCCAAGATTCATTCAAAACAACACATAACATTCTTGAGTAGTTCCCATCCAGCCTTTTCTCCATGCGTTTCGTTAGCGTCCTGATGGTGCATCTATACAGTAGTATGAACACAGCTACAACATGGAAGAAATCGTTTTATTTTATCAGAGAGATGGGATTTCCATATGATCGATAACCCTTCAATTCCACGCTTTCGCTAGGCGTATCTTGAAATAATTTTCAGTCGATGAAATATTGCTGCTAAAGTATGTGAACTGGTTTCAGAGCCTTATCACTTAAAGTGGAGATGGTTCCTTCTGGTTTAAAAATTCATTTGCGTTCACGTACAATTCAGGAGAAAGAAAGAAAGAAAGAAAGAAAGAAAGAAAGAGAAAAAAGAGAGAAAGAGACACTGACATATAAAAGTCAAGGGAGATATAGAGACAGGTTAAGAGAGAGACAGACTGACAAACATAAAAGTCTAGGGATAGACAGAGACAGCGTAAGAGAGAGATAGAGAAAGAGAAACTGACAGGCTGACAGATATAAAAGTCCAGGGAATGACAGAGACAGGGTGTGAGAGAGAGAGAAAGACTGACTGACAAATATAAAAGTTTTGGGAGAGACAGAGACAGAGACAGGGTGTGAGAGAGACTGACAGACTGACAAATATAAAAGTATAAGGAGAAATAAATACAAAAAACGAGAGAGAGAGAGAGAGAGAAACTGACAGACTGACAAATATATATTTACCAACCCCCCCGCTCGGGCAGGATATGACACAAGGTTAATTTTTAAGCGGAGTTTAACAGGTTTGAATTCAGAGTTTTCTTTCTCCTAGACTAGTTGCCTCACCAAGGCTGAAGCACTTAGTCTGCCCTGCTATTTACCCATAGCTGGAGGGAGAATAATTGGATTCATACCTTTCCCAAGGGTATTAGTGCTATGTGAAATGCAATCAGTCTCATCCAGGATTTGAACTCGTGTCGTCGTGTCCATTTCCTACGACGATAATCATTACACCACGGGCACCTCCTAAAGACTGACAAATATGAAAGTCTAGGGTGATACAGCAAGAGAACGAGCGAGAGAGAG
>OY757922.1:43179591-43219629 GCA_963585895.1 Sepioteuthis lessoniana | reverse complement strand
GAACGAGCGAGAGAGAGACAGAGAGAGAGATAGAGAGAGAGACTGATAGACAGTCAAATATTAGACTCTAGGGAGAGATAGAGACAGGGTGACAGAGAGAGAAAGAGAGAGAGAGAGACTGGCAAATATAAAAGTCTATAGAGAGACAGAGAGAGAGAAAGGAGGGAAATGATAGATTTTTTTTACTAAACATAGCTTACGCTAAATTGGTCTCTTTATTTCACAATTCTAAACGCTCGACTGGATCAAAGATCAACCATAAATTAAAACTTATTGAATAAAATCTCTTTCCACTAAATGGCTACGCACATACTTCTCGGCTCCAGAAACGATTTTCTATGTTTGGGATTCTCGTAATAAAGCTGCGTTTCTTTGCCAGTGACTATCTTGTCTTTTTTTTTTCTGTATCGAACCAGAAGAAAAAGATAATTATTTAACCCTTTGAATCCGAACGGCCTGTATTTGAGTCGTTAACTAGAAGTAGGTATTGTTATTTGATTAAATGGCATATCAACTCTCGATTGTTATTTAATGCCAAATCCTGTTTAGATAGATAGATAGATAGATAGATAGATAGTAGGTTTGTTGGTTTAATAGCATATCAACCCTTGGCAGTTATTAATGTCAAATCCTGTTCATATATTTATGTTTTTTTAAAGAAAAAAGTTGTAGATAACATTATTTTTAAACGAAACAGTGCTAATTTGTTTGCACATATTAAATGGTTTCATGTATTGCTATTAAATATTGTTGAATAGAATTAAATTCAACAATATTCCTTCATTTGCACACAGTTAAATGCACACAGAGCAGACCTGGAAGTAATTTCAATGAAGGATAAACTCTACATTCCCCAAACTTCAAGACAGAAGCCTCACCATTATATGTGGTTTAATGTCATACCCGGGGCACTCGTTGAGGTGGGGGGGTCTTATTCCTCTACAGATGCAATCGGCATATTCAACGGCCCCAGCCGACTGGGCTGTAACTAAAAGCTCATAAAACCGGGATACAGGAGTTTGGGCCCATGAATTCCTCATGTCTACATTGCTATTGCCAATAAAATATATTTTATATAAAGTTTTATCATTTTTGAAAATATATTTTGAATTGTCTAAAGAGATTTATTAAACAGTCTGAAAAGCAGTTAAATAACTGATTACAATATTTTATATTTTCAGCTGATTTTAAAATCAGAAACTTTGGGTGCGAGATCGATGGTCGGGGGCGGAGGGCTCAGGGTTTTAAGATTTAAACACTGACCAGTGTTTGTTTTTGTAAATTCACGCTAAACCCATTTTCCTAAATATTTCGAGGGGAAAACCCCGTTGCAAAGTGGGTAATATGCTGGATTGCCCCGTCATAATAAGCATGGTCGAACTCCAGATACCCCATTACATTCACTTTCGAACTAATACATTGTTACGGAAATCATAGAAGCGTTTTTCAATTTTAGTACATCTTTATGAATATGAGGAACAACAGATATTTACCTACATTCTTCTTTTAAGTTGGGGATCCATATTGTGAATTGAATTACCACGACCAGAAAATCCGGCGAACGCTTACGCATGACATACGGAAATTCTAGACAGCTGTTTCGACCTTATTAGGTCTCATCAGCAGTGTATACTGTGATCTCCACCATTGGTTCGATCTCTAGTGGTGGAGATTGCAGTATACACTGCTGATGAGACCTAATAAGGTCGAAACAGCTGTCCAGAATTTCCGTATGTCATGCGTAAGCGTTCGCCGGATTTTCTGGTCGTGGTAATTCAATTCACAGCTGATATTTAGTCGGTTTAATAAGGTTTGGTTTCTTTATTTAATGGCATATCAACCTTCGTGGACAATTTAATGTCAACGTCATTCTTATAGAAGAAAAGCAGTGATACTATTTAACCTATAGCTGGAACAATAAGGAGCGTCATACCTTTCCCAAGAACATTAGTCTGAAAGTGAATCTAATAGAGCGACTGGAGTTCGAACTCGAGGCCGAAATCCAGCTAGTTACACCTCGGAGACTCCTCTAAGAAAAAGCTAAAGAAGAAAAGTCCACAAGACTAGTGGTAATTTACTAAGCTTTTCTTTTTTGCTTAGATGTGGCACAAGGCCATATGAAAGGGACACCCAATGAGACTCGAACTCACTCGTGTAGGTTTGCTAGTCGAGCTTGCTAACCATTACACCACCAAAGGCGCCTTCCACAAGACTAGTAGAGTAATATGCAATTAATATTAAATGTAAAAACTCATGAAAGATTTTTTTTTCACTTTTAAGTTTCAGTTATCTTAATACTCAGATAGGCAGCAAAATGGATCCAATGAATATAATTCCATTCATCTTACTGCAAAACTGAGGACTGAGATACATGAAACTTTGATAGTTAAAAAATCTTTAAATTTTAACATTTAATGTATATATATATATATATATATGGGGGTGCGATTAAATAGAACAGATATTTTGTGTCTGCCTATTCTCTCTTTGGTCCGTTCAACTCTTCGTAAGAGTCATTCGATTTATAGATAGAATGCATTTAGGAAGGCGCCGTATACTTCCCAATGTGCTTTCGGCCCTAATTAGAGCTATCTTCAGAGCAGCGAATAATGAAATGACGAATATATACACACACACATACACTCACTAACAAGTAATATTAAATGTTAACAATATATATATAGAGAGAGAGGGGGAGAGAGAAAGAGAGAAAAAAAACTGATACACAAACTGACAGAAGGATAGACAAACAGATGCTAAGTTCTAGAGAGAGATAGAGTGAGAGAATGGTAGAAAAAAGAGATAGAGACGAAATGACAGTGTTGTTTACTAAACTCAGCTTACGCTAAATTAAATTATTTATGGTGTCAATACTGCTGTATGGATGCACCACATGGACGCTGACTAAGCGTATGGAGAAAAAGCTTGACTGCAATTGCACAAGAATGCTGCGAGCTGTCTTGAACAAGTCCTGGAGGCAACATCCCACAAAGCAGCAGCTGTACGGACAGCAACCACTCATCTTGAAAACCATACAAATTAGACGAACAAGAATTGTGGGACACTGCTGGAGAAGTAAGAACGAACTCATAAGCGATTAACTCCGGCAGACCCCTTCACAAGGGTCTGGCGACCAGATAGAACCTACCTATAACGGCTCTGTACTGGTACAGGATGTAGCATAGAAGACCTGGCGAAAGCGATGGACGATAGAGACGAGTGGTGAGAGAGTGTCAGGGAAATCCGTGCTAACGGCACGCCATCATGATGATGATGATGATGATGATGTCACCCTTCCAAACACTCCTTTGAATCAAATCATAACAATATATGAAAATTTATTGAATACAACCTTTTTTCCACTCAATGGCGATGCATAGTAATATCAGGATACTTCTTCCAATTTATGGTTAAATCATTCACTCACCATCTAATGCATTATTTTTCTTATCTTAATGTGTCCCTTTTTACTTCAGTGTGATACACTTTAATGGCTTCCCCAAGACAAAACTAATATTGGATACAGCAGCAAATTTCTTGTTGCTGCCAACGCAGATCAATGGTTATCGTTTTTAATCCGAAATCCAATCTCTTTTAAGTTTTATCGATTGCCGGATCTCTTATGCCAAACACAACAAAATATATGTTACAATTTACCAAGCTTTGTATTAGGCCCGTATGCCCAGTCGGCTGGGGCTGTAGTATACACTAAGTGCATCTCGGCAGAGGGGTAAGACTCCCCCAACTAGTGTCCTGGATATGACAGTAAACAACCTGATGGTGAGGTTCCAGTAATGTTGGAGCTTTGGGGAAAGCGGAATACCCCTTCATTGCCATCGCTCTGGCCCAGAGTGCGGGAACCTGATAGGGTCCTATCTATGGGTCGAATAGAAGTGTTTGACATATAAGCTGAGTGCAAACAAATGACTAATGCTAAATTGAACAGTAACAAATAGAACTGTTTGGGGCATTTAAACTACGTACTTATGCTAAACTGAATTGTTTGAAATAGAACTATTTGGACATTTAACTGTTTGTTAACAAAAAATTATACTTATTCTAAACTGAATTGTTTGAAATAGAACTGTTTAATGTATAAAATGGATTTGGCATTAATAACCTACAACGGTTGATGTGCTATAAAACCTAATCAGACCAAACCAAACCAAACCAAACTGGCCCCGTCATTTGGGTTTAGAATACACTGTTCTCCCACCCCCACCCACCCCAAAAAATAGGCGTGTCTAAAATGCATCTAACAGTAATGATCCAGTCCTGGAGATCTGGGGAGTGTGGAGTACCTGTTTATTACTCCCAAGTCCACTCTGACCCGGAGTGGTAGCACTTGTTTGAGTCTAATCTATGGTTCAAATATATCTTTTTTTTTAATTATTCGTATTCGATAGGACTGTGAGCCAAAAAAAACCTTAAGAAACTGTCACAAAAAATGTGAATATAAACACAAAATGAATGTAATATGTTAACCGCTGGCCATAAAATAACCAAAGATAGGTTTACATGCCGTTAAAATCAAATAATCAATCATAAGCTTTGCAGACAAACTTTACGTTGCTTACTGTACCTGCTATTTATAAAAGGTCACCCAATTAAGTACTGAACGGGGTCATTGCTGCTCAACTTCGGTAATTTGACGGGAACAGTACTTTCAGCGTGATTTGACCGTCACTTTAACTTTAGTAAATAAGTTGATGTCGGTAAGAATAGTCGATTACGCAGGTAATCACTCGATTACAGTTGTCTTTATCTATACCACTGTGTCATGCCAGGAACAAGAACATATTCAGGATGGTTGATGGCAGGACTGATCGCGGGGAAGTTCACCGATTCTGCCTTTTCCTGGGAGATACTTAAGTCTCCAAAAATAGAAGGGCTGTTCTTGTAAAATTGTTCTTTTACATTTACTGAAAAAATAACAATATATACAATCAATATCAGTAGAAATTCCACTTTTTATTAAGCAACCGTTTTGTTTTTAGTTTTTTTGTAAGCAATCTAATAAAAGGGGGAAAAACGAAAACTTTTGCTTCTTTTATTTAACAAAAGCCCACTTCATTTTTCTTTCTATCAATTCCCCTGCCCGCACATCTTTCTATCAGTCACTTTCATGTGTCTCTCTCCCTCATCCCCCACTCTCTCTCTCTCTATCTATCTATCTTTATCTCTCTCTCTTTATCACTCTCTTTCTCTCTCTCTATTTATCCATCTATCTTCCTTTTCTTTCTCTTTTCCTCGTTTCTTTCTACCTTCCCTCTTTCTTTCCTTTCTTCTATTCCACTTGAACAGACGAAAAGCGTCTGATGTATAGCGTTATCTTTATTCCCTCCACTCTCTCTCTCTCTCTCTCTCTCTTTCTCTCTCTCTCCTTTTCTTTCTTGATTTTTTATTACATTTGCTTTCTTTTTCTCACTGACGTGTGATGTGTTCTTCCAATTGTTTTCTCCCAATTAAAACAAAATGGTAAATCTATCTATCAGTCTATATATTTCTTTCCCCCCCCTCCTCTCTCTCTCTCTCTCTCTCTCTCTCTCTCTCCATAAATATACATCTCTTCCTTTCTGTTCTCACTTCTTTCTTTTATTCCGTCTTTCAATTCCATCCGGCTAAAACAGACGAGAAGCACCTAATACATAGCGTTATAGCTTCTTCCCTCTCATTTTCTTTCTTCCTTTCTTTCATTCTTTCTTTCGTATTGTATTTGCATTCTTTTATATCTTACGTGTAATATGCTCATTTTTTCCCTTCTTTCCTCTTCATCAAAACGGATTGATCCATTTTTCATCATAGGTGATGATAGGAATAATATTCAAACAAATGTGTTCATGACTTGTTTTGTTAATATTACAGATTATTATGTCCCAATTTTTGTATGCATGTAATCATAACCCAGCAAAAACGGCACATCGTAGAGAGATTCTTCTTAACGTGATAAAGTTAAACTTGTTTTAGAGAAGAAAACAATTTCCAGTCCATTCTAAATATTAATAACATTTTTGGATCTACATTCGATCTTGCACCGATCATTATAAATTCTCATGGGAGATGAGCATTATGAGCAATTATTGGTTTTGTGGGTAGAGAGTTTGCCAATAGCCCGGGAGACCGAGGTTCAATCCCTAGTCAAGTCATACCAAAGACTCAAAAAATGGTACGTGATGCCTCCTTGCTTAACACTCATCATTATAAGGTACGTATCAAGGGTAAAGTGGAGCAATTCTGGGGAAGGAGTAGTGCCCTCCCCCTACACCTCGGTGAAGTTGCTATTGAAAAGGGAGACTTCAGGACGCCCTCGACTACGGTCGTCAACTTTTACTTACTTATTGGAATCATCATCATCATTAAGGCGTGACAATAACAGGGATTCTCTCTCGCAATCTATTCCTATCGGTGATCATTCTTGGCAAGTTCTCTAGAAGGCATTCAGTATCCGCACACTATATATTTGTACAAATTATAATTTGAATTCTGTAACACAAGATGAGACTTGACATTGAAATTGAAAGAAGAAAAAGAAGTTACTATTATCGCAATAAGAACCAACCTACTTTGTTCCTCAGGATTTAGTGTGCGTCACGCGGTAAGGAAAAAGATACCGGAAGCTTAGTAAAACTTCCTTACCCACAACCATGCATTTTCCTTCTTTTTTTTTCCATGGGTCTAAGCAAGTAAACTGGTTAGTAAAATTCATTCTCAGCACAACAACTGTCCCCTTGATGACTTCGCCGCAGCAACTGCTCCAGTAAAACGTTCTCCACCATTTCACTGAAATGCTACGGGAAGAGGCACGCTTAGCGTGATGGTATTCGCCGTGGGAAATAAGATTTGCAACCCAAGTTCAAATCCCGGAAGAGGCTGTTTGCGTTTCATTTTTGCGCTAATGACCCTAGGAAAACCATGAATCCATATCTTCCCACCCCCAATTATGGGTGAATAGTAGGGTAGACTGGGTTCTTTATCTTTAGTCAGGCAACCAGTTTAAAATAAAGAAAATTTTAAATTCAAACCGGCAGTACTCCGCTTGAGATTTGCTCTTGTATCACATCTTGCCCGTCGTGGAGGAGTTTAGAAAAATACAACAAAAAATACCACCTGCCTTTAAAATCTGCTTTCTAAATTCTGGTATTTTACCAGGGCTAGAACACCGACAACTGTCGCTAGTAGAAAACGAGGAAATACTTCAACTACAAATATATATAACCAGCTCACTGGGCTTGTGGGTAGAGTGTTCGTTAATGGCCCGGAAGAACGGGTTCAATCCCAGGTCGAGTCATACCAAAGACTCAAAAATAGTACTTGATACCTCCTTGCTTAACACTTAGCATTATAAGGTACGTATCAAGGGTAAAGTGGAGCAATCCAGGGAAAGGAGTAGCGCCCACCCCTACACTTCGATGTAGTAGCTATTCGGGTCACTCTCGACTATGGCAGCCAACTTAACATTCTTATATAAATATATATATATATATCTTCCCTCATACACAGGCTCCTTTTTTTTTTTCTCCATTTCCATATTAAGAGAAATTGTAGTGGTAACCACGATGCTAATAGTTAAATATGTGACCCGTAAATCTATTGCGGTTCATGACGATATTGATGTTTTTGTTTAGGAAGGAGAGAAGTATTATTATTTGTTTCATATTTGTCCCCGTTATATCACAGTTATTTCGATGATTAGAAATTGACATTTAGTGCCAACGCTTAGCGTACAAAAGTATCATTCATTTACAAATTAGACTGTAAATTGCTTGATTCTCAAAGTTACAGCATTTTAAGTGTATTGGTCTTTCAGTTTTACTCTGTGGTCTGCAGATTCTCCTTTTTTGTTGTATTACTCGGTCTGTTCGTCTGGCCGAGATTAAATGATCCGTTTGTATCTCAAAATCCCAGGGAATTTTGTGCGTTTCTTTTTCTCGGACAGATTCTGAGTTGTACATATACCATTTGTTCGCATGGTCAAATTTAATCTTCTTACACATTTCATCTTCCCCACCCAGTCGTGTCTAGTCTTATACTCTCTTTGCGTTAATTTACAGCATTCCCTAATTATGTGATTGATCGTTTTCGACCCAATCACCACATGATCTACATCTGCTATTTTGAAACGTCTTATCTATTCTTGCTTTGACATAGTCCTTATGACGTTGTTTTGTGCTGCTATCAGAAGAGATTCAGTTTCTCTCTTAAGTTTTCCCTATTTTAGCCATGTCTAAGTTTTCTTATGTAAGATCTTGCTTGTTTGTCGCTTGAAATGTCCATGTAGTTGTTTTTCTTCCTACTTTGTTTTCTGGTTAGTTTTCTTCTGTTGATGTTTGTGTTGTCTACGTTGTTTCTGGTGGCTGTGATCAGTCTTCCTTCGCGCTTATTATGTATTCTAGTCGTTGTATCGATGCATCGACGCTGGAAAGTCCTTCTGCTTCTTTTCTTGACACATATTGTCTGTCTATGTCATCTCTAGGAAGTAGGGTATTATTATTATTATTATTATTCCATTTTACTATTGTTGCTGTTTATCATAAGATTCTGAGTCGATAAACATTTTATTGTTAATATTACCCTCTTACTGGTTTTACTCCATCTTATTATCGTTGGCTTTTATTAAAACATTGTGAGATGCTATGGTATTTGCCCGCTAGGTAATTGGTGAACGCAAGATATTCTGTCATTATCTATCTACATAATCCTCAATTCAGACTCATGACGTATATATATATATATATATATATATATATATATATATATATATATATATACCTTTTATACTAGGTATATGTAAATAAAACTAGTAATCTACTTCTATCGGAAATAGAGAATAACTTTTGTAGCCCCAAAAAAAGTCGAATTACAATTTTTAAAAAAGTGCAATATTATGCGTTCCTTTCTTTTTTTAGTTTTATACTGCAATGGTGATTCGGCATTTACCACTGTATTTTTTACATCTTTATGTTAGATTTTTAATCCTTACACACACACACCCACACACACACACACACATATATATATATATATATATATATATATATATATATATATATGAATATTTTGGATACTTTGTTACCCAGAATCGATTTCGAAATTTTCTGACATTTGTAAAGTTGTAAAGCTCTTTTTCACTTTTCACATTATATATATATATATATATATATATGGGGGGGGGATTAAAAAGAACAGACAAGGAAGTATATAGATCTTTTTTTAAGTTTTTCTTGTTTAAAACAAGGGGACGGGATTTCGAATCGAACGAATATAGAAATTAATCGAATAGCGCTTTCGGTTGTGTTTCCAGCCATTTTCAAGAATGGTACAGTTTGTTTCAGAGGAATTTCGAAGAGTTTCATTTTCGTGATCTCAAACCATATGAAGAATTGTGTGAATTAGTGTTTTTCTTGTTTGTTTTAAACGAATCTGGTGTGGACCACAAAAGTATCAGATGATATCATTTAACAGTCGCAGTTCATACGAGAATGGTATATATATATATATATATATATATATATATATATATATATATATATATATATATATATATATATATATATATATATATATATATATATGCCAGTGTGTGTATTTGCATTTAACAACCCCTCTGCAGGAGCAATATGTGACACAATGTCAATATTAATCGGAGATTAACTGATTTGAAGTCAGTTTTCCTTCTCCAAGACTGGTTGCCATGTCAAAGTTAAAGAGCCTAGTCTTCCTTTCAGTTTATCCATAGATTGAAGGACAATAGTTGAAAGCATACTTTTCCTAAGACTATTTATGATATGACAAAGATTTGAATTCGGGTCACGATGCCCATTTCCTATGACGATAACCATTACACTATACACACACACACACACATATATATATATATATATATACATATATATATATACTGTTACGTTTTACCAGAGAGGATAAAATAGCCAATGTAAGTTAAATTTGTTTAAATATTTTCATCAAAAATGCAGTCACCTTAATATTCAACGATTGCAGCCCAACAAACCAAAGAAAAAATATAATCGTCAAAATGGAAGGTTCTTCAACATCGTCCATACTCACAAAGGCGCCTCGAGTAGTGTAATGGTTTGCAAGCTAGACCAGCAAACGAGTGAGTTCGAGTCTCATTGGGATGTCCCATTCATGTGGCTTCGTCTAAGCAAAAAGCTTAGTAAATTATAATATCCTCTATGCTCACCAAATTCGGCACAGATAAATTTTCATTTGTTTTGGTCAATAGAACATTTCATACATGGCAGGACATGCATAAACAAAGAATAAGTTGAAAACGGTCTTTCAAACTTTTATTTTTCGGGATAAACAACAGATTTCTTTGTACATGGAATCAAAAGTTTTGCCTTCCAGTGGGACGGCAGTCGTTGAAAATGAAGGGGATTATATTTTTAATAATAATATTTAAATGAATTTAGCATATATTCGTTTTCATGTAGGCGCTCAAGGTATAATGAGTATTGTCATAGAAAATGGACTCGGAGACTAGAGTTCGAACCCTGGACGAGGCTGATTGAATTTCACATAGGGCTGATACCCTTAAGAACAGTATGAATCCAGCTATTTCCTCTCCAGTTATGGATAAATAGTAGGGCAGACTGAGCTCTTTAACTTTGGTATGGCAACCGGTCAAGAAGTAGTAAAACTCTGAATTCAAACCAATTAAACTCTGCTTAAAAACTGACCTTGTGTCATATTCATCTCGTGTGGAGGAGTTGTGAAAATATATGTATTCGTTTTTACATCCTTTCAAGTAAAATGTAATTACTTTCCGAACACCTTACTTGGTCGATATTTAAGAAATATCTTTCAAATGTTGAGCTCCCTGCCAGGTGTTTGCAATAACAGAAATCATAAAATGGTCAGTTGTGTGGCACAATAATGGTCATTCATGTATATATATATATATATGTTTATATGGATGTGTGTTTGTTGGTCTCTATGTGTTGTGGGTGACCGGCAGTATTATCTCCGGCATCTTTGAAGCGGCACCGGGGTGTCTAGAAGACCTTCCTTTGTCTATTTTTAGCGCGAAAACCACATCAAGAGCTGTGCCCGCGTGAAACTGCGAGACCGGTAGAAAAGATGAAGGACGTTGGTCAGTCAGGAGTGAGACTCCGGAGCAGACAGTCTGACATTCAAACCCAAGCAGCGGGGTTGGTCAGTCGTCTCTAAGATGTGAGTCCAGAGCAGTCGGAGGGCAGTATGGAGTCAAAAACAAAGACACGAAGCAGTGAAGACAATGACCAGTCATGAGTCAGCATCTTTGGAGGCTGTATAGGATTTACGTTGAGCCACACATAAATACATACAGAAATGCTTAAAAGTGCCAGACTTCACCTTCCTGCGTTTTGCAGTTCTGAATCCGTGTTTTGTCTTTTCTTTCTTCCACACTCTGTTGTTTGTTATTTTTTTAAAGATTTTTAACATTTTTCTTCAGCCGGGTGTGAGAAGAAAGAACGAGGTCCACCCCACTTGACGATCGGCCAAAAAAAAAAACCAGCCGCGTGGGTTGTTTTATAATTTGGACTTGGATAGCAAAAAATAATTTACATTTACAAAAAGGAGAGGTTTCCTTGTTGTTTTTCTTCGTATCTTTTGAGGAATATCAACTCTTTTAAAAATTATTTTAGAAACTTTTTAATTTAAAACTTCTTCCCAAAATCTTTTCTTCTGACAAAGATCGAACAGCTGAGAATAATTTTAAAATTAATAACTACAAAAAAATATTCCTATTTGTCTTATCACTTTCGTTTATCAATCTATGTTTTTACTTTTTCTTTCTTTTGTTTTTCTAGGTGAGCTGCTAGTATTTCAATCGAGCAACGAGGCAATTATCTCGAAAGCCATAGACAATAAAAGGCGCCCATCCATATATAAATAATCCCTTTATTCATTACGGGAACTGTGCGAATAAAATGATGATAATATTTAATGTAAAAGTAAAGTTGGCAACAATAGTCGAGGGCGACCCGAAGGCTTCCTTCTCCAATAGCTACAACACTTGGGTTGCTTCACTTTACCCTTGATCCCTAACTTATAATCCTGAGTGTTAAGCACGGAGGTATCAAGTACCACTTCTTGAGTCTTTGGTATGACTCGATCTGGGATTGAACCCCGGTCTCCCCGGCCATTGACGAACACTCTACCCACTACATCAATGGAACAAAACTACCCATATGCAGGTGCTTGTATCAGAGACATGGTTAGTCAGATCGCTATTGGTAGGGGGTTCAAATCTCAATGGGTACAAAAGTTATTTTAACCTTTTTTCTTTTTTTTTTTTTTTTTTTTTTTGTTAACTTAGGATCCGAATATATTTGTCTGGTTATATCGACGAGATATCTCGTCAGCCGAAATAAAACAATCTTAGCTTTCGCTGCATTCACACCCATATACAAATAGGTCCTTAATCACCATCTAGCTCACTGCCAAAGGAAGAAAGATTTAGAACAAAGAAACATCTTGTAAGATTTGTTGTCACCCGCTTCTGGATAACAATTTCTTTTGTTGCTTACATCACCATGTACGACTTGTCTTAAATAAAAAGACCCAGGCAAAAAATAAATATCTCTTAATATATCTTATCAGTTGTTCCTAGACAATCATTACATTCACTGATTTTATTACTATTCATAAATTGTCTTGAATTACAATCTGATTCGATGCTAGAAGAAGAAAACCCAAAACAAAGAAATTCCCAACTTTTCCGGAGTTAGTAATTTCTTTTAATTTAGTTTTAGATTCATTTGTTTAAATTTCTGAATTGAAGCTTGATCATTTTGGTCACTCAGGATATTTGGACTATGGTCTTCATCTTTATACTCATAACGATATTTCCAGCGACCTTCTTCAGGTGTTTCATGTTGAACTCTGGAGCCTAGAGAGAAACGCAGATTGCACTCTTTATATGATCCACGGGGTAGATATTTCTAAATCTGGTAACCATTACTGGACACAAGTGTTGAGCTCTAGTAAGTATTCCTTGTTATTTGAACCTGCAACCGTCACGTGATTTCACTCAGTGGCACTTTTCAACCAAAGGCCAATGGATTCATTAAACTCTGGCCCGGCGTGGTAGCACCCGATAGGGCCCTATCTATGGGTTAAATAGAACTAACTGCTTACTTATGCTAAGCTGAATAGTTTCATGAATTGTTTGAAATAGAAATGTTTTTGAAAATTAAACTGTACTTACATTTAAACTGCGTGCTCATGCTAAACTGAATTATTTGAGATCGATTGTTTTTTGACATTGAAACTGTACTTACACTAAACTGAATTGTTTGATATTGAACTGTTTTGATATTTAACTGTGTGTAAACAAAATCTGTACTTTTACTAAACTGAATTAGCTGAATTAGAACTGCTTGACTAAATTGAATAACTTGAAATAGAAATGTTTTTCACAATTAAACTATACTTACATTTAAACTGCGTATTTCTGCTTAACTGAATTGTCTGAAATAGAACTATTTGTATAAAATGGATTTGGCTTTGAATAACCTACAAAGATTGATATGCCATAAACCCAAACAACCAACCAAATCTTATAAATTTAATATATGTGTATAAAGAGGATTTGGCATTAAATAACCTACAATGGTTGATATGCCATAAAACCAAACCAAACCAAACAAAAAACACCCAAAATCATGTCAAAGTTCAGAAAATTTGTCATCCTTGAGTAGCCTATTCTTTTTTAATCTATCCTTCTGAAAGGATGTCGTTGACTCCGACGAGGGTTGTTTTTTTTTTGGGGGGGGTGCCCCCTATCAATATTCTATTATCCCCGGGACAATCTCTGCTCAAAGCACTGCTGAAAACTGTCCCGTTATGGGATTCGGGGACAGTACGCTCCTGGACTGATTAAATCGGTATACACGGTCCTTATGAAGTCCTTGAACAATTTTGAATTTGAAAGGTCGGACTCCCCGTGGCGTAATGGCTAAAGTGCTGGATTGTGACATAAGAATAAGGGAGTTCGAACTTTAGTCACGCTATTACACTCACTTTCCGACAAATACCCTTGGAAAAAGTATGAAACCATCCCCATCCCTCCTGTTAAATAGTACCACTACAGTTCTCCTATAAGGTTAGCTTTGGCATTAAATAACTCGCGAAGGTTGATATGCCATCTAAACAAAGAAACCAAAGCAAACCAATTTAGATCTATTACAATAAAAATGTTCCACTGAAGAATTCAATCTCCAATTTGATTAAAAGAAAAGTTTCAAGAAACAGGTTCAGTTCATGATAAGTTACGGTTTTGAAAAATGTTTGGTTAGAAGATAAAAATATTGGGATTTTTATCCTACAAACTGTTGTCTGATAAGTGGGTTTCAATAACGAATGAAACAGCCACAGAAGACAAAAAGATTATGAAGTAATATATAATAATACTTCAGTTTTTATACTTCAGGCTTAGCGGTAGTGTTCGCCAATGGCCTGGAAGACCGGGGCTCAATATCAGGTCTAGTCATACCAAAGACTCAAAAAGTGGTACTTGATAACTCCTTGCATGACACTCAGCATTATAAGGTCGGTTTCGAGGGTAAAGTGGAGTAATCAAGAGAAAGGGGTTGCGCCCTCCCCCTACATCTCGGTTTAATAGCTATTGAAAAAGGAGCTTTCGGGTCAACCTCGACTACGGTCGCCAACTTTACTTACTTTTTATACTTCTCTGCTTAACGGCATAAGAGCTCTTTTCATTGAAACAATGTTTTGGGGGTTTGTTTGTTTTTTCAACCTTTTTTTATTCTTCGTTTTATATATATATATGTGTGTGTGTGTGCGTGTGTGTGTGTGTGTGTGTGTGGTTCAAATCTTGGACTTGTCTGTTCGCATTTTACATAGCGCTAATACACTTAGGAAAGGTATGCATCCAACTATTCTCCCTCTAGCTATGAGTAAATAATAGAGCACACCGGGCTCTTTAATCTTAGTATGGCGACCAGTCTAAGAGAGGGAAAACTCTGGATTCAAAACCTCAGTTTATAAAATTGTGGAGGTGCCCGTGGTGTAATTGTTATCGTCGTAGGAAATGAACACGGCGACACGAGTTCAAATCCTAGACGAGACTGATTGCATTTCACATAACACTAATACCCTTGGGAAAGGTATGAATCCAATTATTCTCCCTCTAGCTATGGGTAGATAGTAGGACAGACTAGGTTCTTCAGCCTTGGTTAGGCAACTAGTCTAGGAGAAGGAAAACTCTGAATTCAAACCTGTTAAACTCCACCTTGTGTCATATCCTGCCCGAGCGGAGGGGTTGGTAAATAGGATAAAATCGACCTGGTGTTGCTCGTGCTGAGTGGTTGGTATATATAGATACTGCAGGGAAGTGGATTCATGCCTTTTCCAAGATGTTAAACGTATCCATGAGTCCATTCAGGTTTTTTTTAAGTGGGATTTGTCTCTTATCCTCACTTCAGAAGGGTGTCTCTCTCCTGGGCCTAACCCACTCTCCAAATAATTGTTCTTGCTACCCATATCGATTTAGAAGCATTCTATCGTTTTCCAGGAGTTGCGCTGAGAGAGAATTCATTTCATCACGATGGTCTAAAAACGGCCAAGAAATCTTTCTTTCTATTTTCTTTATATTGGTTCATACTATTCCTCCGAATCTGGAAAATGGTAAGATTAAATATCATTTGAAATGTTTATTAATTTTGAGCGGTTTTCTAGAATATCCGAGATTTCCGAATAAACCTGAATCAATTTTCTGTGCACTACACATAATATAAACATGTCGATAAGCCATAGCAAATAAACGATAACAATATAAAACGTCCTTTGAATATGAATAATTATTCTAAACTTTGATGTTCATTCAAGGTGACCCCTGGAAAACATAATTAATATCACTGCCACCCTCATGTTCCACAGCTTTCTTAGTTCTCCGGCAAGGTCCAAGTATTTGTCTCTCTTTTCGCTTTTTTTCACTCTTTGGTCTGCTTGGATAGCAAAGTCCACTTTACGGCAATTTTCGGTTTTTTACCATCTTTCATCGAGCCTTTACCCAAAACCTAGGAGGAGGAATGGCAGGGATTATATTAGCATTTAGTGTATCTATGTTTTTGCTGCCTCTTTTGGGTGATATTTTTCTATAACTTTCACTGTACTCTCCTAAGAAAATGAGCAGTTTCACAAAGTGCAATTTTCGGAAATGTTTTCTTCTTAAAGTAATTTGTACGATAAATAAAGGAGGCTCGCTTAGAGTAATAGTAATCTTCGTTGGAAATAGACTCGGCTCGGCAAGTTCAAATCCTGTACGAAGCCGTTTGCATTTCATTTCGAATTAATTCACTTGAGAAAGACATACATCCATCTGTTCTCTTCCCAGCTCTGGGTAAATTGTTGGAAAGATTGGGCTCTTTAACCCTGGTGCGGTTGCCAGTCAAGAAGAAAAACTCTGAATTCCAAACAGATGTACCCCGCTTAATTGCTTAGGAGAGGTGCCCGTGATGTAATGGTTATCGTCTCAGGAAATGTCCACGGCGACATGAGTTCAAATCCAGGACAAGGCTGATTGCATATCATATAGCACTAATACTCTTGGGGAAAGGTATGACGACAATTATTCTCCCTCCAGCTATGGGTAAATAGTAGGGCAGACTGTGTTCTTTAGCCTTGGTTGGGCAACCAGTGTAGGAGAAGGTATACTCTGAATTCAAACCTGTTAAACTCCGCTTAAAAATTGACCTCTGTATCACATCCTGCCCTCGCGTAGGGGTTAGTAAGTACATAAATACGGGTGGTATTACTCCATTGGATATTCAGACTTTTGGCAATGTTATCATCTTTTTAATCTTGCAGTCAATCATATTTATTTTGACCTTATACCGCATCCTACCATGTTGTAGCAGTGTAAGCATTACTGTATGGTTGCACCCCATGGACTCTAACGAAACGCCCGGGGAAAGGTTTGATAGGTACAACACAAGGATGCTACGTGCTATTTTGAACAAATCCTGGATGCAACACCTCACAAAATAACATCCGTACAGCCACTTACGCCTATGTTATAAACCATCCAAGTAAGACGAACAAGACATGTTGGGCCTTGCTGGGTAAGTAAATACGAACACATATACGATGTTCTTCTATAGATTCCGACACATGGACACACCAATGTTGGCCGACTTGCAAAAGCTTACATTCCTCAGCCATCTGCGGACACTTGATGCCGTCTAAGGACTTATCAAGAGCAAAGGCCGGTTTGGGTGGATAGTAAGAGCAAGTCAAGGAAATCCGTGCCGTGGGCACGACTTGATGATGATGATGATGATGAACTTCTCAATAGCTAGTCACAAAAAGAAATTATCTCTTGTTCTTGTCCGCATCTAAATTCTCGGTAAATCTTTGGCAAACTTTTTGATCAAGTTTAACTTCTCTGCTCTAAATATGCTGTCGGATTAATTCTAACCTTCCCAAAACGTCTTACTGAGCCAGAACAGAATATGAAATCGCAGCTGTAATTCAAACTCAGTTCTTCACTTTCTATTTCTGAAGCTGATAACATATTCTGCAGTTCCTATAACAAACACAGACTTGCCCAGTTGGCTGGGGCTGTAGAATATACCGACTGCATCCCTGCAGAAGTGTATGACCCCCACTAATGAGTGTGCTACATATGATACTAAACAATCAGATGGTTCCAGTACTGCTGGAGCTTTGGGGAATGTGGAGCGCCTCTTATTGCCATCGCTCCCAGATCCACTCTAGTCCAGAGTGGTAGCACCTGATCAATGTGTCAGATAGAACTAAACTGCATGCTCATGCTAAACTGATTTACTTAAAATAGTACTCATGATCAATTGAACTGTTTGAAAAAGAACTGTTTTGACTAAACTGAATACCTTGAAATAGAAATGTTTTTGTGTACTTACATTTAAACTGCGCACTTATGCTATACTGAATTGTTTGAAATGGAACTGTTTTTGACATTTAACTCTGTATAAATAAAATCTATACTTATACTAAACTGAATTGTTTAAATTAGAACTGTTTGACTAAACTGAATAGAAATGTTTTTGACTATTCAACTGTGTACTCATGCTAAACTGAATTGTTTGAAATAGAACTGTATTTGTATAAAAATAGATTTGGCATTAAATAACCTACAAAGGTTGATATGCCATAAAACCCAAACAACCAGCCAACCAACCAACCAAGAGATACACACTCAAATACACAAAAACACACGCACACGATCCCATAAGCAACGTTCTTCTATGGACTCCGAACCATGGATACATCAGACTAACAAAAATCTTTTTCACCAAGCGTTTCATCAAAGTCCAATATCTCATCTACTGAAAGTGACGTCAACATACGCAGGGGTAAAGCATGGACTGCTATTGACATGTTTACGACAACATGAAAATCTGATCAATTTGATAAAATAAAATTGCTATTCTTCCAAGAATCTTCCTGAGGCACATTCAATACAAATTAAACCAAAAATACAAAAAATACTTCTAGAAAAATACGAATAAGTTTTTCTAGTTTTATAAGAACATAAGCTGAACATATATAAGAATATAAACAAAAAAATTCGTTATGCCGACACAGTACTACGTCTGCTGCCACGTGTCGGTATTACTGTATGGCTGCATTACTTGAACTCTGTGTAAGTGTTAAAAACACAGGTTTATTGGCAACTGCTTCTTTTTTTTTTCCAATTCACTGCCAGTCAAAAGTATTTGGCCACCCTCAAAAGTTTTTATTTCTCATCCTAAAAGTGTTATTTTTAATGAAACAAGTTAAGCACCACAATGTTTTTATTTATTATACTAAATACAAATCTTCCTCAGTAACTTTGAACTTAGTATAACCAGATATCTTTAGAAAAACTGCTTTGAAGGCGTTTTTCTTCTTTCTTATTGAGCATAAATAAAACGTTTTTCAAAAGTTGATTTAAAGCACCGCTTGAACTCACATTAGACTATATTTTGAATTACTGCTTGATAGAAACTACCTGTTTTACCAATGCAGAGGACAATTTTATCAGAATCACCAGTTTGCGTGACAGAAGGCTTACTTTTCCAAATATCTCTGTACAACTGAATCAATGTCATGAAAAAGATGTGGCAACATCCACGGTGAAACTGGCCTATATGGCAGAATTTCTGTCAAGAAACCACAGTTGAGGAAGCAAAACAATGTCTAAAGGTTCCAGTGGTCCAAGGCACACAAACACAGGACAATATAGCAGTTGAATAAAGTCCATTGAACTGATGAATTAAAGTTCGAAATCTTTCGGTCAAATAAGAGAGTTATTGAAAAGAGTTGGTGAAAGAGCTGCAACCCCTTGTATCACAGCACGGAGAAGGCTCTGTTATGGTCTGGAGAACTTTTGCCAAGTACAGAGTCATAGATTTGCACCAGATGAAAGGCAAATTCAATCAGACCGACTATCACAGAATACAGCAGCATCATGTGATCCCATCTAGCACGCGGCTTGTGGATTTCTATTCCTGCAAGATAATGACCTAAAACATACTGGTAAACTCTGTCAGAGATTCATTAAAAGCAAAAAGGGACAGCACGTCCTTCAACTGATGACTTGACTGGCGCAATCAGCACACTTAAATCCCATTGAACTGGTGTGGGATGAACTTGACCGAAAAGTCAGCACCTCCGGCAACTCTAGTCTTTGGTGGAAAGAATGCCAAGAATCTGTGAAATAGAGATAGCGGCTAAAGGGGTCATTTTGATGAATCAAAAGTTTAAGAGGTTTCTAGTGTATTTTTTTTTTTGTTTAATTTGTATTTAATGTGGCTTAGGAAGACTTGTATTTACCATTATGGTCTTAAGTTGTTTCATTAAAATAGCACTTTCAGGCTGAGAAATACATATTTTTGAAGGTGGCCGAATACTTTTGACTGATACAGTATATGCCAATATCAGTTACGAGGGTGTTCACAAAATTTCAATCCTCACCCAGAAAGAAGATCATAGATGAAAATTTTTGCTGTCGCGACACAATCACTTCTAGAAAAATACGAATAAGTTTTTCTAGTTTTATAAGAACATAAGCTGAACATATATAAGAATATAAACATTTTTTTTTGTTATGCCGACACAGTACTACGTTTGTTGCAACAACAAAACTGTTCGACTATGCTCTTCTTTCTGGGTTAGCCATAGAATTTTTTTTTTTTTTTTGAAAGACCTTTCTATATGAGATCTTCGTGGTTCATAACGAGTTTACTCTAGCAGTACGGACTGTGTGCTCGCATCAAGTCATACACACCAAAAGGAAATAAAACTGCAACACCCTGAACAACAATGCCAATTTTTACCCGGGTACAGTATATGCTTGGGGTTGAGGTATAGTTAATAAGATCTTACTTGCTATCCCTGCCATGAGATGGTTTCGACAGGTTTCGAAATACGTTGACAGTATTACCCATTTAGAGGCTCCCCAGACATTAAGCAATGAACTTGACCCAACTCTTTTTAGATGATGTGGTCAGGTGATAATCTCTTTATTTATTTCTCTCTGCTGATTCTTAGCTTGTATTTATCTAAACCTTCTACCATGAGTAGGATGTGGCACAAGACGAAATTATAAGCAGAGTAATATTGGTTTAAATTCAGAGTTTTTCTCTTCAAGATTGGTTACCTAACCAAAGCATTAGAACCCAGTCTGCCCTACTATTTGTCCATAGCTGGAAGGAAAAAGAGGAGAATACATGCCTTTCTTGAGGGCATTAGCGCAAAGTGAAATGCAAAACGGTTAGGATTTGAATTCGGATCACCTATTCCATTTCCTACAATGATAACCGTTATACTTAGCAAGAATGTGGTGCACACTTTTACTTTCCATCGATATATATCGTTTTATATATATAGACCTATGAAAGACTCCCTCTCTATTTGGCTATCAATCTATCTATTCACAGTCTTTTCCTATCAATATATCTATCTACTTATTTATTGTCTTTTCCTTATCTATCTATCTATCTATCTACAGCCTTTATCCTATCTATCTATCTATCTATTCACAGTCTTTATCCTATCTACCAATCCATCTATCTACAGTTTTTCCTTATCTATCTATTCACACTTCTTTCTATCTATCTATCTATTCTTACCAATCTTTCTATTCATGGTCTTTTCCTATATATATATATATATATATATATATATATATATATATATGTACTGATGTAAAATAGAATTAAAGTGGCCACACTCTGAAAGATGATGGCAGTATTAACTTGACTACGATATGTGCATGGAATCATAGAACTGTTGATAGAGCCTCTGCCCCATACTGATCTCTCTCTCTCTATATATATATATATATATAGTAATCCAACTATATTACTTTGCCTCCGGCCAATAGTTAAGTTTTAATTTCTGATGTCAGTATTAATCGATACATAATCGATAAATTACGTTTAATCTTGAGGAAACAGATACCTTCAAGGCGTTGCCATTATTTTCTCTTTTTGTTTCCGACTGCATTTCCGACGAAAAGATAAGAACCTCCGTGAAACACACACACAAAAAGGTTGTCCTCCTTCGTGGCCATAACTCCCAGGTCCCGTCTTACCCAAAGTGTTAGTATCTTTAAGGGTCCAATCAAGAGTTCAAATTGATATATTTGAAAATTATTAGTTCGTGGTTTTGTTCCAAGGCATATAAACCCTTTTCAGTAATTTAATGCCAAATCCTGTTCATATATATAGATAATTCATAAATTTGTAAGTAACATTATTTTTAAACGAGCCAGAACTCATTTGTTTACACAGAGTAAAATGGTTTCAAGTATTGATTTTTACACTAATAATTCTATTGACACAAATTTAGATGGTTTCAAGTTTTGCAATCTTACAAAATTATTTCTACTAAATAAAAATACTTACTATCATAAAATTATGTGAAAACAAATAACTTTAACTGTGAATAAGTTATTTGTATTTGATAGGAATGCTCGAAACGATATAACTGTGATCAAATTATTTGTATCGAACTTTAGTATCAAGTAACTCATAAAAGGTTGATATTCCTTTAAACAATAAACCAAACAAAAATGGATTTGTTTGAAAATTTTATGCATTAGATAGAAGTACTCGAAACCAGATAAGTGTGTATAAATTATCAGTATTAGATAAAAATACTTGAATCCATATAATTGTGTATAAATTATTAGTATTAGATAGGAAAACTCGAACCCATATAACTGTGTTTAGATTATTATTATTTGATAGGAAAATTTAAAACCATATAATTGGGTATGAATCATTAGTATTAGAAAAAATACTTGAAACGATATACTTGTGTATAAATTATCAATATTTGATAGGAATACTTGAAACAATATGATTGTGAGTGTATTAGTATTAGATAGGAATACTTGAAACCATATAATTGTGTGTAAATTATTAGTATTAGATAAAAATACTTGAAACCATATAATTGTGTGTAAATTATTAGTATTAGATAAAAATACTTGAAACCATATAATTGTGTGTAAATTATTAGTATTAGATAAAAATACTTGAAACCATATAATTGTGTGTAAATTATTAGTATTAGATAAAAATACTTGAAACCATATAATTGTGTGTAAATTATTAGTATTAGATTGGAATAATTGAAACCATAGAACAACGTAAATATATATCTACTGTTAAATAGGTGTTACTTGAAATCATATAGCTGAATAAAATAACCCAAGGAAAGTTGATATACCGTAAAATTAAACCAACCAACCCCTTTTCTTGCTGATATGATATCACCGAAATTATTATTGATCCCTTATTTCAACAACGTAGGGTTAAGCTATACCCAGGGGTAAGGGAATCGTGTTCAGTGTACGTTCTTATCTGCATATTTTACTGAGTTTTTTTTTTTTTTGTACACATTCTTATCGAATGGGAATAATTTTTGAACAGATTTATTTGACTCATAGATGGAACCCTCATAGGTCATACCATTCCGGTGAAATGAAATTATTTTTATTTTGATCCTAATATTTTTGTTGCGTTTTTTATACACTATGTGTTGTAGTATGTGGTTTAATGGCATATCAACCTTGAATGCAAAAGCCAGCTTTATAGATAAACAGCAGTGATGCTATTTAACCCACAGATGGGAGGATAAGGGGTTTCATACCTTTCCCGAGGGTATTAGGCTAAAAGTGATCGTAATAAGTTGACCGAAGTTCGAACTCGCTTACTAAGATATCACCGTTCAGCACGTTAGCCACTACGCCACGGACACTCCCACTTTATTTCTTTTTTATAGATTGGTTTGATTCTTTTGTTTTATGGCATATTAACCTTCGTGGGTTATTTAATGCCAAAGTTATCCCGGTGGAACAACAGAGGTACTATTTAATCGATAGCGGCGGTAGATAAGGGAGTTTGAACTTTTCCTGAGGGTATTAGTCCGAAAGTGAACGTAATAGCCCGATTGGTTTGGTATCATGGCACATCAACCATTGTAAGTTATTAATACCAAATCAATCTTTATATATATAAACAGTTCTATTTCAAACAATTCAGTTTAGTATTAGTATATTTTTTGTTTACACACAGTTAAATGTCAAAACAGCTCTATTTCAAACAATTCAGTTTAGCATAAGTATACAATTTAAATGTCAAAAAACAGTTCCATTTCAAACAATTCAGTTAAGCATAAGTACAAAGATTACATCTATTTGACCCATAGGACCCTATCAGGTGCTTCCACTCCGGGCCAGAGTGGACCTGAGATCGATTGCAATAAAGGGGTACTCCGCACCACACCATCAGATTGTGTAGTGGCATATCCAGGACACGCCAGATGGGGGGATCTTACCCCTCTGTAGAGCTACAGTCAACGAATTCTGCAGTCCAGCCAACTGGACAAGTAATAGCCCAACTGGAGTTTGAACTCACTAACTAGGAGGCCACAGGCCAGCACTTTCGCCATTACGCCACCAGTGACTCCCTCTCAAGCAATATTGATTGGAAATAAATCTGTAGATTTTTTATTATGTTAATATGTTTAAATGATTTTTTTACTGGCTTGTCCACGCGTATTCGGTTATTTTACACGAAATTTTTCTTTTATCAACAACAAAGTTGAGAGAAAAAATCATAACAACTATAAAAGAATGTTAATCGTTTTTCGAAAATACCTAATTATCAAATTAATTTTTTTTCTCTTTTTCAATCGCAATAAAAGGAAAAAAACTATCTTCTTGTGTAAATGCCGATTGCTTTTTTATATATCCGCGCTGGATTGACATTTAGGGTGATTGGAAAGAAACTTCCTATTTTAAAAATCTTACAATTCCATTCTTAACCATACATTTTACATGAAATCAGTTATATTCTAAAATAAAGTGTACCTTTCAATTACCCTGTCGTTAAGTATTGACTATATTGACGCAAAATGATCGAAAATGAAAGCAGTACACAAAAGAATTATGTCAGTTTGTACATGCATCGGGGTTTGAGTACCGTTCATACATCCCTTATTTTGCAACCGGTGCACATATTAATCAATATATATGACCATTAACGGTGACCAGGTTATATCACCTGTAAGTTTAATCATTAGAAAAATTGTGTACATATTCAAGGTGGTTATTTTTCAGCGAGTATGCACGCCTCTTTCAGATATGAACATTATTTCATTTATCCAATACGGAAATTCGTGACAGATAATCTCTTCCAATTTACTAAGCTTTGTTTAGTCTGGTACACTAGTCTCAAATTGCTTACTCTACTTGCTATTTCCATATGACTCCCCCCCCACTCACTCTTTGTACTGAGTAGACTCTTTACCGCTTAACTTTGTGGATCTACCGGTGCTTGAAGTGGGACAAATTGACTAATTCTAAGAAGTAAAGTTACACTTATAGTTTTTGTCGATAAGCTTTAGCACTGAAGTTATATATATATATATATATATATATATATATATATATATATATATATATATATATATATATATATATATATATTCCATTACAAAGTGTCTAAAGATTGATTGATATTAAGAAACTTATTATGCTGAACTGCTTTGAGACCGTGATCTTAAACATTTTGGGAAATTTATTAAAAAAGTTTTAAAAAGCAATTTTAATCAGCGGTATGCTTATATATATATATATATATATATGTGTGTGTGTGTGTGTGTGTGTGTGTGTGTGTGTGTGTGTGTGTGTGTGTGTGTGTGTGTGTGCATTAGCACACGAATAGTTTGAGATGAACTTTAGGTATATATATATATATATATATAACTCACTCAAACTATTCGCTTACGGCTTATATATATATATATATATATATATATATATATATATATATATATATATATATAAATTTGCCATTAAATAACCCACTAGGGTTGTTATGCCATTAAACCAAGTAACCTAACCAACCAAATCTCTTAGGAGGGTGGATCAATGACAGCTAATTGAAGTTTACACATGTTAGAATTTAATAGCTTTTGCTTACCCTGGCACAGTGGCCTCAGACTCTGTACAGAAGCAGCCATTACTCAGTGGTCATACAGAACAAGTACAGAACAATTTTATTACTGCTTAACTTCAATCCTTTAATAGAAACAAGGGCTTTATGGATGACTTGACATAAGTTAACAGCTAGGCATATTCTTGGTGTGTTTTCTTCGTTGAAACAAAAAATCGAAACAAGGAAAAGGGTATAAAAAATATCCAAATAAAATTACAAACAAAAAAGGCACACAAGTCATAAAGAATAAGAATTCGCAGCAAGTAATTTGCCAACGTACAGTTCCCAATAGACATCTATTATTTCTTGATCTTCAAGCGTCCAACGTGAGAAAATATTTTTACCGCCTTATAATTTTAGCGATAAGATGGTTGTCTCCAAAATACATAGTCGAATACTCTTACAGATTCACAATCAAATAATAATATACTCTCTAACTTCTATGATAACAGTAATGTTTTTTATTATAGCAGAGATGTAACTATCATCTCACATTGTCTACTTCATTTTTTTTTCTTCATGTTAAAAACAAAGATGAATTGTTACTTCAGCAGAAGAGTACGAGATATGTATGTTAGCAGCCAGACAGATACGGTGACCTTAACGGAAAAATGTCAAAATTCCAAAGAGTGTAAATTGGACATTGTTTAGAAAAATAAACAATGTCTATTTGACAATCTTAGGCCAACATGCTGGTATAAAAAAGACTATTGGATAAAGAGACAAAACATTTACACTTACGTATAAGTTTTCTATTTAAAAAAAAGCAATCATACAATTACCCACACACATATACATACACATACAGCAGGTGCCCGTGGTATAATGTTTATCTTCGTGAAAAATGGACACGGTGACACGAGTTCAAATCCTTGATGAGGCAAGTTGCATTTCACATAGCACTAATACCATTGGGAAAGATATGACTCCAATTATTCTCCCTCCAGCTATGGTTAAATAGTCGGACAGACTGATTCTTGAGCCTTGGTTAGGCAACCAGCAGAAGAAAAGGAAAATTCTGAATTCAAACCTGTTAAACTCCGCTTAAAAATTGACCTTTGTATCCCATCCTGCCCCTGCGGAGGGGTTTTTAATTACATACACGGTGAGGAGTCCCCGTGACCTAAGCGAGTTCGAACTCCAGTCGCGCTATAACATTCGGACTAATACTCTTGGGAAAGGTATGAACCCCCTAATATCCCCCACCAGCTATGGATTAAATAGTGCCACTAGTATTCTTCTAAAATTATGCCTTTAGCATTTAATAACCCATGAAGGTTGATATACCATTAAAAACAAAGAAACCAAACGTATACACATTAGGAACTAGAATGGTCAACCCGAACTCAAATACTGGCCGAGGCATTTTGCCTTTCACTTCACACGGATACCCTTCGAAAGGGCATGAACCCATCAGTTCTCCTCTCCTCCGAGCTAAGGCAGACTGGATTCTTTAGCTTTGGTTAGGCAACCAGTCTAGAGGAAGGAAAACTCTAAATGCAAATCAGTTGTACTCCGCTTAAAAATTGACCTTTTGCCACATTCTGGTTTGAATAAGGGTTAGACGCACACTCATACACACACACGCACACGCACACATAGACACACACACACACACACACGCACACACATAAAGGCCACTTCATGTAGTTTTATGGAGGTGCCCGTGGAGTAATGGTTATCGTCGTAGGAATTGGACACGGCGATACGAGTTCAAATCCTGGACGAGACTGATTGCATTTCACATAGCACTAATACCCTTGGGAAAGGTATGAATCCAATTATTCTCCCTCCAGCTATGGGTAATAGCAGACTAGGTTCTTCAGCCTTGGAAAACTCTAAATTCAAACCTGTTAAACTCCGCTTAAAAAAATCGACCTTGTGTCATATCCTGCCCGAGCGGAGGGGTTAGGTAAAAAAGGGCACCTCTGGTGGTGTAACGGTTAGCAAGATAGACTAGCAAACCTACACGTCTGAGTTCGTGTCTCATTGGGTGCCCCATTCGGCCTTGTGCCACATCGAAGCAAAGAGCTTTGTAAATTACCATAAAGGCCACTTCATCCTTGTCCTTGTTCTGTTGGCTGTGCTTAGAAAAAACCTACTGCATTCCCTAAAGAAGGGCAACACCCAACCGCAAAAAGACCTGACTCCAATTGACAATCTTAGGTCAACATGCTGGTATGAAAAAAACTATTGGGGAAAGAAACAAAACATTTACATATACGTCTAACTTTTCTTTATAAAAAGCAATCATACTATTACCACCACACATATACATACACATACAGCAGGTACCCGTGGTATCGTGGTTATCGTCGTGAAAAATGAACAAACCAACCAACCAACTATCGCTGTAGAATATCAATGAACAAGTTTGTTACGCAGAACAATAATGAAGGAGAAGTGGGTTCAATCCTCACTAGTTACCCCATACTTGTGGCCTTGTGTCAATTCTAAGCCCTGCTGAGTTTTTCGGATGCATCGCTTGATGTAATAGTTAGCGACCTTGGCTAGCAAACCATGTTAATGAATTTGATTCTTTCTGGGTGCTTGTACTGAACTAAACTAAACTGTTTAATAACTGACAACAAATACACACGCACACGCGCGCACACACACACACACACACACACACACACATATATATATATATATATATATATAAGAAATTCAAATAAGAATGATTTTGCTTAAAAAGGGCTCAATGATATTATGACCGTCGGTCTAAAACTGAAAATATTCAAAACATGAACACTCGAATTTCGTTACTTGAAGTTTCATGAGAAGCACATAATAATCAGATGGTATCATGCATATATATATATATATATATATATATGTGTGTGTGTGTGTGTGTGTGTGTGTGTGTGTGTGTGTGTGTGTGTGTGTGTGTGTGTGAACAAGGTGGAACAGAAAAAACTGAAGTAATTGGCCAATCAATAATATTGCACAATACCGTACACTATTGTGTTTTTCACTGCCCATTAACTTCTTACTCTTTATATATATATATATATATATATATATTGGTCTAATGGTTGCATAGGCGATAAACTGACTGTCACCAAGCATCAGTGACTCTGTGTTTACACTATCTCAACGTTATATATATATATAGTATTTGTTTTTCTTAGAATATTTTATTTTTCAGAATAATCTCTTTTTTTTCTTTTCTTTTTTTTTTTTTTTTTTTTTGTCGGTGCACTTAAATCAACACTTCTCTGCAGATTACAAAAATTTTTCAAATCTGAATCCAATTTCAGTTAACGAACCGATTATCTGCTCATCTTCGTTCAATTGTATTTTATATAAAGAAAAAGTAATTTAGTAGTCAATAATACTATACCTAACCAATTGGTATATATATATATATACACACACACACACACATATATATATATATATATATTATCGAAATTATTTCTTTCTCTCTCTCTCTCTCTATATATATATATATGGGGAATGTAAGAATAATAATATCCAGACAGTAAACGAGGAAGCACTTGTTCACTAATTCGCCCAGGTAAAATTCGCGCCAAAAAAAGGAGAGCAAACAAAGTAAAAGAAAAGAAAAAAGAATGAAATATCCTAGTTAGTGAAGTGGTGAAGGTGTGCAACTGCTAAGTCAATTTCAGGAGTATATGGCATAATAAAAATTTATATTGGTGTCTACACAGTGCCATCAGTTCTTTTGTTTAAGAGTATAACGTCATTCTTGAACAGCCTCGTCATGATACCCTTGGGTGAAACTTTTGCTTACAGCAAAAGAAATAATGAGTTATGATATTTTAGTTCTTCTTACATCTCTATCTCCATACATTGTTCAGTTTCTTATTTTTAACTGCTGTTTTTTAATCAGGGTGTTTTAATTATATACACTGGGTAGCAAAAATATTACTTGGCATTCAGAAAAATAAATAATGTTTTTGTATTGATCATCGATTTTATTTGAAGAATATTATATTTCACAATTAACCCAAAGTAATTTCCATAAGTCAAAATAAATATAATTCAAAGAAAAATGCATTTTTTATTATTACTAAGTTGTTAATCTTTAAATGGTGACTTTTGCAGCAGCTTATATATATATATATATATATATATGTGTGTGTGTGTGTGTGTGTGTGTGTGAGAGAGAGAGAGAGAGAGAGAGAGAGAGAGAGAGACCAAGCACATAATATAATTGATTGAGTGATTGATTTTAACAGCATGTCAATCTGTCTAGGTTTATTCTATGCCAAAGAAATCGCTTTCATTATACGTTCATAATTACATTTTTTGTGTAGGTGTTTTGTTTTATTTATCTATTTATTCATATATTTATTGTTTTGTCTTGCTTTTTGTTTTGTTTTGTTTTGGGGGTTTTTTTATGTTTTTGTTTGTTTGTTTTTTGCATACGTTTCTAACAAAACATCATAACAAAACTTTTTATTATATCAGTATATTTAAAATACGCTAGAAAATAAAGCAATTTCTAGTCCAATTCACAACTGAATGATTATTTTGTGGCTGTCTTTCTTTGTGTTGAATGTCACTTTTTTTATGTTCCAAATCCTCGATACAACGAAAACGACTATAAGTGCTAATAAGAATTCTTCAGTCTTTCCTAAGCTGAAGCATCTGTTACAACGAGACTAGTGTTTATACAATACTTAGATGACTGCCCTACCATTTCTTTCCCTACTTTATATATAAATGCCAACAAATTTATTTATAGCATACACACGTGCGCATATATCTATGCATGTGTGTGGTAGGGTAAAGATTAATAAACTGTTGTTATATAATGTAAATATTACAGATTTTACAAATACGCGAATGTAATTACAGCTAGGGTTGAGAGAGAAAGGTTGTGCTGCACTATTTTCTAAGTAGGGGATAGCCCACCTGGCGGCCATAAAAATTGATATTCGAGATTATGACATAACCTCAGTTCGAACACCAACCTCAGGCACAGAAAAGAAAAAATGTACATCTTTCTAGACGTCAAAAGCTAAACACAGGTCTATTTCAGAGCAGATAGATAGATAGATAGATATGAACAGACCGACATATAATCTACAGATAGATAGATAGAGAGAGAGACAGACAGACAGACAGAGAGACAGAGAGACAGATAGAGAAGTTCGGTTGTTTAACAGCATATCAACATTCGTGGTTTATTTAATGCCAAAGTTATTCTTGTGGAAGAACAGTAGTGATGCGATTTAAACACTAACTGGGGGTGAGGGAATAAGGAGGTTCATGCCTTTCCCAAAGGTATTTGTACGAAGTTGAACGTTATAGCACGGCTGAAATTTAAACTTGCTAACTTCGAGGCTGCAATCCAGCACGTTAGCCATTACACGACGCGGACTCCCGCAGGAAAGAGTGAAAGAGAGAGAGAGAGTTGGGAACAGACTGATATAGTAGATAGATCGATATGAACATACTGATATATATATATATATATATATATATATATATATATATATATATAGAGAGAGAGAGAGAGAGAGAGAGAGAGAGATAAAGAAAGAGTAAAAGATAGAGTTACGAACGGACTGAGATAGCTAGCTAGCTAGATAAATAGCTAGCTAGATAGATAAGAACCTACATATATATATATATATATATGTGTGTGTGTGTGTGTGTGTGTGTGTGTGTGTGTGTGTGTGTGTGGAGAGAGAGAGAGAGGGGGAAGGAGAAAGAGAAAGATGGGATAAACAAACAGAAAGGATTAAAATTAAACAAATTAAATATAGATAAATATGAACAGATAGAAATGAAGATATATAAATATTCAACAAGTTTAATACGTTTATGCAATAACTGATAAAAAAAATAAAAAATAAAAAAACAAAGAAATCGAAATGTCCTGACAAAGAAAGTTCTGGGTCGCGCCAAAGACATGATAAATGTTTTTCTTTTCTTTTGTCTTGTCTTGTAGTGGGTTTTTTTTTTGGGGGGGGGGTGTTGTTGTTGCTGGTCTGTGTGTGTGTGTGTGTGTGTGTGTGTGTGTGTGTGTGTGTGTGTGTGTGTGTGTGTTTTATAGTGTACATAATAACGAGTGAAAATAAATAGTGTTTTATTGCTTACTTGTTGTCGAGGGCCTTCTCAAGCGCAACCTTTAGCTGGGCTGTGTTGTCGGGGGAGCTGTACGATGGGGGTACTCCACCTGCGAATTGTTGGTTGTAGCGTCGATACCGCTTAGCCAGGATATTAATTGAGTTCCGACTGCTGCCCTTATTATTTCTGCTGCCGCTATCAATTCGGCCCGATTCTCCCTGCAAAAGTTCCATGTTCTCGTCCTCAGCTGGCAGCCGTCCCATCAGACTGGCCCGGCGCGAACTGGCAGGCATGATACCCATCAGTGGGTAGAGCACCTGGCTGTTACTGAGCAGGTCGTCATTCATTGACAGGACCTGAAGATCCTCGGGCCCAGCTGCGACCCCGGCCATGCGCATCTTATCTTCTTCTTCTTCTTCGTTGTTGTTGTTGTTGCTGTTTCTACCGTGAGAGCGTCTTGACTGTCCCTCGACGTCCAGGTTTGCAGCTGCTGCTGCCGCCGCTGCTTCGGCCGCATGTGTGTCAGATCTTTTACCAGCGAAATGGTGTGCCGTGCAACGGCATAGGTTACCGCCTTGACCGACAGCGCATCGTTTTAAACAAAATTTTTGCAAGTCGAAAGTGTGAACTGCAACCAAAAGACATAAGTACAGTAAATAGACGAACCACACACTAGATTTGGACATTTTTTTTGTTTGTTTTTGTGTTTCGTTTGTTGATTGTGATAAACTTATGTATTAGTACAATTGCTTTTTTTGTGGCTGTTGCTTTTTGATATTTTTTTTATTATTACCGGGATACAAGTAGCTGAATTGCAATTTTTTAAAAATGTTTACTTCACTTTAGAAAATATTTAGTTAACTCTAAAATAAACAGCTGATTATTGGTAATATTTTCTCTTAGATATGTGCGTCTATATCGGCTGTTATCAGAAGATATATTTATTAGTAACTACTTGCTTTATATAAAAATTGTTTTATCTGGGGGTTTTCATTGATTAAAGTTCTTTGTATATTTTTTTCGACGGTTATAAATCAATATCAATAATCGACTAAATATGTTTTCTTTTAGTATAAAATCTTCTTTAAAAATTCCACCTCTGTCGCTGTTCAAGTTCCTGTGCTGTGAGTGGAATTGAGAAAGACTTCGATTTTTCCTTCTTTTATCTTCAAATTCACTGAAGATTTTTTTTTCTTTCTTTCTTTTTACTTTATCTTATTATTTTCTCTCTCTCTCTCTCTCTCTCTCTCTCTCTCTCTCTCTCTCTCTCTCTCTCTCTCTCTCTCTCCTTTTTGGGGCAGTTTGCGACTCTCTTCTCCACAACAAAAAGGGTTTCTGTTTAGAATAAGATCTAAAATGGTCTTATATATATTTATAAATATTTATATGTTGATCTCTGTATGGAGGTATGAAACAATGAAATGAATAGAGAAGTGGGTGGGTAAATAAGACAGAGAGGATGTGTCTATGTATGTGAAAGAGAGAGGATGTGATACGTAGACGTATGCGTGTGTGAGAGAGAGAGGAGGGAACAAAATTTCTTTCTATGATAAATTAAGTTTTAACAAGAAAGCGCACACAACGAAATAGTCGGAAGTAGGAAATGTAATTTCAAACTTTCTTCACGAAAGTAGTCGATAAGATTTTTGTTTTTGATATCAAATTTTTTTGTTTTTTAAATTACTGTTAATTTTTGTTTGTTTCTTTGTTTGTTTGTTTGTTTGTTTGTTTGTTTGTTTGTTTGTTTGTTTGTTTGTTTTTACTTTTTTGCTTGTTTTTGTTTGTTTGTTTGTTTGTTTGGTTGGTTGTTTGTTTGGTTGGTTGGTTTTGATTTTGTTTTTGTTTGTTTTTTAAAATCTCGGCGTGTTTTTTTTTTTTTTTTTCTTCTCTTTTTTTATAAAACAACTTTTGTAAAGATTTCGATTTTCATTTTTTTTGTATTAGCTTTCGTTCAGGTGATTTTTCTTTTTGGTGAGTGGGAGTTCCTTTTCTTTATCTTTTTTTTTAATCTTTTTTAGTCTTTTTTTTTTTTTTTTGTCTTTTCCCAAATTTGATTTTAAGTTTGTACAATTAATTGTTTATGTTTTGTTTTTTTTTCTCAGCTCTTTAAAGTCTTCGCTTCTGGATATCCCTGATGTTATTTGATGGGAATCATCCAATATATATATATATATACAGATATATAAATATATCTTCACCGCTGTCTTTCTTTTCAGTGAACTCTCAACCCTTTCACACACACTCTGCCTCTCTCTCTGTTTTATTTGTTTTGCTTTTTTTCGTTTTGTTTTGTTTTTGTTTTTGTTTTTTTCAAGTCAAGTACACACACTCTTTCACCCTCCCTCCCTCTCTTTCTCTCTTTCTCTCTCTCTCTCTTTCTCTCTCTCGCTCTCTCTTTCTCTCACACTTTCTCTCTCTCTCTCTCTCTCACTCACTCTAACTCTAACTCTCTTTTCCTTTTTCACTTTCTTTTTCTTCCTTCTCTTCCTTTTCTTTTCCCTGCGCTCGTTTTTCCTTTACTTTCGTTTTTTCTTGCTTTCTTTCTTTTCCCTCTTTTTCTTTTCTTTTTTTTTCTTTCGTTCTTTCTTCCTTTTTGAGTCTTTCTGGGTAATTCTTTCTTTCTTTCGGCGGGTCTCCTTCTCACCTAAGCTATGCTGTCAGAAAGTATAGCTGGCACTCGGCGCTGCTCAGGAATTAAATACAGTTAGGATTTGTGTTGGCGTTCACTTTGTGAACCCCTTGTCAACAGTTGTATTTCCTTGAGGAAGTTGTGACGAGAGAAAAGACAGTGAAGGGGCGGGAAAGAGAGAGAGGGGGTACAGAGGAGAAGGAGGGGGATTTGTCAGGGCAGAACGAGTAAGGCTTGTTTCAGTACCACGTGACCCGTTCTACTCAATGGGCGTGTTACATGAACGGAGCCTCTCCCACCACGGAAAGAGGGAGAGAAAAACAGAAAAAGAACACACCAAACAAAACAAGACATACAAATATCTCGGCTCCTCCTGCACCTCCTTCCTTCTACTGTTCCTCCTCCCCCTTCTCCATTTGCAACCCACTCTTTCTTGAAAGGCAATCTCTTACCTCTACTCCTACTCCTCAGCCTGCTCCCCTGGACGTTAACGAAGCTATTGACTTGATGCGAAGCTATCGTAATGATCGAATCAGAGAGACGAAATCATGGTGGTGTCAACTTAATGCCGACTCGAGAAACACTTCACTTTTCATTTTTTTTTTTCCGACGTATTCATTTTATTTTTGTTTATTGTTTACGTAACTTTTTGTTGGTGAGGAGGGTATGCTTCTTCTGTTCTCTCTCTGACTATGCGTGCCTCAGTGTGTGTATGTGTCTCTGTGTGCACGTATGTGTCTATGTGTATTTGTGTCTGTGTCCATGTATGTGTGTGTGTGTCCATGTGTATTTGTGTGTTTGTTTGTGTGTGTGTGTGTGTGTGTGTGTGTGTGTGTTTGTTTGTCTGTCTGTCTATCTGTCTGTGTTTGTGTGATTGTGCGTTTGTCTATGTGTTTGTGTGTGTGTTTATTTTTGTCTCTGTGTGTGTGTGTGTGTGTGTGTGTGTGTGTGTGTGTGTGTGTGTGTGTGTGTGTGTGTGTGTGTGTGTGAATATCTGTGTATTTGAATCTGTGTGTATGTGTGGGTGCGTGTGTGTCTATCTATGTGTGCATGTATGTATATGTGTATTTGTGTCTGTGTTTATGTGTCTCTGCGTGTATGTCCATGTGTGTTTTTGTGTATGTCTGTGTGCGAGTCTCTGTGCGTGTTTGTGTGTGTGTGTGTGTGTGTGTGTGTGTGTGTGTGTGTGTGTGTGCCGATTTCTCTTAGATCTGGTGGTTACTTTTTCTTTTTCTTTGCTACCACTTTGCGTTGCGTCTATACAAGCTACAAGTGGCAGTTCAATCTTTATCAAACGCAAAATAATACAACGAACGACAATAACAAGGGGGGAGGAATGAAGCAAAGAAAAAAACAAAACAAACATTGATATTGTTATAATGGCGTCGGGGTGGGTTTGCTGTAAAGAAAAGGCTTCAGTTTTTTGTTGTTTTCATTTTGTTTTCTCTTATGATGTTTACTCATTGCGGGTTTTCAAACTAGTTGTGTCAGGTGACTTTAAATAGAGATCAGGTGACAACAAGTCTGCTCACTTTTTCTGTATTCTATTATTATTATTATTATTATTATTATTTAACATTCAAATTCCACTTCACCATCATCATCATCCTTCATTTTTTTCTTTCTCTTATTATTATTATCATTAATATTATTACTATTAAGACCTTAGCTTTCATATTACATAGCGTTCTTCTCCTCCTCCGCCGTCTTCTTATTATTATTATTATTACAGCATAAGTCTCTCACTAGAGTTTGAGTGACACCAAGTCTCCTCAAATCTCCAAGACTCTTCTCAGTATTCTAGCCGAACTCAATAATGCTGTCGTTTTGATGGTCTCCACTCGGCCTCCAACTTCCAAGTCCTTTAGTCCCTTTAATAATCTTTTAGTCACTGTACCAAAAGCACCAATCACAATTGGTATAATTATCACCTTCATGTTCCACAGTGTTTTCAATTCTCTTACAATGTCGAGGTATTTTATTATTATTATTCACTCATTAGAGCTTTTCACATCAGCGTTAGCCGATGATTTTTCACTGGAGTCTGAGTGACAGCGAGTCTCCTCAAGTCTTCCGGACTCTTCTTAGTATTCTGACCGTTCTCAATAATGCTGTCGTTTAGCTGGTCTCCACTCGTTCGCCAACTTCCAAGTACTCTAGTCCCTTAGCAATCCTTTAGTTACTGTTCCAAACGCACCAATTACAATTGGTATAATTGTCACCTGCATGTTCCACAGTTTTTTCAATTCCCTAGCAAGGTCGAGGTACTTATCCCTCTTTTCACATTCTTTCAGTTTTATTCTGTGGTCAGCCGGGACAGCGAAGTCGACTATTTTGCAAGTTCTTTTTTTTTTGTTGATTATTATTAAAATTATTATTATTATTATTATTTAACTCATTTGAAAGTTTTTAACATCAGCATTAGCTGATGGTCTTTCACTGGAGTCTGAATGACAGCAGGTCTTCTCATGTCTCCAGGACTCTTCTTAGTATTCTGGCATTCTCAACAATGCTGTAGTTTGGATGGTCTCCACTCGTCCTCTTATTTCCCAGTCCTCCAGTCTCTGTACCAATACTTTTGTGATTGTACCAAGCGCGCCAATTACACTTGGTATCACCGGCACCCTCATGTTCCATAGTTTTTTTCAGTTCTCTAACAAGGTCCAGATACTTATCTCTCTTTTCGCCATCCTTCAGCTGTAACTTGTGGTCAGCCAAAACGGCAAAGTCAACTATTCGGCAGGTTCTCTTTTCTTTCTTTTTTTCTTTTTTTTTTTTTTCTTTTGATGATGACTATCATTTGGTCTGGTCGTCTGGCCGAGATTAGATGATCTGTTTGTATCTCAAAATCCCAATTTTTGCGCGTCTCATTTTCTAGGGCAGATTCTGGGTTGTGCATATACCATTTGTTCGTATAGTCAAATTTAAACTCCTTGCACAATACCCAGTGGATCACCTTTATCACCTAGTCGTGTCTTGTCTTATTCTCTCTTTGCACTAATTTGCTGCATTCGCTTATTATGGAATGGATCGTTTCGTCTTTATCTTCACATAATCTACATCTGATATTTCGTTGTGTCTTGTCTATTCTTGCTTTGACACAGTTATTCCTTATGGCGTTGTTTTGTGCTGCTATCAGAAGAGATTCAGTTTCTCTCTTAAGGTTTGCCTTTCTTAGCCATGTTCAAGTTTTCTCATATGACATTTCGCTTGTTTTCCTTCCTATTTTTGTTTGCTGGTTATTTTTGCTCTGTTAATGCTTGTGTTGTCTGTATTGTTTCTGCTCGCGCTAATCAGTCTTCCTCTGTGCTTTTTCTTGTGTAGTCTTCTAGTCGTTGTATCGATGTATCGACGCTATCTTGAATGCTGACGAATCCTTTTCCTCCTTTTCTCGACACAAACAGTCGATCTACGTCATCTCTGGGATGCACCGTCATGAATTTTCTTGTTTTCTAGTCCATTTGTTTAAGTTCTCTCGTTCACTTTAAGAATGGCCCGAGTATCTTACGAGGGGGACAGCCCAGTTGTTTATCCCTTTGAGGAGATTTCTGCAATGTAGCTCAGTTTCGAGTAATTTTCTCGTTCTCCTGAGGTATACTTTTTTTTTATGTTTGATGGTGTCCGCTTCCAATATTCCTAAGCATTTGTTAGTTTCCTTTTCTCCGAGCGTTCTGATTTTTTTTTTTTTTTTTTTTAGTAGTTTTATTCCTTCCGTCATTTGTCGTTTCCCGCTTTTAATCATTAGCAAGGCACATTTTTCTATGCTAAATTCCTTCTCGATATCTTCACTGTATATCCTCACTGTTCGTATTAGGGTTTCCAATTCTTTTTCATTTTTGGCAAACTGTTTCATATCGTCCACGTACATTAGGTGGTTTATTTTTTCTTGCGATTTTTGAAGTTTATATCTGCCTGAACATTTCCTAAGTATGTGATTCAGTGGCATCATCGCTATTACAAATAGTAATGGTGATAGCGCATCTCCCTGGGAGATCACTCTCTAGATTTTCACCTCGGTTAAGCTTTTTCCTTCTGCTGTCTGTTATGACTTCGCCGGATATCTTGTACATTTTGAGACAGTCTATTTTCCAGCTTTGAAGAACCATATTATATACCTTTTTGTAGTCATTCTACGCCATTGCTAGCGGTCGGCAGTCGTTAAATATCGACATCTGACGTAACACTCCCACGACGAGAGACTGTGAATATTGTATAAACTCTGGATTGTACTGTTCAACCAATAAAAGGATTTAACTCAGTATTTCTCTGTGTATCTCTTTCTCTCACGATACTACATGTTTTTTACCATTTTTCACAATCCAATATTCTATAGTATTAACATACTTTCCAAGGAATGTAATATCCTGGTTTATTATGCTTTTTTTATATTCTGTTGGTGCTAGAATTTGGCAACCAGACACCAAATAGTCAATTGATTCATGACTTTTTTTCACATAATCTACATATTCGGTTTGATTTGTTTTGGTAATGTTTACCAGATAGTTTCTAGTTAAAAGGTTCTGATCTCTTGCTGCTATTATTAACCTTTCTGTCTCCACCTTCAGTCCAGCACTTTTCAATCCTTGATTAGTTTTTACTATACCGATATCGGCATTTCACATTCTTTGAAATTTCTGAATATATATATATATGTGTGTGTGTGTGTGTGTGTATCATCAAGTCGTGTTGATAGCACGGAGTCCCTTAACTCTCTCTCTCTCTCTCTCTCTCTCTCTCTCTCTCTCACACACACACACACACACACACACACACACACATCAGCTGTCTCTATCGTCCATCGCTCCTGGCAGGTTCTCTTGACTGCATCCAGTATCCGCTCAGATCTGTTGTATGTAAGGGGGGTGTCCTCGTGGTGTAATGGTTAAAGCCATGGACTGCAGAATCGTAGTAAGCGAGTTCGTACTCCAGTCGCGCTATTACGTTCACTTTCGGGCAAATACCCTTGGGAAAGGTATGAACCCCCTTATCCTCCCAGCTATGGGTTAAATAGTACCACTACTGTTCTTCGAGGAGAATAGATTTGGCATTAAATAACCTACAAAGGTTGATATGGCATGAAACAAAACAAACCAAACCTGTTGTATGTAAGTCCTTGTTGGTCAGCCAATACAAACTGTTTTAAACAAATCCTGGAAGCAACACTCCACAAAACAGCACCTGTATGGCCTCCTATCTCCCATCTCACAAACCGCTCAAGTCAGACGAAAAAGACATATTGAGTACTGCCGAAGAAGTTAAGACGAACTCATAAGCGACGTTCTCTTATGGAGTCTTAGAAAGGGACACGCCAATGTTGGCCAATATATATAATATAGTTTGTTATATTCGTAAATAAAGAGTGTTCAATATTGGTGATAGACCATATGTAGATCTAAGTTAGGATACCATAGACACAGAGTCAATGGTGCTTGGTGACTGTCAATTTCTCATCTGTGTGATCATCAAACTATTATTTTACTCTATTTATAAATAAAGAATGCTTAATATCAATGATAGAGCATGTGTAGATATACGTTAGGATAGTATAGTCAATCGCGCTTGGTGACTGTCAGTTTCTTATTTATGTGATCATAGGTACGATGTTTGCATTAACGAGAAGCTGGCAGTCATCAAGCGCTATCTTAATGCATATATATATATATATATATATATATCTTTAAAGAAAAAACCAAAGACCGGTTATTTTAGGATTATAAATTTATTTCCATCCTGTTTTTTCGTATCTGGTGTGAAAATTTAAATGTTCAGCTCCTGAATGATTTTCTTGTCCTGAAGGAATTACTCCCAACTCTGGTTTAACTGGACCAAATAATATATATATATATATATATATATATA
>OY757922.1:43149591-43174591 GCA_963585895.1 Sepioteuthis lessoniana | reverse complement strand
CCAGTCGGATGGGGCTTTAGAATACTCGAACTGCATCTTTGCAGAGGGAATAAGACGCCTCCGCTAATGAATGTCTTGGATATGCTATTAAATAATCTGATGGTGAGGCTCCAACCCTGGAGCTTTACGGAAAGTACCCCTTCATTGCCATTGCTCCCAGGTTCCCTTTCACCCGGACTGGTAGCACCTGATAGGGTCCTATCTATGTATCAAATACGACAGTTTAACATTTAAACTGTGAGCAAACAAATGACTTATGTTAAGTCTAATTGTTAGAAATAGAACTGTTTGATCATTTAACTGTGTGTAAATAAATGACTGGCGTCTAATTGATACATAGCAATACTTGCAACCATTTAACTGTGTTCCAACGAATGAATAATACTGAATAGAAATATTAGTGTTAAATAGCAATACTTGAAACTCTTTAACAGTAAACCAAAATTGAATTATTGGTATTAGATAGCAATACTTGGAACCATTTATGCTTCAAGCTGGGATCGAAACCCGGCTGACATTACTTGTCGGATATCTTAACCCTGAGCCATCGTCATTCTCTTTTTTAGTGAAGGAATTTTTACGTATACCTTTTTACATATAAATTATCGACTACAGGGAGAGGTCAATTCTTGAAAAGATCTATTGCGTTTCAGTTTATGTGGTAGCCGGCAAATTCCCCACTATATATATATATATATATATATATATATATATATATATATATATATATATATATATATATATATATATAGGTAATATTCGGTCAGGTTAAACCAGAGTTTGGAGTAATTCCCTCAGGACAAGAAAATCATTCAAGCGCTGAACATTTAAATTTTCCTGGTAGAGAGCTCAATGTAATTTATTACAGAGCAATATTCATGTAGACATAAGAATAAATTTAAACTATAAAAATTTAAAAACATAGAAATAAATAGTGAAACCAGGAAAAAAAACGTATCCAACATATACATTAAAAAAATAGGTCGTTAATTAAATGGTATCGAAATTAATATAAGCATTAATATTTCTCTTAAAAGTTAATTATCGAACTTAACATGAAAAGAAAATAAACAAAACAAATAAATAAAAAAGTTAAATTACCGTAATTATAACTGACAAAGAAATTTGAAAAATCAAAATAAAACGGAAATTCAATAAAACGAGGAGGTAACTCCTAAATCTCGTCCCCCTACACCCAACGTGTTTATTCTGGTTTGATTTTAATTTTAATTTTAATTTATTATACATTGGGTCTGAAGAAGTCCTGTATTAATTTTTTCTTCATGTTTTTGGTTCATACTAGAAACTGAAAATACGGGATGGAAATAAATTTATAATCCTGAATTAACCGGTCACCGGTTTTTTCTTAAAGAAAGGTATATATATATATATATATATATATATATATATATATATATATATATATATATATATATTGTTTTAAAGGGAAAATTTCTATTATCAAGGTTCCAAGATTACAGAAGCTTCTGAATAAAAAATTCGAAAAAAAATAGAGATCGTGTCAAAACAACAACTTACCGCAATTTACAACTCAATCCTGATTCGTATAATTAAAAGTCAGTCATTTAAAATATCTAAAACACTCAGAATTGGATAACTCAAATTTTAGCTCCGGAAACTTCGAATAGCATCAACACCAACAAATTTATCTATTTCCTTTGCTTCCTAGGACATCTCTTCTTTTTTAAATCTCATACCAACCTTTAAAAGGGACAAAAAATATTTGCACGGAACATATATATTGAATTGATACTATAAATGTTTTGTACAAAGTTTTTTTCAAACGGATGTGAGAAGATAGTAAAAAGCGGAAATATCCCAAGGAGGCATAACGAACAAATAATGATATTAATGCAATATCTATTTTAAAATCAACTTCTCTTAAACATTGCGCCTGATAGTTTCCAAAAATGCCCTCTTAATTTCTTTTCCTTATATTATTTCTGAATTCATCGAATTCAATCTTTAATTTTTTGCACCTTTGCCCTTTTTAATCTGATAAGGCAATTTGTTCCAAAAATGCCCTCTTAATTTCTTTTCCTTATATTATTTCTGAATTCATCGAATTCAATCTTTAATTTTTTGCACCTTTGCTCTTTTTAATCTGATAAGGCAATTTGTTCCAAAAATGCCCTCTTAATTTCTTTTCCTTATATTATTTCTGAATTCATCGAATTCAATCTTTAATTTTTTGCACCTTTGCCCTTTTTAATCTGATAAGGCAATTTGTTCCAAAAATGCCCTCTTAATTTCTTTTCCTTATATTATTTCTAAATTCATCGAATTCAATCTTTAATTTTTTGCACCTTTGCCCTTTTTAATCTGATAAGGCAATTTGTTCCAAAAATGCCCTCTTAATTTCTTTTCCTTATCTTATTTCTGAATTCATCGAATTCAGTCTTTAATTTTTTGCACCTTTGCCCTTTTTAATCTGATAAGGTAATTTGTTCCAAAAATGTCCTTTTAATTTCTCTTCCTTATTTCTGAATTCATTTAATTCAATCTTTAATTTTTTGCACCTTTCCTCTTTTTAATCTGATAAGGCAATTTGTTCCAAAAATATATTACTATATTGGCAAAAAAAATCCTCTTGGTAAATAGATTTAGTTTTTGAAATCTGCCTTGACTGTAAATTTTCAATGCGAAGAGAAACGTTTAATGATTCAGTTGATTATTTTGAACGTTTCTATTAAATCACCTCTTATTCTTTTTAGTATAGTAAGTAATGTTGGCGACCCTAGTCGAGGGTGACTCGAAGGCTTCTTTTTCAATAGCTACTATACCGAGGTGTAGGGGAAGGCATTACTCTTTTCTCTGGGTTGCTCCACTTCACCCTTCATCCTTACCTTAAAATGCTGAGTGTTAAGAAAGGCGGCATCAAGTACCATTTTTTGACTCTTTGGTACAATTCGACATGGGATTGAACCCCGGTCTCTTGGCCATTGACGAACACTCTCACTATTATACCAATGGGCCGGTAAAGTAAAATAGTTGATCCTATTTCTTACAGTTTCTTCCAGTAATTGCAGTAACTGTAATCGTTTACTAATTTTATTAGTTTTGTCTCTCTTCTTTGTATGCCTTCATATGAAAAGAAACGAAATTCTCTCCTGTATGAAAATAAGGCTAACGAAGCGAAACATGCACACATGAAAATAGGTTTCAATAAGAATTCTTATGACACCATGATATGTATACATATATAATACTAAAAATTATGATTTCAGGGTATTCGTTCCGTTGCTCTGCGTTTCACAAGTCACCATTATCACTATGCAAAAAAAATTTTATTGAAAAAAAGATCGATTTTGATTGTATTATGAAAATTATCAGGGCGTGCGTTTTTATAAAAAAAGGTAACCCAAAAGTTTCATTGACTTTTTTTTCTTTAATGGGAGCATTTGATGTTTATCCAATTTTCCACCAGACCGGACTTGACACAAAGTCATTTTATTTGTGCGTGAGGGGGGCAAGCACGAACAGAGACTCAAGCTTGACCGTCACATTCCACCTTTTTTTGGACACCTCAAGCGCCAAGCGTTGAACTCATCAGCCAAGCAGGTTGTCACTAGAAGCGTTTAGCTTTAATTCATTCAAATATACTGTTTTTTTATTGGACCAGGTATTATGAAAAAAAAACTATTAATGAAATGAATTTTTTAAATCATTTTATTGAAAAATTTTTAATTGAATTTTTTTTTATTTAAATAAAGATATATGTACAGCTGAGCAAATCATATAACAATTGGTCGATGTCTAGACGTCTAGAATACCGGTGAAAGTTTTAGATAATCGGATGTCTGCTGATTTTCAATTATCTGTGTTGATACACATATGAACTCGTCAAGAAAATCAAGGTCGTTGTTGTTGGTGTTTTTTTGTTTTGTTTTATATTATTTTGTTTTGTTTTGTTGTTTTTTTTACACTGGACATATAAACAAAGCCAGTTTGAAATTTTAGATGTGTTGGACGAATCAAAAGTCGTTCTTGTTTTTGTTGTTGTATGGCATTTGAAGAGTTTCGCTTTAATAATATTCATTCAATCAAAATGGTCGGTTTTGATTTAATTGAAAGAGTTGTCGTTTTAACGTGCATATTTTAGAACAATCCAAACAGTTCGTTCTACTTTTCTTCGTAAATGACATTAAAAGTTTTGGTTTTGAGACATTCAAAAGATCGCTTGCGATTGTACTGAGAAAACTGAAGTATCAGGGTGCATTTTAGAAATTAGTCAATGTTTGTGTATATTTGTTTATAGTTTCTTTTTGAAAGGTAAAATGAGAGTGAACTACTTTTTAAATTGAAGAACTAAACCCGGATAATTAAATGATTAATTCGAACAAGTACTGCTCTTAGTTAGACAAAACGAATGAATTAACTGACCAATGAAAAGCGAACGAATTAGTAAATAGGTGTGTAATATTTCACCAGGATTACACAAGACCAAATTTTTTTTTGGTGACCAAGCAATAATTGTCATAGTTTAAAAGGCGGTGAATGGAAAATTGATACTTTATAACATGGAAGGCAATAAATCATGGGGAAAGCAAAATGAACCAATAAAAAAAGATGATCTTTATCCAAAAAATGTGATACAGCGTATCAAGTTGGATTGCAAGGGAGCCTTCTTACAGAAAACCAAATAACTGACTCGAACATGTACTGCTCCCGATTCAATCTATTGAAAGAATTGGCTTAAGAAAAAGAACAATCCATCAGGATAGAGCTTCATGTCATTTTTCTTTCGTAACAAAACCTAATTAGTAACATTTCATCCAAAGAAATTTTTACTCTTTATTTGTATTCATTAGATATTATACCTTCAAGATCTATTTATTCTAGAAACTCAGTCGGCTGGGGCTGTAGAATACATTGATTGCATTTCTGCAGAGGGGTAATACCTCTCTCACCGCAACGAATGTCCTGTCCATGACACTAAATAATATGATGGTGAGGCTCCAGTCATGCTGAAGCTTTGGGGAATGCGGAGAGCCCTTTCATTGCAATCACCTTCAGGTTTACTTTGTTCCAGAGTGGTAGTACCTGAAAGGGTCCTATCTATGGATCAAATAGAACTGTTTGAAATTTAAACTGAGAGCAAAGAAATGACTAATGCTGAATTGAATTGTTTGAAATAGAACTGTTTGACATCTAAATGTGCTCAGACTATGTTTGCACACAGTTAAATGTTGTTTATTTGAATTGTTACTGATGTTTAAATGAGTTGTTAGTGATGTTTAATTGAATTGTTAGTGATGTTTAATTGAATTGTTAGTGATACATGGCAATACTTGGAACCATTTAACTTTCTTGGCTTATGTTTACAAATCTATATATCTAATATATATGTATAAATCAGATTTGGCATTAAATGACCTACAATGTTTGATATGTTATAAAACAAAACAAAACCAAATATATTCTGGTCTTTATCGAGTTCTCTTAATGAAGAAAAAATCTCCTGGACGTATGTACGTATTTACCAAACCCCTCCGCCACTGGCAAGATGTGACACAAGTTCAATTTGTAAGAGAAATACAGCTGGTTTTAATTCAGAGATTTTCTTCTAATCTGATTGCCGTACCAAGGCTAAAGAGACGCGTCTGCCCCTACTATTTACCTATAGCTAAGGGAGGGGTTGAGAATAGAACATATGAAATCATAATAAACGTTTTCCAGTGGACTCCTACCTATGGACACACCGGTGTTGGCCGACAACCAAAACCTTACATTTATCGGATCTGTGTGGACACAAAATGCGGTATAGAGGACCGATTTGTATGGTAACCGATAGGGACTAGTGATGTATGAGAGTCAAGGGAGTTCGTGCTATCTATACGCTATGATGATGATAATGATGATGATCTCTGAAATAAATGACTTTATTTTAAGTAGAAAAAATGTAAATCACTATTTTTCTCGGACTATTCGGAGAGACTGAAAAGAAATAAGAATTATGTTGTTAGGAGAACAATCAAACTGGGAACGTATTTACAGTATGTGTATAAAAAGTATCGAGACTAAAGCTGAATTTACAAAGACAGAAATCAACAATGTGCACATTAATCGTCTTCAAAATAAAGACCACTTGGCATTCAATATTTGAAGAGTAGAAAAGTTTTGTACAAATATTTTTCAAACTAAAACTTTTAGTTATGATGTCATTATGAAATAAATGAAAAGGAATTATTTTTATCAACCTTTACATTTTTTACATGATACGCAACTGTAAGTCGTTTTTAAGAACACATATTTTATGAGTATTCAATAATGGACGATCTAAAAAGAGGGACATGGATTGTAGTATTATTATTCCTTCCTATTCTATGAATTGCTGAACGCAAATTTATCTTTATGCGAATTCGTCTTAACGCGAAGTCGTTTGTACGCGAATATAAATTATTTGTTGCGTATAGTAGGGTTATAGTAGGGTTTTGGAGGTGCCCGTGGTGTAATGGTTATCGTCGCAGGAATTGGACACGGCGACACGAGTTCAAATCCTGAACTGATTGCATTTCACATAGCACAAATACCCTTGGGAAAGGTATGAATCCAATTATTCTCCCTCTAGCTATGGGTAAATAGTAGGGCAGGCTAGGCTCTTCAGCCTTGGTGAGGCAACTAGTCTAGGAGAAGAAAAACTCTGAATTCAAACCTGCTAAACTCCGCTTAAAAATTGACCTTGTGTCGTATCCTGCCGAGTGGAGGGGTTGGTATATATGATATGATAGTAGGGTTAGCCAGTATGTGTCAATTGTTTTCTCTTCCATAGCGCACACATTGAAATCCCCCAGCGCTCTCTTTCTCGCCCTCTCTCTCTCTCTCTCTCTCTCTCTCTCTCTCTCTCTCTTTCTCTCTCTCCATATATATATATATATATATATATGAAAAAAGTGGGAGGGTGGGAAGTTTAAGTCTTGTAAAAGTTATATGTAAGTGATATAGATATAGATATACCAATGATTTCGTTGGTTATATTTATAGTGTTCGATACCGGCAATAGAACATTTATATCTAATTTTGGATTGCGTAGAGAGAGTCAACAGTACTTGGTAACCTTCAGTTTCTTGCCTATGCAATAATCAGATCAGACTCCATGTATAAACTATCCAAAACTTCATATATATATATATATATATATATATATATATATACATATATATATTAAGAAAGAAAGAGAGAGAGAGAGAGAGAGTGAGTGAGAGAGAAATTGAAAAATTGCTTTTTCAATTTTTCTTCATACTGTCGGATTTCTTTCCATTATTTACGACTATATATATATAACGGGCTATAAAGTTATATAACGCTACTTAAAGTTAAATAATACTTTTTATATACACTAATGCCATTTTATGTAAGGTTATATAAGTATGAAAAATTATATAAAATGCATGAGGTTTTATATATATATATATATATATATATAGAAGCGACCATAAGTTAAGGAACAGTTAAGAACAACAATTTCTTCAGCGGGAATAGGACCCATTGTTCATTTTCATGGTAATATAAATGCCAGTGTTTATAAAGAACTTCTTTGCTAGCATGCTATTCCTCATTTACGCAAAGGGACAATTGAAACGCCAATATTTATGCAAAACAACGCGCCTTGCCAAAAAGCTAAAACTGTGTTAAGTTTTCTTAAAGAGGAAGTTATGAAGTGGCCACCACAAGGCCCATATATGATACCAATAGAGAATGGATGGAAAATCATAAGAGAGAAGGTTCAGAACAGAAATCCTCAAAATATTGATGATTTATGGGGTTTTCTGGAAGAGGAATGGGAAAGTATCCCTACCACCTTTTGTAAGAAGTTAATTGGCTTATGTGGTCATAGATGCAATGAGGTAATCCAATGCAAAGGAAAACTCACTAAATATTAAATTTTTCTTCAGTTTATATATTGATCTAACAGGGATTTATGATGCGTTCCTTAACTTTTGACTAGGGCAAAATGTTTATTCTTATTTCTTTAGTTCACTATTAATTTACTGTAAAAAAAATTAGAAAACTTTATATGTATTAAATGCATATATGTTCAAAGTATATTTTGGGAAAATTTTGTAAACGTACATGCAAATTTTTTCAAGTAAAAATCATTCAAATATTTTTTGTTGTTCCGTTCCTTAACTTTCGGCCGCAACTATATATATATATATATATATATATATTCATGCAACAGCTATATCGCCAACAAATCCTTTATCAGATTATGACTCTTGAATCAAGCATAGTTTCGAAGTCAAAGCTTCACTATGAACAGCTCAGTACACTTCCAAGGTGTACCTTAGATCAGTAGTTTCCAAACGTTTTAGAGCTGGGAACTCGTTTAAATAATAATGAAATTTATAAATGTTTAATGAAACTCACATCCAATATTTCCACTGTGTAATGATATTTAGTGAGAAGGATGTATTTGCTTTATATAGCACAAATTATCAATTCTGGGTTATATTTTTACAAAGATACACGCAGTACACTTTGCACAAGTCTAGATCTGTATTTGGTCTTCTTATTGGTAAGTGCTGAAAAATACTATTTCATATAAATAGACTGTAAAAGGCAATAGCATTTTGACCGTCTTTTGAAACAATAGTGGGTGCTCAGAAGCCACACAAAGCCTAACTTTTGGGTGTGGTTGTTGTTTAAACTGAATTTTCATAGATGTGTAATATGAATTTTCAATCCACTTTTGCAGCGTCTGCAGATCCATGTTGTTGATACTGCGAGCCCCCCTGTGGTCCCTTTGCTGCAGTTTGAAAACCAATGCCTTACGGAAGCATCAGATTTTGTTAGTTTTCTGGCATATTGTATAATTATATAAGGCTATGTAAGGTTATAAAAATACATATATATATATATATATATGACATGGATACGCTGCCCCATGGGGGTTGAGCACTCTGGCGAAGAAATTTTCAGCTGCCGCTCGCATAATGCAAAGATCTTCGAACGAATTGAGCACTCTGGTATCCGGTTAGGTATAAAAATGTAAACAAACGAATTCTGCAGCTGCTGTTGCTACATAATACCTTATAATTCCCTAAGCCGACGTGGTACGCTTGTTGGGCGAGCGGTCTGATACTAAGTCTAACGTAAATTTGGGTGGGTTTCGATCCCAGCTTCAAGCGTCATACGTGTCTAGCCACACTGAAGAGTTGTGATACAACGAAACAGTCTGTCTGTGGATGACAATATATATATATATGTGTGTGTGTGTGTGTGAAAAAATGTTACAAGAGTAAAGTAAATATTTTAAAATGAATAAGTCCGCAAATGAATTTCAATGTGGTAATTTAGAGTTTTATTTTCTCGACGCGTATTTCGGACGTTGAGGTTCTTTCCAAGAGTGTTGGTTTTGACTGTGGTGTGATTCTTTTTAATTCAAATTTATTTATCTATTTATTTTTAACCTGTTGATACTGCGTGTTTGTATATGTATACACTTTATTAGTATCTTGAAAAGGACCACGACGTCCGAAATACGTATTGAGAAAATAAACCTTAAAATATCACATTGAAATTTATCTGCAGACCTATTCATTTTAATACACACATATACACACACACATACGCACACACACTCACACGCACACACACACACACACACACACACACATATATATATATATATATATATATATAAATATATTGAAATGAATTGGTCAGCAAATGAATTTCAGTGTGGATCTTTAGGTCTTATTTTATATAATCATGCTCTACATGTATTTCCGACATAATGGTCTTCTTTGAGAGACTAATAATGGTTAGGATAATCTTTTTTCTCCTTCTTATAGCGAAGATTCTTTTGATAGGGTTATGAGTCTTTTAAATTCCTGGATTTGTGCCAATATTTTTGGAGTTTGTTATCCGTGAAAACCTTTGGCCTCGGCAGATTTTTTTTGTATATATTTACAAGAGTGTACTGTGTGTGTGTGTGTGTGTGTGTGTGTGTGTGTGTGTGTGTGTGTTATAACAATACTTGAAACCATTTAACTGTGTGCAAAGAAAAAAATGAGCTCAGGCTTGTTTAAAAACGTTATCTACAAAATGTGTTTACAAATCATATGTATTTAGTATATATGTATAAACAGGATTTAACATTGAATAACCTACGAAGGTTGATATGCCATAAAACCAAACCAAACCAAACTGTTATTTAGGTTTTATCCCTGCTCTGCTCTAATTTGTGTCTCAGAATGTCCTATTAATTGCCCATAAAAACCTTTCGCCTCTGCAAATTTTTTTAATATATTTACAAAAGTGTACTGTGTGTGTGTGTGTGTGTGTGTGTGTGTGTGTGTGTGTGTGTGTGTGTGTGTGTGTGTGTGTGCATTCGTATACATGTACGTCTATCCATGTATACACACCCATGCACACATATCTTCTTAGGGTTGCTGTCGTGTTCTAAACTATACCTTCTTAACGTGAGACGTCATGTAAACAATTACATCGGTGCGTTTCTTTTTTAGCATCTAACGATGTGATTCCAATCTTACCCATTGCTGATGAGCGGAGAAGATATGAATTCATTAACGTGAAGTGAAACCCAAAGCGCTTCGCCAAGGATTTGATCTTATTTTGACGAATCAATTTCTCACGACAATAACTGTTACATCAAGTGCACCTCCATAAAGAATTGTTGCGCGCAGATTTAAACCTTACATTAGGGAAAAAGAAAATAGTGAGAAATAAAGATTGATACAGGGTAAACAACCAACCCATATAGACAAGATACGAATTGGCGTAGAAAGGACAAGAAAAAAAGGGGAAAGAGAAAGATAAGAAATACGTTAAGTGAAGTTATTAAGTCCGTTTATCAAATGATGAAAGAAAGTGTTTATTTTAGAAAATAATAATTTTCAACATAACCTCATTCATTTTTAATCCACTTACCCCCAAAGCATCTTAATTAATCAAATAGATTGAAGTGAACATCCACTTCAAAATTCCGCTTATAACTGTATCAAGCTACGAACTTATTGATCAAACTTTGTAAAAGGACATATACGTATTAACTCAACCTTACCGTCACAAACAGGGTGTGACACATGGTCAACTTTTTAGCAGAGTTGAAAGTAAAAAAGTTGGCAACCTTAGTCGAGGGTGATCGGAAGGCTTCCGTTTCAATAGCTACCACACGGAGGTGTAGAGGAGGGCACTACTCCATTCCCTGGATCGTTCCACTTTACCCTTGATCCTTACTTTATAAGGCTGAGTGTTAAGCAAGGCGGAATCAAGTACCATTTTTTGAGTCTTTGGTATGACTCGACCTGGGATTGAACCCCGGTCTCCCGGGCTATTGGCGAACACTCTACTCATTAGACCAATTACTTAGCAGAGTATCAATTTAAAGTTTTCCTTCTGTAGTTAGACGGAGAATAGTTTGATTCATACTTTTCCCAAGAGTATTAGCGCTATATGAAATGCAAACAGATTCGTCCAGGATTCTCAGTCGGCTGGGGCTGTAGAATACACCGACTGCATCTCTACTGAGGAGCAAGACACCTCCCACCAAAGAGTGTCCTAGATATGACGCTAAACAATCAGAGGGTGAGGTTCTAGTAATACTGGAGCTTTGGGGAATGCGGAGTACCTCTTCATTGTCATCGCTCTCAGGTCCACTCTGGCCCGGAATGGTAGTACCTGATAGGGCCCTATCTATGGGTCAAAGAGAACTAAACTGCATACTTACGCTAAACTAAATTGTTTGAAATAGAACTAACTGTTTTAATCCGCCACCGGCATTGGCCTCTATGTCAATGCACACAAAACGGAATATATGTGCTATAATCAAACAGGCGACATCACCACACTTGATGGAACCCCACTTAAACTAGTAGACAAATTCACCTACCTAGGAAGCAGCGTATCATCAACAGAAAAAGACATCGACACGCGGCTAACGAAGACATGGACAGCTATCGATAAGCTATCGATCATATGGAAATCAGACCTGACCGATAAAATGAAACGTAGTTTCTTCCAAGCAGCGGTCGTATCGATACTGCTGTATGGATGCACTACATGGACGCTAACTAAACGGCTGGAGAAGAAGCTAGACGGCAATTACACAAGAATGCTGCGAGCAATATTGAACAAGTCCTGGCGGCAACACCCCACAAGGCACCAAATATACGGCCATCTGCCTCCCATCACGAAAACTATCCAAGTTAGACGAACCAGACATGGAGAAGCAGGGACGAGCTCATAAGTGATGTACTCCTATGGACCCCCACATATGGCTGGGCAAAAGCAGGACGACCAGCTCGAATATACGGGGGTGTAGCCCTGAAGACCTGCCAGAGGCGATGAACGATAGGGAGAAGTGGCGAGAGAGGGTCTGGGATATCCGTGCTTGTGGCACGACATGTTGATGATGATGAATATTCAAACTATGTTTTCATGCTAAACTGAATTGTTTGAAATGGAACTGTTTTTGACATTGAGACTGTACTACGCTAAACTGAATTGTTTGAAATAGAACTGTTTTGACATTTAACTGTGTGTAAACAAAATTTATACTTATACTAAACTGAATTGGTTGAATTAGAACTGTTTGACTAAACGGAATGGCTTGAAATAGAAATGTTTTTGACAATTAAACTGTGTACTTATGCTAAACTGAATTGTTTGAAGTAGAAATTATTATTTGCATTAAAATAGACTCGGCATTAAATAACCTACAAAGGTTGATATGCCATAAAACTCAAACAACCAACCAACCAACCAATAGTCCAGGATTTGAACTCGGGTCGCTATGTTCATTTCTTATGATGGTAACTATTTCTGTGAGCTGGAAGCGACACAAGGTCAATCTTTAAGCAGAATACGACTGGTTTGAATTAAGAGTTTTCCGTTTCCTACACTGGTTGCAATACCAGAGTTAAAGAGCCTAGTCTGCTCTACTAATTGCCAGTAGCTAAAGGGAAAATAGTTGGACGCATAACTTTCCCAATGCTATATGAAGGGCAATCAGTTTCGTCTAGGATTTGAACACGAGTCGCCGTGTCTATTTTCTACAATGATAACCGTTGCGCCTCCTACGTAGATGTACATATATAGACAGACTTTTACTTTTTAAAAATACATTTCTGCATAGGAAGTGTCAGTCGAAGCCCTTTCCCGGAACCCAAGCTCATCAAACTTCCTTTGGGTTGCTCGTGGTAAGAATGGGGTCATAATTGGGCTCTACTATTGCAGCCTTAGATATATATCATCATCGATCGGTGTTCACAGATTGTCTATAATTGATTGATTGATTCTGACGGCATGCCAACCGTCTAGGATTAATTTCTACCAAAAGATTAGCGAATAGCTTCCATTGTACATTCATATATACATTTTTATCTCGTTTCTTAAGAGTTTTTGGGGGTGGGTGCACACAGAATTATCGAAAAAATCTTAAACAGATTTATGACCCAGTCGGCTAGGGCTCCAGAATACACCGACTGCATCTCTGCAGAGGGGTAAGATTCCCCAACGAGTGTCCTGGATATGACATTCATCAATCTGATGGTGAGGCTCCAGTAATCAGGGAGCTTTGGGGAATGCGGAATACCCCTTTATTGCCATCGCTCCCGGATTCATTCTGGCTCGCAGTGGTAGCAATTGATAGGGTTCTATCTATGGGTCAAATAGAACTAAACAGTGTACTTATGCTAAACTGAATTGTTTGAAATAGAACTGTTTTGATATTTAAACTATGTAGTTATGCTAAACTGAATTGTTTGAAATAGAATTGATCATATGTTTGAAAATGAATTTGGCATTGAATAACCAAAATGGTTGATATGCCATTAACAAAACCATGTCCATGGCCTTGTACAGATTTACTTGACCTGTCGATGGGACCTTAACAGGTACTACCATTCCGGGTCAGAGTGAACCTGGGAGTTATGGCAATAAAGGTTCGTCTGGTAAATAAAATATAATCCTATATGATCCGTCCATGAATCACCGAGTATATTCTCTACCACGCACACCGTTACGCTACAGGCTACTCACAGTCTAAAGTACTTTTTCCCTATTATTTTTATTTTATTTTATTTATTTGTTTATTCTATTTATTTAATTTTTTTTTTTTTTTTTTGCTCCTACAGCCTGGACAGATGATTTAGCAATGGGAGAGTGGTACTCTTTTGCACGCTCTTTTTCTCCTCAGCCATCGTTGAACGAAAGTGACAAGTATTTTTGTCAATATATCTGCCAATGTGACAGAACACAGGAAGATGAATGAAAAGATCAAGAAAATACAACTGACCTTTGCATGTCCAATGTGACCAGCAAGTCTGTTCAGATGATTTTCTAGATTTTTTCTTTTCTTTTTTTTTTCTCTTGGAGGTCGAAGAGTTTCTCAGTAGCAGCCATGACGTCATCACAAGTTTGAAGGGATAGAGAAATTCTTCACACCAGACGCCTTTCAACGCGTGGAAAATTTTTACATTTTGGAATATTTCTCCGTCTGTATAGACGCAAATTTTACCCCCTTATTAACAATAAGATTGTTTTAAGAATTTTTTTTTTTTATTTATTGCAGACTTTTTGTCCTCATCTTGGTAGTTTGGGGCCCGTGGCACAGCGGATAGAGGCGTTGAGTCTCTACGATTCCTGGTGATTCCGAGATCGCGGTTAATCACCTGAAGAACGACAGAGGTGAAATTTGGCCGAAACGTAGTGAAGAAGAAACAACACAAAAACTACCAAGATGAGGACAAAAAGTCTGCAATAAATGATTCCAATTAAAGACAAGATTGGTTTTATGGCATATTAAGCCTTGTGGGTTATTTAATGCAAAATCCTGTTCATATATATATATATATATATATATATATATATATATATATATAATCCTGCTTGTACAGTCGCTCACACACACACACATGTATATATATGATTTGTAAGCGGATACGATGTGCATAACAGTAATTTTAAACGAGCCAGAACTCATTTGTATGCACTCAGTTAAAAAACTTTAAAATATTATAATCCCAAAGTAATAAATCTATATAATATTCATCATTTGTTTACACATTGTTAAATGGTTTCAAGTATTATTATCTAACACTAATAATTCTTCAGACATTGTAAACACTAAAAATTCTATCTAACATCAATCATTTGTTTGCACTCAGTTAAATGGTTTCAAGTATTGTTATTTAACATAAGTAATTCAATTTATCAAGTATTCCCATCTCATACAAACAATTTACACACAGCTGTAGGGGTTCAAATAATAATAATGATAATAATTATCCTTGGTAATGATTGAACAGTTCTATTTGACCCATAGATGAGACTCATTGCTATTTACACTCCGAGTCACAGTGGACCTGAGAGTAACGATAATGATGGAGTACTCCACATTTTCCGAGGCTCCAGGAGCCTTACCATCGTATGCACTTTCGTGTCTACCCAAAACATTTGTTGGGGAGGTCTAACCCCTCAATAGAGGTGTAGTCGGCATATTCTACACACCCAGCAAACAGGGTGATTAACAATTAGAATCCCGTCGGTCTTGTTTTTAATCTATAAATTGCAACTGATTTTTTTTAACCGGCATTAGCCAAATATTATCAATTTTTCTTTCTTTCTTCTTTTTTCTTTTTGTATTTTATGATCTGATTAATTTGACTGATTGAATTAACAGCATATCAACCTGTCTAGGGTTATTTTATACCTAGCAGTTAGGGAATTGCGTTCATTGTACATTTATCTCTTATGTTTTATCTTTAGTTGTAGAGTTTTTGTTTGTTTTTTTTGTTTTTTTTTTGCAAACATTTATCTGATATCAATGTATCCGGTAAATTTTTCAACCATATATTCCTGGATTTTCATAAAGATTCTATTAAACATGTATTTATTGGAAATGATTAAACTCCTTCCAGAGACAAATAAGCAAATAATTTGCACACTGTTGTATTGTATCAAATAGTCCTATCTAATACTAATAAATTATAGACAGCTCTATGGTTCAAGTACTCCTATCTAATTCTAATAATTATATTGCTTTTAGTAATTATTTCTTTTTCCTAATAGTCGTTTGTTTGCTCACAATTATATGGTTTCAAGTAACTAATAATAATCCTTCGTAAACAATTATAGCTTCAAGTAACTATTCTTAAAACAAATGAATTACAGTCATGTATAAAGTATCTCAATCTAATACAAATAATTTACAAACAGTATGGTTTCAAGTATTCCTATCTAATTCTAATAATTATGTAGTTTCAAATAATCTTTCCAATTTAATAAAAGCCTTTTGTTTGCTCTGAGTAATAATGTTTCAAATAACTAAAAAACAATCCTTGATAGACAATTTTAGCTTCAAGTAACTATTCCATGCACAAATAATTTACACTTATATATAACGTATCCATGTATGAAAACAAACAGTTGTATTGTTTCAGATATTCCTATCTAATACAAATAATCATAATTATATGACTTAATTAAAGTAATTATTTCTCTTTCGTAATAATCGCTTGTTTGCATACAGTTATATGGTTTCAACAAACTAATAATAATTATTAGTAAACAATTATAGTTTCAAGTAACTATTCCTGATATAAATAATTTGCAGTCAAGTATTCCTATCAAATATAAATAACTTTAAGTGGATCTGTTTAACCAATAGATGAGATCCTAACATGTACTGCCATTCCAGATAGAAGTGAAACTGGGAGTAATGGCAATGAAGGGATAGTCTACACTTCCCATTATTCCAGATCTCGTGCTTCACCATCAGATGCAGTTTAGAGTCGAATATTTTTTCGGGACTGTTACCCTCTACAGGGGCTACGGTCAGAGTATTCTAAGCCCTTAGGACCCGGTCATATTTGGCAATAGAATTAAGGTTGATTTTTCGGCTACTTTTACCTGAGCAGTTAATGTCGCATTGTTGGGTCTGACCGACGAAAGCCGCCGGAAAAAAGAAAGAACGTAGTGACAGAAAAAATATCGCTCAATTTGTGTTTCAGCATCCTTTCGGTCTGGCTTTAGAAATAGGAGATATGAAGCAATTTTTTTGTTTGTTCTTTGGTTTTTTGGGGGTTTTGGGGTTTTTTTTAGTTGATGAAGGAATGAACCTCTAACTCGATTAATCGAAGCCCACCTCCAGTAGTCGATAACGGCTTCGGTAGCTCCTAAATAGATGTTCCTTACTTGTCCTCTCTCGGTTGCTAACTCACTGGTCTACTCCTTTCAAAATCCCCAACTCTCGTTTGACCGTTTCTCGCACTTACTGCGAGAATTATCGTGGTTGATCCCTTTTTTGTCGGTCAATAGGTTTACCAAGGATGGGAAGGCTACTTACGACATAATAGTTATCGGAGAGTGATTTACTCAAACGGGAACAAGCTCCTTTTATCCAACAGCTATTGTGGCATACCAGTAACAATATATCTTTGTCAAAATATCTGGTTATGGGACAGTGAGTAGAGGGCTTCGACTTGCCAAACTCTGTATATCGAAGAAAATAGGGAAAACATATTTTTCTCCCGCGGTTAGTTTCTTATTGAAAGATTTGAAAAAACTGCCGAAAGATTACAGGATCATTCTCCTTCCTGAGGATACAACAATGTATTTGTTGTTAATGAGGGGGTATGGGGGTTGATTTTTTATTTTAATTATTTGGTTGGGGGGGTATTGTTAATTTGTATTTATTTATCTATTTTGCTCGTTTTTCTCCGCAAGGTATTTAAATATTTCCAATAAATTTATGTTCAATAAAATCTTTATCAAAATCCTAGAATTTGTGATAGAAAAATTTACCGGATATTTGAGATCCATATGGATATTTATGATGTTTAGCTTAATCTGCTAAAGAATCAGATAAAATGAAGGAAGATTGTGTTGAACCATTCTTACAATCAAGAAAGGCTTGTCTATTTTTAAAAACAGAATTATATATATATATATATATATATATATATATATATATATATATATATATATATATATATGATGACGGCCACATCTTGACAGATGATAGCCGTGTTTACCGTCAAAATTACAACTCAAACATTCTGATTAATAACTAATTCAACTTGTGAAAAATATTCAAGATGCGTAAGATGATAAGGTAGTATGACATCTGTATGTTCATGGATTATAATGATATACGCGTGGACAACACTTATGCCACTCGCTGGGTCTACATAGCAACAGCCCAGGGACAACCATAACTGATGACCGTTCCAACTGCAGTTTTTATTTCAGAGTACTTTCTCTGAGACTTTTCCGGTCAAAGGTTACTACAAGTCAGCAAAGGTTTAATGCTGGGTCTTCCATCTTCAATTTTGGAGTTAACTTCCAGAAAAGTTGCCTCTACTACGGTTTTGTCATTAGACAGAGCTCCTTTTAACAGATAGATAGATAGAATGGAAGTAAATAATGGAGTGTAATCCGACAATATATAAAGAAAAATTGATAACAAGGTAATCCAAGTAGAAGGAGAGATTTATTGAGAATCAAAGTCGGCACTATAACGTTTCGGTTCTAATGAACCATCATCAGGACTATGAGGGATGATATTAGTGATGTTAAATCAACGATGGATGTTTAAAAGTGCAAAATACAAAATTTGTATAACAAGAAAAAATTGGCCGTTTAATCAATGAATCAGCGTTTGTTTGTTTTAAATTATGTCATTTGACTTATTAGAAATATTGTGTAGAATTTATGTTCCGTTTGTTTATCGAGAAAGATTTCGAATCAAAAGGGAGAAAGAAAAAGAAATGCAGAAAGAAAAAGGGGAAAGTATAAAACTATGATATATGTGGAATATCAAAGATAGATAGATAGATAGATAGATAGATAGATAGATAGATATCTTCTATTGAACGCCATGTCAACATTCATATAGGTGAGGCATGGACTGATATTGACAGGTTATCAACCATATAGAAATCTGGTCTCTGATAAAAAAAAAAAACGGGAATTATTCTAGGTAGTAGCCGTGTCATTACTGCTGTATGGTTGTACCAGTTGGACTCTGACGAAACACCTGGAGAAAACGTTCAATAGGAACTACATAAAAATACTGCGTGGTGTTTTGAACAATTTCCGGAAGTTGCACCCGAGAAAAAAAGCAGTTATACGGGCACTTACCATCCATCCAACAAACCACCCAAGTAAGACGAGCAAAACATGCGAGACCATGCTGAAAAAGTAAGAATGAACTCATAAGTGACCTTCTCCCATGGATTCCTTTACACAGTGGTGGCTAACCAGTAAAAACTTACATTCTTCCGCTCTGTGTGGACACTGGTTGCCGTCTGGAGTACTTACCAAGAGCGTTGGTCGATAGGAACGGATGTCAAGAGAGACTAAAAGGAATCTGAGTTTTCAGCGCGCCTTGATGATGATGATGATGATGATATTTCGTAAACTTTGCTTAGTTTAGCACGGAGTTATATGGGGTGGAGTATGATTTCAAAATGGTAAATAAATAATTAATATGAAAAATATTGACTTTTACAAGGTTTCGAACATTGATATCAGCTGTCTTCCCGAAATACACGGCAAATTTATCCACCAACCACTTGGCGATCTGAAAAGAGAGATAGATAGATAGATAGATAACCTGCTTCTTGACCGAGAGGGTAGCATATATTTTATTGGTGATAGGTCAAAGATAATATTTCAAATGCCTATTTTCAAGGCAAAGAAAACTATTAGAAAATTGGTGCGACATAATCTACCAGCACGTTATTTAATCGCCCAAATTTATTCCATGCTTTGAATTAGATAGATAGATAGATAGATACTAACTGTGAGCAAACACACACACACACACACACACACACACACACACATATATATATATATATATATACTCTCTACAAATGCAGACTCCTAAAATTGATACTCTAAATTTCACGCTGCAAGGTGAAATTAAAAATGATACCTTAAAGATGACGCGATTGCTGTCAACTGGCGTTACAGTAAACAATTTGCCAATGTACGAGTATGGGCTGAAGTTAACCTGTCGTCGTTCCTTTTATAATTAATATTGATAAATTTTATTCTCTCTCTTATTCCTTTCTGTGATTATGATTATAATTATTATATTACTCCTTGCGAGTTTTTCACACCAGCGTTTTCACGGGAATCTGGGGGACAGAAAGTCTCCTCAGGTCTTCAGGACTCTTCTGAGTATTCTGACCGATCTTAACAATGTTGTAGTTTGGAAGGTCTTGGCTCGTCTTCCCATTTCCAACTCTTCCAAACCATTTTATAAGCCTTTGGGGATCGTTCCAAGTGCACCAATTACAATCGGTATCACCGTCACCTTCATGTTCCATTGTCTTTTTAGTTCTCTGGCAAGTTCCAGGTATTAGTCTATCTTTTCATTTTCTTTGGTTTTTAATCGGTAGTCCTCGGGACAGCAAAATCTTTTTTCTTTTTCTTTTTTTTTTTTTTTTTTTTCTTAATCATCACTAGATCTGGTCTTTTAATCGAGATTAGGTGACCTGTTTGTATCTCAAAATCCCCAAAATTCATTTTGCGTCTCATTCTCCGGGAAGAATTCTGGTTTGTGGGTATGACATTTGGTAGTATGGTCAAATTTCAATTTCTTGCACAATTTCCAGTGGATCCCCTTCCCCATTCAGTCTTGCCTAGTCTTGAACTCTTTTTGCTCTTGTTTGCCGCATTCACTTATTATGGGATTAATGGTTTCGTCTCTATCACTACATAACCTACACTTGCTATCCTGTTGCGTCTTATCTATTTTCGCTTCAACAAAGTTGATCCTAATGGCGTTGTTTTGTATTATTATTATTATTATTATTATTATTATTATTATTATTATTATTATTTGATTTTAAGCTTTGCTTTCTCTTTCTCCGCCGTTGTTTTTATTGTTGTTGACCTCCACGTTTGACTTGTTAATATTGAGTCTGGAACGTTCCAACACTTGTTGACCCTTTCCGTTTCTTTAACACCAAAGGGTTATGCAATAAAATTACTCGGAAAAAAAAGAATGAAAGAAGAAAAGAAAAGAAGAGAAAAAAAAAGAAAATGATTTTGTTGTTCCTATTCTGACGTAGTTTGTCTTAATCAGTGGAGACACTTGAAATAAATGTCGACAAAAGTTGTTATTTCAGTGATTGGTCGGTTCAAAAGCCCACGTGATAATCAAAGAAGGAAGGGCAGCTTATCCTGTTAAATGCTTGGGGTTTTCAAAAATATTCTCACTCATTCTTTAATTTTTTTTTATATCCTGAAGCAGAAGCATTTTACTAGCTAGACCCGACATGGAAATATACTTTCCATATGAATATGTCTGTGTCTGGAGTGGAGGGGGGGGGTAAAGTGAGCTCAAAAAGTTGAAATAAGAAGCTATACATTATAAATTATCCAGATCAAAATAGTCTATTAACTAAAAACAAAACTTGTTACCAAGTGCGGTCACGAGGGGTGTCCTCGTGGTGTAATGGTTAAAGCGATGAACTGCGGAATCGTAGTACGCGAGTTCGTACTCCAGTCGCGCTATTACGTTCACTTTCGGGCAAATACCCTTGGGAAAGGTATGAACCCCCTTATTCTCCCTCCAGCTATGGGTAAATAGTAGGACGGACTAGGTTCTTCAGCCTTGGGGAGGCAACTAGTCTAGGAGAAGGAAAACTCTGAATTCAAACCTGTTAAACTCCGCTTAAAAATTGACCTTGTGTCATATCCTTCCCGAGCGGAGGGGTTGGTAAATAGTACCAAGTGCGGTCACGAGAGTGAGTGTCTATTCGGGCTATTGGTCTAATGAGTAGAGTGTTCGCCCATGGTCCCGGAGACCGCGATTCAATCCCAGGTCGATTCATACCAAAGACTCAAAAAATGGTACTTGATATCGCATTGCTTAACACTCAGCGTTATAAGGTAAGGATCAAGGGTAAAGTGTAATAATCCCGGAATGGAGTAGTGCCCTCCCCTAAACCTCGGTGTAGCTATTGAAAAGGGAGTCTTCGTCTCACCTCGACTAAGATCGACTAATTTTTTATATACCTTCCGGTACCTGATTGAAAGAGAAAAGAAAGAGGAAGGCCAGCAAGAAGAAAGGAACAAAGACAGAAAAGATTATACTTACGCATAAGCATTTTAACTCTTACTTGCAAAATCAGTATACCCAAATAATATCATTATTGATGTAGATAGATAGGTAGATAGATAGATAGATAGATTGATAGGAACAGAATGAGATAGATAGATAGATAGATAGATAGATATGAACAGAGGAAGAGAGACATAGATAGATAGATAGATAGATAGATAGATCCTTATATGGTTTACTTGCAAATAAATTTCGTCCATTATTTTGTTGCTTGAGTTGCTGTTTTGATATCACAATTTTCCGATTTTAATTCTTTTTTGAGCTTTCGTCTCTCTCTCTCTCTCTTTCTCTCTCTCTCTCTCTCTCTCTCTCTGTGTTTAGAGACTCGTTACCAAGTTCAGGTATGTGAATAGGTATCTCCTAGACCTCCGAGCACCTGACTGAAAGAGTAAGGGAAGAGAAAATGAAGAAAAATTTAAAAGGGGGAAAAGAAAGAAAAAAAGAAAAGAAAATGAAAAATATTTTTCGAGTAATATAAGGTATTTTATTTTCAAAAAATGGAAAGTACTAGAAGTACATACGGGGGTGGTTGTAGTTACAACGATTATAAATAAATGAAAGTGAATTCTCAAAACGTGAAAATATCAGTTGCGATGTCTAGATTTAAGAATTCGTTTCTGTTGGATTCGAAGAGTATGAGGCTTGCTCGGCATCTCACAGCCCAGTGTGGTTAGTCACCTTCACAACCTCAACAAAAGCATCTAGTGCTGCCAAATTGTGCTTCAAGTTACCAAAACTTTTGACTTACTATAGTAATAACATACTAATCTATCAACTTTCCATATAAATATGTCTGTGTCTGGAGATGAGGGTTAAAGTGAGCTCAAAAAGTTGAAATAAGAAGCTATACATTATAAATTATCCAGATCAAAATCGTCAATTAACTCAAAACAAAACTTGTTACCAAGTGCGGTCACGAGAGTGAGTGTCAATTCGGGCTATTGGTCTAATGAGTAGAGTGTTCGCCTATGGTCCCGGAGACTGCGATTCAATCCCAGGTCGAGCCATACCAAAAACTCAAAAAATAATAATTTTCATTTTTTTCTACTTTTTAAGTAGAAAAATGAAAATTATTATTTTTCTCTGGTAATGCAGAGTGACTGAGGAGAAATCAGAACTTTTAAATCCTTCTCGACATTTTTTATCCACATACAAATCAGAAATGTATCTGTATAAAGTGTCGAAACTGAAACTGAATTTTCCATAACAGCAATGTACGAAACATTAATTTTCTTGAAAAGAGAACCCTAGGCTTTCAACGTTTATATCATAAAAACTGCTGTTTAATACAGGTTTTTTCTTTAATGACAAATCAACTTTTGTGGGTTATTCAATTCCAAAGCTATTCTTACAGAAGAACAATATTGGTACTATTTAACACATTGTTGGAGGGATAAGTGGGTTCATACTTTTCCAATAGGTATTCGTCAGAAAGTGAACGTTATAGCGCGACTAAACTTCGAACTCGTTTACTTCGAAGCCGCAGTATCTAGCACTTTAGCCATTGCGCCATAATTTTGGACACGCTTTCTTTTATGATGTTAATTGAATATGAAATGAATAGAAATAGTATTATTTTTATTAATTTTAACAGTTTGAGCGTTATAGAGAGCTAAAAATTTTGATTTAAAGTTCTTTTGTACAAGTCTTAAATCTGAAAGAGAGTGAGTGTAGCTGTGTGTGTGTGTGTGTGTGTGTGTGTGTGTGTGTGTGTGTGTGTGTGTGTGTGTGATAGATAGATAGATAGATAGATATGAACGGAAATACTTTCTTACGATGTATATACTGAATGATCACCTTTTCTGTCGGTCAATCTCTCTATCTATCTCTCTCTCTGTCAATCTCTCTCTCCCTCTCTCTCCCCCTCTCTCTCTCTCTCTCTCTCTCTCTCTCTCAGATATGGAGAGACTAGACTAAAGTTTCAATGAGTGCATGGAAAAATACAAGTATTTATATATATATATATATATATATATACATATATATGTGTGTGTGTGTGTGAGAGAGAGAGAGAGAGAGAGAGAGAGATTCTCACTCTCTCTTTCGTGATTCATCGCTTTATCATCCCTTTAACACTCTCTTATATGCACAAACATACACACACACACACACACACACTCACTCTCTCTCTCTCTCTCTCTCTCTCTCTCACACACACACACACACACAAACATACACGCACACACTCACATACACGCAATCTTTTTATATCTCTGTTTATCTTATCTGTCAATGCGTTTGATATAAGTACCTTAATAAGTAGCTGAGAAGTTATTAATTATATTAATTAAATATTTTATAGACCGGTATTGATTTTTTCGTGTATCTAAAAGTAATCATCGGATTACAATGGTCAGCGAATCAATCTCGCAAGTAAATGCGATGTTTCTTAAGTGCTCCACCAAAGTGGCCTTGTGTCAAAAAAGGTTACATGTAGTAAACATCAATCTGACAGCTGAGTGGGCTTTCCCGCTAATATGTATCAATTGATCGATAATATGATACGTATCCACCTAATAACCAATCAGTACACGTGACGGCATTGCTATAGCTGTCTTTGGTTGCGTCTTAATCAAATGTAAGTTGCATCAAGTTATTCCTAGCAACAGTTGATATCCCAGTCTCACAAAATCTATCTATCTATCTATCTAGCTATCTATCTATCTATCTGTGGATCAGTTCATATCTATCTTTTATTTATTCAGATCAATTTACTTCAACCTCCTCATATGAACCAAGCTTAGTCCTTTCATACCTGTTTTTCAGCAATCTACTTATTTCAGTGTCTTCACATCAATCAGATAATCTCTCTCTCTCTCTCTCTCTCTCTCTCTCTCTCTCTCTCTCTCTCTCTCTATCTATCTATCTATC
>OY757922.1:42162057-42511891 GCA_963585895.1 Sepioteuthis lessoniana | reverse complement strand
CCCCCACTGAGTGTCTTGGATAAGGCATTTAACTATCTGATGGTGAAACTCTAGTCTTGGAGCTTTGGGAAATGTGGAAGATTCTTTCATTGTCATTACTCCCAGGTCTACTCTGACCCAGAGTGGTAGTAGCTATTAGGGTCCTATCTATAGGTCAAATAGAAATATCTAATCATTTTCTATACTTGCAACCATTAAACTGTGTGCAAATAAACTATTAATGTTAGCAATTCTTGCAACCATTTAACTGTGTCCAAACAAATAATCTCTGGCTCATTTAAGAATTGTTACCTGCAAATTATTCATATACAAATCATATATATCTAATATATATATGTATAAATAGGATTTGGCATTAAATAACCTACAAGGGTTGATATGCTACAAAACACAACCAAAGAACCAAGCAGGAGAATATGGTGAACATGGTTATGTCTCATATCCAAAGTCAGTGAACTTCTGCAGTGTCATCCAGGCAACATGTGGCCAAGCATTGTCATGAAACAAAATCATGACCAAAATTGAACTCATGCAATAAAAAAGTAAATGCATCCCTTTTTTTTCATGTAAAACCTCCAAATAACCTTCAAAATCAAATTCTGAAAGAAGAGATAAAAAATTAACAAAGAGGATACTTTAATCATTAGGCATGTGAATTTGTTAATACAACTACTATTAAAATTATATGTTAGGGTAGAATTTAAACAGTTTATACTAAAAAAGGAACAGTATTTTCCAAACAACCTAAAACATTAAATCAGATGTGTGCACAGTGTAGCAAGTGCAGCCAGTTCTAGAAGGAACATGTTGAATGGCTTCATAGATGGCTTTTGGACTTTTGTGCTACCATACATACACTTGTAGCCGAATTGGTTTCTCAGATGGCTTTCTCAAAGCAGGAGTCATGAGATCAAGTCTCACTGGGAGCTTATTCTTTCTTCTTATTTCTGATGTGCACTGATCTTCACTGTTGCAAAAGTGACAACCTGAGTGAGATACAATAAAAAGCAACAAGAGTTAGAAAGATGAAGAATAATACTAGTCACCATTATTACTCGGGTGAATCAAAAGTTGAGCAATATTTTAGTAAGATGAAGCATATTTTGGCAGCTCCACTTGTTTTTGCCAAGTTTGTGAAGGTGATGAATCACACTGGACTGTAAGATGCCAAACATGCCTGATACTCTCCAAGTGCTACTCACCGGATTTGCTTCTAAGGCTTGGAGCACAGCCTCAGAATCCGTACTGTTAGACCTACCTGATTTTGCCTGATTGTCAAGGTTCTTGTAATGCGAGCAAAATTTCTTCAACCTTCTGGTTACTGTAACTGTAATTAATTGTGCCTTTTCTTTTCACACAACAAATATCTTTGATTACTTCAGTAGTGGTATGACGTACTTCAAAACTCATAAAGATTCCAAATTAGACTATGTTGCAAGTTCATCAGTGCAACTTTCACACCATACATGGAGTGAAGCAATGCACAATGTGTCAGCACACCAACTACCACAATACTACCAACCACAGGGAAATGATTCAAGGCTTCTCACATGTATAATGTAATGTATCATTGAGTCTAGAGCCTGGTAATGAGGTTTGATCTCTGAGATTAGACATTTGCAGGGGTGATGACTGATGGCTGAGAAATCAAGGGTTTTGAGCCAGTGTGTAAATTGAATGAAATAGAAAAACTAATAATTTGGAATCACAGGAAGTCACATGACTAAAAAGAGGAAAAAGAAAAAAATCTGAATTTTCTTTTTAGTTAATTTAGGGTATTGAGAACAACAGAAACACAAGCAAGTATTTTGAGGGTCTTACTGTTTAAAGGATCCTTTAAGAGGCAAATGGAAGAAGATGCAGAGCTTTCTACTCCCTATGATGGTTTGGCAACCCACAGAAAACACCAGCCAGATCAAATCAAGTAATAAACTCTATTTAATGACAGAGTAACTTTATTGGGTTATTTAATGCCAAGGCCATCTTTGTAGAAGAACAACAGTGATACTATTTAATCTATAGCTGGGAGGGACAAGGGGGTTCATACCTTTCCTATGAAGTTTGAATTCATTTACTTTGAGGCTACAGTCTAGCACTTTAACCATTATGCCATAGGGACTCTGTCCAGGGAAACAAATATGGGAACCAAACTATAAATGCATGTTTATACACTTCTTTCATCACTTGGACAGGAATGACTATAAACGGCTTTTGAATTCTGTCTGGGAGCAAGTGCCACCAAGACACCACCACAATGTGACATATATACAGCTTAAGAGTTGAGACGCAGATTTATGAGAAATGTGTTCAATTCAAAAAATATGCTAGGTTTTAGGCCTTAAATTATAACAACCAACACATGAAAAGATAACAAATTTATCTAAATATTAGTCACTATAAAGTACAACTCTACCCAAATAAAGTAAACTTTATCTCTGCCCAGCCCAAGAAATCTAGCTGTAACTGTCAAGCCAGGAAAAGGATATAAAAAATTGGGAAGAGAAGTTTACTTTTGCTACCTGAAAGAAAAGTGTGTCTACATTCATTTCTTAAAAATAAAAACTAGTTCCCATACAGTAATTTCAAGAGAAATTAACTTTACAAAATCTAGCTTTGAATATTTTCCCCTATGCTTGTTGAAAACATCGAATTTAAGGTAACAAAAATAACATATATTCAAGTAATGACAATATTATAACCAAAAACAAAGATGAGTATTAAGAAATAAAATGACTAACTTGCTCAAAGCCATGCCATCAACCTCCTACTGTCAGTTTAACTTTTGTTAATGCTAAAATACCTTTCTGTGGTATTTTATGTCAAAGTTCATTTTGAAGCCAATTTTTAGGGTTTATTCTACTTTTCGGAATCTCCTTCTTGTGTAGAATCAACCTGGACAACCGTGTTCTTCTAGTTTCCTGTGTAGACTTGTTGAAAACGAAGTTTACTATTTCTTTAAATGAACTTCAAGTAGACCACCGTTTCCTCCACTTAGATGAATATCTTTTGTTTCAACTCAAATTTTCTTCAGTTGAGCCTACAGAGGCTTTTACCACATCTTCTGACCAGAGTTAACAGCTTCCTTTGTCAGTAAAAATTCCAATAATACTTAGACCTTAGACTCAACTTTCTTTTGAAGGGGACAGCATACCAAAACCACAAATAGCCTGCAGTAGGTTTATTGTTTCAACAAATAACAATAAAAACCCTTTAAGCCTAAGACTAATGAGCCTATTTTGCTCAAGCTAACTTGCTTAAAAAACCTGCCTATAATCGAAGGCTAATAAACAAGAGCTCACAAAGCAAAAGGAGTGAGCCAGACAGAGCCTTCTGCTCGTGCTGAAAAAAAAAAGTAGAGGGCAGACCCATGTGGGTCTCACTTAAATAACAGTAAGGGTGGGGGTTAATGGCACAACTTCAAAACAGCCAATCAGATTCAAGCAGACATGAACTGCCGAATTTACAATTTTCAACAGATGGCTATCTTTGGGTTGTTTATTAGGACTTTGTTCAGGAAGTATCAAGCAATAGTCAATAAGTCTACCTTGTTAACTATTATTCAACAGCTTAGTCTGGCACAAGGTCACATATATGGAGCACTTGGTGTAGTTCAAATTCACAGCAGTTGTAAAGGTTTCTTTGTTTAATGGGATATTAACCTTTGTGGGTTATTTAATGCCAAAGCTATCCTTCTAGAAGAACAGCAGTGATGCTATTTAACCTATAGCTGGATGGATAAGGAGGTTCATACCTTTCGCAAGGGTATTTGTCCGAAAGTGAATGTAATAGTGCGACTGGAGTTCGAATTTGCTTACTATGATTCTACAGTCCACTGCTTTAACAATTTTACCACGAGGACATCCTCTCTGCTGTTGTGAAATTATTTTGCTACCTGCAGTTACATGCCAAGGCTCACATAAAAATATAAAGGCTCACCCAAAAATATAAAACTAACTCAAATCTCATATAAAAAGAGAGAGAGGGGGGGAAACAGAGAGAGTGTGAGAGACAAAGAAAAAGAGACATGAAAAGAAAAATTACTCTTTGGAGGTGTGATTAGCCTTGTTTTTATCCCAGGATGCAAAATTAATGCAGAAATACCAAGTGCTAGGTAGCACCCCTCTATTGCACTAAAATGGTTGGGCCATAGAATGCCCTGGAGTTTTAGCAGTTTTTACCTCCACTTATGTGAGTGAGGGCCGATATATTAAATTCAGCCTTTGCTTTATTGAAGAGGAAAATAAATACTAAATTCTATAAAACATTTCCACAACCAAAAAACAGGAACAGATAAAGTGTATTGATTTAAAACTAAAGATGTGATAGGTAGTCATACAAAGCCTTAAGTCATTAATTAGTTGTAAAAACTGTAACATAACCCAGATTTTGATATTAATTAGACATTATGCCTTAAAATGAAAATGAACCCAGTAAAACTAACATAAATAACCTATGAAAGAATATTGCTAAACCTTAAAGAACAGTAAAAACTTTTTGTCTATATTTCTATAGACTCGGGCAGGATATGACACAAGGTCAATTTTTTAAGCGGAGTTTAACAGGTTTGAATTCAGAGTTTTTCCTTCTCCTAGACTAGTTGCCTCACCAAGGCTGAAGAAACTAGTCTGCCCTACTATTTACCCATAGCTGGAGGGAGAATAATTGGATTCATACCTTTCCCAAGGGTATTAGTGCTATGTGAAATGCAATCAGTCCAGGATTTGAACTCGTGTCGCCGTGTCCAATTCCTGCGACGATAACCATTACACCACGGGCACCTCCTATATTTCTGAGATGAGGTATTATGTACATTATTTACATTTTTTTGACTATTGTCCTCATCTTTGTCACCATGTTTATCACAACATTTCGGCCGTTGTACACTCCGGCCTTCTTCAGGTGGTTGGAATGTCAAACTTAACCCTTTATTACCGGGGTAGACTGTTCTAGAACAGTCTACTTCAGTAAGTGAAATAAAGGGTCAAGTTCAACAGTCCAACCACCTGAAGAAGGCCGGAGTGTACAACGGCTGAAACATTGAGATAAACATGGTGACAAAGATGAGGACAATAGTCTGTAAAATGTAAATAATGTAAAAACATTTTGATTATATTTTCACATTTTGATGTACTTTTATTGGGGTGGGGGGAATACTTTGTAGCTTTTTAAAAATTTTTATCAATTATTTTTTTAAATATATTTCAAGGAAAAATATATTATTTTGAGACCTTTTATTATGACATAGGTGACATTGCTAAATGTCAGATGTAATGACGTCAGCTGAACTGAAATTTAGCATAACGGTGAATTTGACACGGGCCAAAACGGTATTATTATGTTAAAATTTACGCAAGAAAAAAAAAAGTTAAAAGCTTTATAAACATTTGAAGAAAATTATTTCTTTCTGTTTAAATCTGATTTCTGATAAAATAAAATGGTGATTCTTTCAACTTGGAGCTGTATCAGTACTACTATATGGTTGCATCACTTGGACTTTAATGAAATGCCTAGAGAAAAAGCTAGATAAAAATAAGACAGGGGTGCTGCATGAGGTTTTCAATAAATCCTAGATGCAGCACTTCAGAAGACAGCAACTGAACGGCCACTTACCTGTCATCTTGTAAATTATCCAAGATATATATACTGGGTACTGCTGGGGAAGGAAAGATAAACTCATAAGCAGACTTCTGCACATATACACACCAGTGTTGGCCAATCAGCAAAAACTTACATTGATCAGCTGTGTGGACTCTGGATGCCGTCTAAAGAACTTACCAAAAGTTATGGCCAGAAGGAATGGATGATGAGAAAGTCAAGGGAATCCATGCTGTCAGCAGATGATGATGATGATGATGATTTTTAACAGCAAAAAAGTGTAGTTGTTTGATGAGGAAGTCCCAGACATCTACTTACCAACAATATTTCATGTTCAAGTAAATAACAAAAAAGAATTTATTGTAAAATAATTTGTACTTTATTAAATAAAGGATGAATCAGTCTTTTTGTTTTTTTTCTGGTCATTGAATTTTTCAAAATTATATTAAGTTGTACTTTCAAAGTTTTTTTATGTGTAAAGTTAAATTTTCTTTTCTTGAAAATGATGTCTTGAAAAAAAAAAAGTAAATGCATATTTGGTTTTTAAGCATAGTCAAGCTTCTATGCAGAAAACTTTTTGTCCAATTTTATTCTCCATATAAGAAAATCCTCAAGTGCAATTTTTTCCTGAAATTAAAACCTTACCAAGAATGGTAGGGACATATTTCCCAAGTACCAAATAGATGCTTGATGATACTGAGGTAAAAAAATAAATAAAAATCAAAAGTGTTGACTACATATGGTAAATTGAATAACATTCTTTGACTGTTTTTTGTTGTTTTTTAAGAGATGACAGCATTTATAGTTTTTTCTTCCCTATTTTTTAAAAATTTAACCTTCATCAATATTGTTAAATAAGCCACAAAGTGATTAAAATGAAATGTATCTTCTAATTTTAATATTCTTGGATAGTTTTTATCATAAAAGCAGCTTCTGAAAAATAAAATCACATTTTTAAATAAATACTCGTATTGAGTTCCTTTTTATCATTTTCATTTTTTTTAAATCAAATTTAGAAAAAAATGTTTACTTCTACTTCTGTAAGTAGTATCGTAAAAAGCACTGACAAGAAAAAAAAATCCTTTCTTTTTATATCCAGAAAAAAAATCGAAATTATTTTACACGACATTCCTTGTTGAATTACAGGAAAAAATGTTGGCGTCAAAAAGTGTAAAATTTTATAGAATTCTTTGGTTGTGAATCGCCAGCTGGAAATTTTTTTAAATTGAGGTGATCAGTAAGATCGCATAAAAATCTGATGTGACAATTTTTGATTTAATAGTTTCTTTTTTTAATTTCATTTTATTCTTAATTTTAAAAAAAATTATTATTTTAAAATTTCCGCTGTCAAGAATGTTTACGAGAAAATAAAATCTCGTAACAGTCACATCGTTGCTGCTGTTTTCATTTTTAAAATAGTTAATAACAAAAGAGAGGCATTTAGCTAAAATATCTTTCTTTCTTTTTAAATACAAATATTTGACATAAACCACACCAATAATCAAGATTTTTCAGGTCTTTTGAGGATATCGTGTATCTCTTTAGCAGTAGTAATTTGGGCTCGAACCGTCGCTTGATATTGAAGATAAGACTGACTTTGTCCATCGTGACTGTCCGTTTTATTGGTGATCATCGGAATGGGGGTAAATCTGGCCCCATCAAGAATTTGGGATCCTGTTTCCAGGGCCAGTCGTAAGTTCACTTCCATTTGGTCACAAAGGGCGAACAGGTCCTCTAAGCTTCTTTCAAATTTCGACTGCATCATCATACTGCTCTCGCCGGATACTTTGCTTCCAATGTCGACGTTGGCATTTTGTCTAAAGGCCTGAGCAGAGATCTTGATCAAGTGCATTAGAGACTCCCGAAGACGGGGTAGCATCATTCGAAACTTCGATACTGGATCGATGTCTCCCTGGGGAACCTGGGCCTGAGCCTGTGGTGGAAGTTGTTGAGGTTGAGGTGGTGGTACAGAGCCGCCTGAAGCCATAAGTATGTTGTTGTTATTTGTTTTTTTTTATGTTTGTTATTCAATTGTTCTGTTAAATGAATTATTTGTTTACTAAGCTTAGCTTAGTTGTAGTACAACGCCAGGAGTATGGAACACCTAATGATAAAAGAACTCACCTAATTTTTCATGAAACTGTCCGATAACTATTACTCGGCAACTATTAATATTTACAAGCTGCTTAGATATGACACAAGGCCGCAAATATGGAACCCCTAGAAGAGATCGAACTCATTACTCAATGACAATTAGTCTGTGAGGTGTCCTGTTCTGTTTAATAAATTTTATTGTCGCTCAGCATCAAAGTTTACCGTATACAACACGTTTTGTTTTTCTTTCACGTTTCACTTCCTGTCAAGCAGTTATCTGCCTTTACAGATGGCGCTAAATAAAATTTTGTCCTTTCTATTCCATTTTACATATGAAAGTTCTAAGGGAAGCAACTACTTAATACGATATTAAAATAAACTAATTTTAACAAACTATTAATTAAAAATAATTACTTGTAAATTGAAGTACCAAAAAAATTAGAAACATCTTTACGCTATTTGTGCTGTCACATTTTCCTACCTGTTGAAATGAACACAGCTATATGTAATAATAGCTAAAGAGGTTATACATATGTAGCATCCATGACACATGACCAGGAATGATTAATGTAGTAATTTACGAAGCTCTTTGCGTTGATGGGGCACCCAATCATATTTACCAACCCCTCTTCTCGGACAGGATATGACACAAGGTCAATTTTTAAACGGAGTTTAACAGGTTTGAATTCAGAGTTTTCCTTCTCCTAGACTAGTTGCCTTACCAAAGCTAAAGAACCCAGTCTGTCCTACTAATTACCCATAGCTGGAGGGAGAATAATTGGATTCATACCTTTCCCAAGGGTATTAGTGCTATGTGAAATGCAATCAGTCTCGTCCAGGATTTGAACTCGTGTTGCCATGTCCATTTCCTATGACAATAACCATTACAACACAGGCACCTCCACAATAAGACTCAAACTCATTCGTGTAGGTTTGTTAGTCTAGCTTGGTAATCATTACACTACCAGAGGTGTCCAGGAATGATTAATGTAACCTGAAAGATAGGGCACTATAACACTGCTGAAGCTCACAAGTGATGCAAAAACTACCAGCAACAGACAGGAATGGTAACCATACCTATCAACACTGGAAAAGATTGTATCAAATTACATCACAACTCTACGTTATTGCTATTTAACTTAGCATGGAACATATCATACCAACTTACACTGTATTCCATGGGATTTTGTTATCATTAACCCACCCCACAAAATACAATTATTGATACCTTTCCTGGGTCAGATAATATCAGTTATCTGTGGAAGACTGATACAGTATCACTTAATTAAATAAGTCAAGTTTTCAGGTCATCTTTCCAGTTCATGAGTGATAGATACTGCATGATTCATCCTATCTGCAGGATGTCATGCAAATTGGTATCATCTCTGTCATTATGTAGGGTGAGTTCTTTACTACAAGTGAAATCTAGAGTTAAAAAACAGCCATGTCAGCAAGGTTTAGAATACACAGGCTGCATCTTCGGTAGGAGATAAGACCCCCCTCCCACCAAAAAAAGGGTGAACTGAGTATGACATTATATTGTATCTGTTAGAATCCTTGTCACTATTTTGATCTTTTGTTCACAGAATCCAGTGTTGGTAATCCTAAAGATGTGTCTTCCAGGCAAAAACTTCAACCAGCAATTGAGTATCAGAGTATTTAAAGATTGTTGCAAATGATTTAAATGCTTTCAGTCCTCATCTCTGATTTGCCAATTTTTACCAGAAGTGCCTGCAGTTGTCAGAAAAATTCATAAATAGAAATAACAATCCTTTGCACAGCTTATACCCTTAGATGATCCAACACTGGAGCTCTGGGGATTGTGGAGTACCCTTCATTGCCATTACACACAAGTTCACTCTTGTGACATTATGTATCCTTGGCATAGTTGTATAGAGTTAGACATGTATGTGTGCATGTTACAATGAACATGTGAGCAGGTGTGAGTATATATATATATATATATATATATATATATATATATATATATATGTGTGTGTGTGTGTGTGTGTGTGTGTGTGTGTGTGTGTGGATGTGTGTAGATGTATCCATGCGGTATGTAAAAACAAAACAACGAAGAAGGAAGCAGTTCATCCACCCACCATCAGCTTTACAGGCCAATATGTCAACCATGGGTTTGAATGAAGTGTCCTCATGACCTTGAATAATGATGGAGCTAAACTACTTGTCGGAAAAGGGAATAAAGAAACAGGAAGTGACCAAGTACTTCCTGTTTTCTCTTCCATTCTGCATCTACCTTCTATGACTTTGAGAAGAATAATTAACATTTCAAGCTTTTTGTTCCAATAATTTAGATACTTTCTGGAAGCCTGGAAGGAAAAGAGTTAGTTAGAGGAACTTGTCTGAGTAAGTTAATCAGAGAAAGTGGCCAGATGTGCTCAGAATCTGCTTAGGCTTCTAGTGCTAGAATGATCTGCAAGGATCTGGCAAAGTAGAATTCATGTTGGATACATGGAGGGGACAGAGCCAAAGTAAGGTCCAAGGGAATACACATCCCTCCATCTGTGAATGAGTCCAGTCCTTGAAACTTTGAGTTTAACTTTTCTTTTTTACTTTGTCTTTTGTGACACCATCCTGAGTTCTCTGCAATAAACACAGCATGGGGTCACATAATACAGTAAGCACGCAGATGCACTGCAGGGCTGAGGCATGCTATCACTATCTGACCCTGAGTGGTGGCTCCTGTTGGGGTCCCATCTATGGCTCAGAGAGATCTGTTGAAAAATAATTTGTATTAGGGGAACACTTAGGATCATATAACTGCTAGTAATTGTTAAGTTAAACTTCCCGTGAAATTTTGCTTACACATTTTTGAATGATTTTGTCTCCAAATAAGTAGTAACGCAAAATATTTTTTCCTCTCTTGTCCAAGGCACTGTGATCAAGGATTAATGATTATTATATAATACTATTTTCCAATCTGACACAAAAAGAACACAACATTATTATTAGTGGAGTTATTAGCAATCACATGGGTCCCACATATATTAAGAAAGCCTTTATTAATGTGTTTGTTTAGCAAGAGTTTGTCACTGACAAAAATGCAAAGCCAATGCTGGTGACTTTGTAAAAAAAATTAGTGTTTTATAGCTGAAAACTTATGCTATAAAATGGTGCTGATTTCTTTCCTCAGTGACTTACAGCTTGCTGTCCATAAATAATTTTGAGGAGTAAAATGTCACTCTTAAGTAAAAAACAAAGGAAATGATTGGTTAATTGGTTTCTTTATTTAATGTCATATCAAGATTTATGGGTTATTTAATACCAAAACTATTCTTGTAGAACAGTAGAGGTACTATTTAACCACTACCTTGGAGGAGTAAGGGGGTTCATACTTTTCTCAAGGGTATTAGTTTAAATTAATAATGTGACTAAAGTTCAAACTCTCTTACAACGATGTCACAGTCCATCACATTTGCCACTACACTACAGGGCCCCTCCCCCCATTAAAAAATGAATGAAACTTACAATTATCTGGATAATGAATGTAAATATTATATATATATATATATATATATATATATATATATACATTTTTTCCTCAGTGTCTTATTTTGAACAAGTAGCATCTAATTAACTCACACAAATCAAACATTACACATACAAACACGCACTTACTTGTGTGATTGGATTGGTGTCTCTGTGGGTGTGTATGTGTGGAGAACTTGATGGTGGAGTTAAGTAAGAATGGGGTAAGTTGGCATTATAGGGATGTCATCTGAACGAAGAGTTTGTTAAAATAGAATGGAAGGGAGAAAACCCTTATCTTTAAAAACGGACTAAATTGTGTCTGAATTTCGACACCTCAACAGCTCCAAATGAGACCCAAGGATAACCAAAAAGAAAATGATTTTATTATCATTTCTTATCGACCTTCCATACACAATAATAGTATAATGTCTATACATCATTTTTAAAATTTCAATCAATATCATTAAAATTCTCATTATATTGGTATTTACAAGTCGCTTATTGGTCTAATGAGTAGAGTGTTCGCCAATGGTCTGGGAGACTGGGGTTCAATCCCAGGTCGAGTCATACCAAAGACTCAATAATGGTACTTGATGTCACCTTGGTTAACACTCAGCTTTATAAGGTAAGGATCAAAGGTAAAGTGGAGCAATCCAGGAAATGTAGTAGCACCCTCCCCTACACCTCAGTGTAGTAGCTATTAAAAAGGGAACCTTTGGGTCACCCTCAACTAAGATTGACAACTTTACAAGTCTGCTAACAAATACGACATATTATAATGAGATTTCAATTAGAACAATGCATTCAAAATGCACTAAGAGAATAAGGAAATTTCCAATTAATCTGCAAAGGAATAATTATTTTGCAGGGTCTCTATCCACGCTAAACTAAATTCGTTTTAATTATTCAAATTTTCAATATAATAGAAATGAATAGAAAATACGTATTAGAAACGATTATTCCTTCCTAAATAGAAGCATCAACATCATCATAGGTCACTATCACAACAGAAAAGCTGCTTGTTCCAAAGTCTTCTATTAAAGATTTCAAGTTTTAAAATTTTCTATTTTATTAAATTGCTTTAAACTTTACATTTCTCCGTTAAAACAATAATAATAACATTTCAGAAGTTGCTAAGTAAAATATTAATTAACCAAAAAATTCATCAGCAATTTCAAATTTTCTCGTCCAAGAGTCTTCAATTTTATTAGTAACTTTTTTTTTTTTAAATTTGAACCCAAGATTCTAGTAATTAGTTAATTAAATAGTTATTTCCCTTAGAACTGGTATAGCTTCAATGGAAAACATTTTTTAAAGCGGAAGTTTATTTTGCGCCACCTGCAATTTTACCAAGAACAGATAACTGCTTGACAGGAAGTGCGGAAAGAAACAAAGCATACCATATGCGAATCTTGAAGCTGTGCAACATTGGTATAATTAACTATTAAGAAGACTATCAAACAGCAAAGATAAAATACTATTATGGCTTCAGGCGGCTCTGTACCACCACCTCAACCTCAGGGACCTCCACCACAGGCTCAGGCCCAAGTTCCACCTCAGGGAGACATCGATCCTGTATCGAAGTTTCGAATGATGCTACCCCGTCTTCGGGAGTCTCTAATGCACTTGATCAAGATCTCTGCTCAGGCCTTTAGACAAAATGCCAACGTCGACATTGGAAGCAAAGTATCCGGCGAGAACAGTATGATGATGCAGTCGAAATTTGAAAGAAGCTTAGAGGACCTGTTCGCCCTTTGTGACCAAATGGAAGTGAACTTACGACTGGCCCTGGAAACAGGATCCCAAATTCTTGATGGGGCCAGATTTACCCCCATTCCGATGATCACCAATAAAACGGACAGTCACGATGGACAAAGTCAGTCTTATCTTCAATATCAAGCGACGGTTCGAGCCCAAATTACTACTGCTAAAGAGATACACGATATCCTCAAAAGACCTGAAAAATCTTGATTATTGGTGTGGTTTATGTCAAATATTTGTATTTAAAAAGAAAGAAAGATATTTTAGCTAAATGCCTCTCTTTTGTTATTAACTATTTTAAAAATGAAAACAGCAGCAACGATGTGACTGTTACGAGATTTTATTTTCTCGTAAACATTCTTGACAGCGGAAATTTTAAAATAATAATTTTTTTTTAAATTAAGAATAAAATGAAATTAAGAAAAGAAACTATTAAATCAAAAATTGTCACATCAGATTTTTATGCGATCTTACTGATCACCTCAATTTAAAAAAATTTCCAGCTGGCGATTCACAACCAAAGAATTCTATAAAATTTTACACTTTTTGACGCCAACATTTTTTCCTGTAATTCAACAAGGAATGTCGTGTAAAATAATTTCGATTAAAAAATTTGATTGTCCTTGCTTTTCATGATAAACTAACAAAAAGATCTACGTGCTGGACTTCAGAAAAAACGTGACATTCTCAAATAATGGAATTATTTTGTCAGTTTCCAATTACACCTGAACTGAAGACGAGAAAGGAGCTTTTTTGATCTGTGGCTTGATTTTAAAAAATTGCTCTTTCTTTTAAAAATTAAAAAATAATGATAATACGCTAAAATTGGAGCATAAAACTTACCTACACACTAATTTCCAGCGTATTTCATAAGTGGACGATGGTTAATTTTTTTTTTTCAAAAGAATTATATATGCTGCCTTTTTCTTTTTTTATAAAATACAATCGAGAGATGTGAGACTAAGAAAGAAATTATTTAATACCAATACCATCCTTCAACACTTATTTTTTATTTATTTTCCCCAGAATAGTACCCACCACAATCAAGTGGTAACTTTAAAAATATTCCTGCATCACCCCCAGCAGGAATTCAGTTTGAATGATAAAAGAATATATTGCCTTTACCTATTTTTAACACGTGGGGCGAAAGATTGGACAAAAAATATTTTTATGCATGCAAGCAAGACTGATATATTTAAAAAAAAATTCTTTCATCAAGACATCATTTTTCAAAAAAAATTTAACTTTTGAAAAAAAAAAAAACTGAGACAGCCAAACTATTCATACAATTTTGAAAATTAAATGACCAGCAAAAAAACTTTGGATTATTCTTTGTGTAATAAATACAAATTATTTTGCAGTAATTTTTTATTTTTGTTATTTACTTGAACATGAGATATAAAATATTGGTGGTAAATAGATGTCATTATAACCTAAACAGCCTCCCTCATTTTTTTTTATACTATTAAACATAGAAGCAATTTTTCTACTAGTTTTTACCAATACTGTCCTTTTTTCTTTTTTTTCTTTTCTTTTCTAATTTTTTAAATCTTTTTTAACTAAAAAGTGTGTGTGTGTATATATATATATATATATATATATATATATATGTGTGTGTGTATATATATATATATGTGTGTGTGTATATATATATATATGTGTGTGTGTATATATATATATATGTGTGTGTGTATATATATATATATGTGTGTGTGTATATATATATATATGTGTGTGTGTATATATATATATATATGTGTGTGTGTATATATATATATATATGTGTGTGTGTATATATATATATATATGTGTGTGTGTATATATATATATATATGTGTGTGTGTATATATATATATATATGTGTGTGTGTATATATATATATATATGTGTGTGTGTATATATATATATATATGTGTGTGTATATATATATATATATATATATGTGTGTGTGTGTATATATATGTGTGTGTGTGTGATATATATATATATATATATATATATATATATATATATATATATATATATAAATTTTAAAAAAAGAAAACTTATCCCATAACCTGGTTTGGTTGTGGACGGTGCTACCAATATAGCAACATAGTCTACTTTGGGCAGGAATAGCCTGGTGGAACCCATCTCTCTCCATGTCTATGAGTGGTTTGAAATAAGTTTCCTTTCTAGATGAGTTACCATACCAAGGTTAACGAGGCCAGTCTGTCCGACTATTTACCCATAACTGGAGGGAGAATAGTTGAATTCATACCTTTTGCAAGAGTATTAGTGATATGTGAAATGCAAACAGCCTTGTTCAGGGTTTGAAGTCTAATAACTAAGTACACTTTGCAACAATAACTGTTACGTCACAAGCATAAATTTTTCTTATTCACTTAAACTTACTCATCAAACAGCTCCTCCTCCATTTTTTTTTCTATTAAACATAGAAGCAATTTTTCTAAAAGTTTTTACCAACACTAAATATTTTGTTGCATTACATAAAAATAAATGCATGTATAAAATTGTATTATAAAACTTAGTTAAAATTTTTCTGTTGATACTGTATCTGTTCATTATTTTTGATATTTGTGGTCGAAATCGTCAAAAACTTATGAAACTCTACTAAACCAATTATGATTGTTAGATTTGATATGTAGCACGATGTGAAAGTCCATGCACATATAAATAAAAAAATATGTTAGACATATCGATTTGGTATATTTCTTTTGGCAAGAATCCTGAGCCTCTGATGCTGGGTTCTTGGCTAAAAAATTGCTTAAAAAGTAATCTTATTTAACAGGTTTACAGACTGTAACATAAATTTATAAAATTACGCATGATTAGAGAAAAATTTTAACTGAACCTAATTAATAATATAAATCGGATGAGATGTTAATATCTAGATATGTCTATATTGCAAATTGGCTGAGAAATTGCTTTATTCTGTAAGATCATTTTTAAGTATATTGCTCTAATAAAAATCTTGCAGTGATGTGCAGTTTTTGCTGGGTTTCAGTTATGTACATATACAAGGTGTGTCCAAAAGGTGTTTCATGTTGTATTTACCAAGATGAATGAACAATAAACAAAGCATTAATTTGTGGCAGCTATTGTTGTAGCCTGCACAGTTTTGCTGGCTAACCCATATCTCTCCCTCCATGTGTTTGTTTCCAAAAGAAAATCTATCAGCTGCTGGATTTGGTTGAAACTGCACAAGCCACGGGTCAGCTCTACAAAGAAACAAAAACGAATTTCAGAATAATGTATTGTCATTTTATTTCAATCTTTAGGTTTATTCTGGTTGAGAAGTGTATATGACACTTTACACTTGGGACTTGAGCACTAAACCCTCACTGTCACAATATGGATAGCAGATAAAGACTCCTAACCTTGCTGTCTATGTTCTTGTGACTAAGCATTGACCAACTATAGTGAGTAAGTGAGGGTCCCCAGTCCAATGGTCAACCCAACTATCACTGATTGGGTTTCCACTCTTCTAACTCCTGATTGCTTCCTTGAATATATGTGGGGGTCTGGATTTCCAGAAAAAAATCATTTTTCCAGTGGACCCTCCAGAACTAAAGTACTTTAAAAAAAACAATGGTACCTTTATTGACCTAACCACACAAGCAGCGAAAACTTGGACATTAAAAAACTAACCCTTTCATCCCCATTAAGAAATCTTGTTCTTTCTATTATTCTATCAATTAAAATCTGCTGATCTCCCTAACTTGTTTAGCTGTCTTTTTAATACTACAATACACATACATGTACATATATGCTACCTATACTCAAACACACCCATAGAGATACACTTGCACCTTATATATATATATATATATACTACATATATATACTCACATTGCCATGCTTGCACCTATACACATATGCATTATTCACCTAAATATGTACACTCAAAGACAGAAGAGCTAATAGTGCTACATAAGCTAAGCTGAGCAAACATCTTCAGGAGAGAACCCATGATATAATGGATAAAGTGCTGGATTGAAATATTGCTGTAAGGAAGTTTGAAATCCTGTCCCGCTATTGCATTCACTTTTAGACTAATACCCTTTGGAAAGGCATGAACCCCCTTCTACCTCCAACTACGAGTTAGTTTGGTTTGGTTGACTGGCATATCAACCATTGTTGGTTATTTGATGCCATATCCTGTTTTTACATATATACTAAATATATGATTTATAAACAGATTTTGTAGATACACACAGTTAAAGGATCAAACAGTTCTATTTCAAACAATTCTACTTGGTATAAGTCAAAGATAAATGGTTCCAAGTATTGCTATATATCACTAACAATTCAATTAAACATCAGTCATTTGTTTACTCAGATTTCAATGATCAAACAGTTCTATTTCAAACAATTTAGCATAAGTCATATATTTACACTCAGTTTAAATGTTCTATTTGACCCATAGATAGGACTACCACTCTAGGTTAGAGTGGACCTGGGAGTGATGGCAATGATAGATTACTCCATATTGCCCAAAGTTCCAGCATTACTGGATCCTCACCATCAGATTGTTTAGTGTCATGTCAAGGACACTCGCGGGGGGGGTCTTACCCCCTTGCAGAGATGCAGTCAGTGTATTCTACAACCCCAGCTGACTGGGGTAAACTATGAGTTAGATAGTACCACTACTGTTCTTCTTCAAGGATGGATTTGCATTAAATAATCCACAAAGATTGATATGCCATTAAAATAAAGTAACCTAACCTAACCAAAGTAATCAAACAATCAGGCCATCTGGGTAATATGTCTTTTTATGTAGCACCACAAATACTGGGTTTTAAAGATTAATTACTTGAATAATTCCTGTCAAAATAACAGGTTTGTTTATGTATTGATCTGCCCTTTTGCCTCCAATCACATTTTAATCTGGTCTTCAAGCTGGGATTGGTGTGTAGTATCTGTTCTCATTGATCTTTTTTTTTGTTTTGGCCAGACATGACGCCATGTTCTTCTTGTCTTTGGACAGGATGATGCAAAAAAGTTCCAAGCCCCGGATTTTCCTATCTTGTGGCAGCATCTCTCTCATTTCACCTAAAAATGAAGGTCAGTAATCTTACTCTTGTGTGGCAGTAGTCACTGGGAGTGTGCTTTGGCCCTCAAATCAAACTAACCATGTGTCACACATCCTGTCTGTAGATTGTTAGTTTTTTGTAGCCTTCCACTTACTCAAGTCTAAAATCTCTGTTGAAAAAATGCAGAGTCATCTCTGACATCAGCTAATAAAATTTTTCACCAGTACCAGAAACAACGAATCTGTATAATGATTTATTTTGTTATTACTCATATTTAAAGTGTGACTTCCTGTTTCAACAACACAGAATTTTCACCACTCACATGTGGTTGGCCATCCAATACGCTACCCTTCTTTGCTTTATGAAAGCATTCACTGACCACAAACTTCAGTATGCATAAGGGCTTCATGCCTAGAGGCAAAGGAGTCAGACAAACTCCTTTCCACTGGTAACAGCACAACCATCCCAGGCACCTCTCCTGTCAGCAAGCAGCTGATGCAGGAACAACCCAATCACAGCCACAGACTCAGTAGCAGCCAATGCCAGGATTCGACAAATCACAACAGCACTCTGAAGATAACAGCCTTCTTCAAGGCTAAAATATGGAAAGTCACAAACACAGTACTTTTGGGGATTTTAAGTCTTGCTTCCCATCTTCAATCCTTTTTTTAGGATCTTTGCAGGTACCATGGAATGATGATGTAGTAGCCAGCTGGACACCACAGATACTGAGCTAAGGACCAATCCATGAGCAAACAACATTGTTCACACTATCATCAGCACTCTGAGGCCATGCCGACATACACCTCTGGTTAACTAGTGACTGAATAAACCGGAATATTGATCATCTGGCTTCCACAACCCAATGCATCTGTCTCTCTAACCATCTCCAGATTCCTGACCCTGCAGCTACACCTATGACCTGCACAAAGCACCAAGACTCTATCCTTATCTTCTAGACTTGCTGTCACCAAGAATTTTTAGATAACTGAGTCTACACTTGTTTTGACTCTACCAATTTTCATCACTGCTGAGACTACATGGATACTATGCAACCACAGCAATTCTGCACCTCATGCATATCTTTCATGTATAATTCACTAGATAAAGGCCTAGCATTTTAAATTTACCCATTTGTCTTTGTCATCTCGCCTAGTTTGTTGTCAATCACATCATTTATAAAAACATTTGTAGAATCAACTTATTTATTAGTCCCGCAACAAATTAAATATAGGATTAGAGTACAACACTCTGGCCTTTCAGTTGGGATCAAAATTTAGTATCTGGATCACCTCAGGATATATATAAAATTAGGTTATCTCTATCTCATAGTTATTGTTTGATTAACATGAATTTTATGCACTTAATAAAGCAAATTGGGACTGCAGTTCAAATAAAAAAAATTAAAAAAGTAAAAAAAAAAGATAAATTCAAAGAATGACAGCATTACCCATAAGTAAGTGGCCATGTGCCAGACAAAGTTATGTAAATACAGTATCACTCATAAATAAGAGACCATGTGCCAAACTAAGCTTTGTAAATAAGATATCACCCACAAATAATTACACCTCTTCCATTTTTTTCATAAATAGTTTTTTTTTTAATTGAGAGTTAAAAATGCCTTACAGTTGAGGCCTTGTGCCAGACAAAACCATTTGAAGTAAATTTGACTAGTTGGCACAAGGTCTATATGTATTCATGAAAATACAACATAAATTTTAAATTAAACAATGTAAACAATACAAATAACTGTCAAATTTAAAATTTGTTGCATTTTCTTATTCTTTTTTACTATTTCTTATTTTTTTATTAAAAATAAAATAAAATAAAGTAACTAGAAACTTTACAATTCCCCTCCCTCTTTTTTAATTTCAAGGTTAAAATTTTATCGGTAAAATTCAAATTATCATTTTTTTTAAATTACAATTATCAAAAAAGAAAAAAAAAAAACCTAAAACAAAAACTTTTTATTTTTTATAATTTACCATTTCTTTCTTCTTTTTTTTTTTTTACAGTTTAAGAACTTGTCATAGCTCAAAAATGTTAAAAATAATTATTAAAAAAAGATTATTAGAAAAAATAATTATTTAAAAAAAATAAAAATTTCAAGTTCTGAAATTTACTGCCGGGAATAGAAGTCAAGACTATTTTCCTTTATCATCTGATAAAAACACCAGTCATTAAAATTTTTTTTTTCTTGGTGTTGGGGGTTGTATGTAACCAATTTTATACGACGTATATTTTTGCTCCATACTGTTTTATTTAAAAGAAAAAAAAAGCCCCCCCCCCCACAAAAAAATCCTAAATAATGATCTTCGACATAAGTCGTTTAGAACAAATAACAATTTTTTACAACTAATTTCATTTCCTTCTAAATAATCTGAGACTACCTTTTTCAACACAATTACTTTTAATTTGAAAGGTAAAGGGAAAAAATTCTCTCTTGACTTCAAGCAATCCTAGATTATTTTAATTGAAATGTCAATTAAAAAGTAATAATAAATGAACGAATAAGATAATTTACAAAGCTCTTTGCTTCGATGTGGCACAAGGCCGAATGAATGGGGCACCCAATGAGACTCGAACTCACTCGTGTAGGTTCGCTAGTCTAGCTTACTAACCGTTACACCACCAGAGGTGCCCATAAATGAACGAATAAGGTAATTTACCAAGCTTTTTGCTTAGATGTAGCACAAGGCTGCATGAATTGGGCACCCAATGAGAATCGAACTCACTCGTGTAGGTTTGCTAGTCTACCTTGCTAACCATTACACCACCCGAGGTGCCCCATAAATGAACTGTATTTATCCTACGCCCCACCAACGTACGAATATGGCACAAGGCCGTTTTTAAGGTGGGTCCTGTCGCAGGGCCGAAGCCCAACGCGATAGGCCCCATAAGTAAGTAAAGTTGGCGACCATAGTCGAGGGTAACCCGAAGGCTCCCTTTTCGATAGCTACTACACCAAGGTGTAGGGGAGGGCGCTACTCCTTTCCTGGATAAATAGGCCCCATAAATGAACGAATAAGAATGATTTAACATAAATATATATGCATTTATGCCAAATAAATAAGTGCTTTCTTAAGACACATTTATTTACCATAATGTACATTGATTTGGAGGATGAATCCTAGAATTTTTTGGTGGATGAAAGAATTGGAGAAATGAATGATTTTCGATGTTCATTTAATTGTCTTAGCTAGCTAGATTATTAAATAATAATGAATACTTAAAAAAAAATGGCTGATTTTTTATTATTTTACTTTTCATTTAAGGTAATTTTTTACGAGAAGTCCGATCTACATGTGATGACTGATTAATCACATGTGGAGCCAACTTCCGGTATGAAAAAACTTCCGGTTTCTTCTAACATATCACAAGAAACCGGAAGCTACGATTTCGTACCGTTTATGTTTTCATCAGCACGTGGCCTTGGTTGATCTTGGGCTACGCGATAAAATATTCCAAAATGCTTACTTCAAAGACGTTTTTCAAAAAAACAAAGAAAGGAGGAGTGACTAAAATCAACCGAGAACATTATCTTCGGGATGATATAGCTTGTGGTTCTGTTTTATGCGATAAATGTGGTCGTCTTGGGGGCAACCCCATCCTCCAAAACTCTACATCTATTCTCCAGACTGATCATGATTTAAAAACTCAACATTATTTAATTCCAGATACTAATGTTGTCATGCATCAAGTAAGTCTGGGTATTTTGATCTATTAAATGATTTGTTTATTATAGCTCAGGTGACTGGAAATACCAGCTACGTCATTCTATAATGAAAATCTTTTAATTGTAATTTTAATTTTGTTTTATTAGATTTATGGAGAAAAAAGAGCGTATCTGTTTAATACAGTTTTTGAATTGTTAAAAATAGACTTTATTAATAAAAAAAATATTGACTTACATAAAAAAAAACAATTTTAGTCTTTGTTTCAATTTGAGAGATACTGAGAAAAAAGTGAAACCAGAAAAGTTAGATACTAAGCAATGAGTTTTGTATTTTTGATAAATAATAATTTTTTACTTCGTTATTTTATACAAATAAAAAGAGTCACTGATAAAATCTCTTGTTTTGTTTATATGACCGTTATCTGGGTTTATTTCCCCAAAGTGCTCACAAAATTGTGAAAAATAATTTTGAAAATATTTTAAAATAATTCGTAAGGCTCGAAATGTCTACGAAACTCATACCTTACGATCACTGCAACAGTTACTCCCTAAAACGGTTATTTTTCTTTTCTTAAAGTTACCAAATTTGTTTCTAAAATCTTTGCTGAGACTTGAATAAGGAATTGCTTTTTTTATTTACGTTTGTTCGTCTCGACTTTAAATAACACAAACAAAGAAAAAATAAATAGAATAAATAAACATAAGATTAAAGCCGAATAAATAATATACATTTAAATCTGTGTAAACAAAAACAAAAATGCCCCAAAATTATGTCTTCATTTCTTTAAAAAGTTTAGTTTTATATTTTTATCAGATCGATCAAATTGTTTCACTGTTAGTATTGTCGATAAAAATTAACAATGACAATGCAAATTACCAATTAATGCGTTACTAATAGTGACTAGAATGTAATGTTATTATTCATAGTGTTTAGTTGGTTAGTTTTGGAATCATAAAATCGTAGAGGTGAAACAAATGCCTAGATCTGAAATATAAGCAAAATAACTTTTTACGAAATACTGCTTTGACATTTCATCCAACTTTGTCAAACAGAGTTGTCTCCCCTCCTCTTTAGTATTTTTTTTTTTTTTACAGCGGCAAATATACTTAATTCTTTCAATGATATATAAAACTTTGTTAATGAAAATAAATAAAACAGCTAGATAATCAGTTCAAATGCAATCTGGAAAATTCCTAAGATTAGGAAACGACACTGCAATAAAAAGCAGCAGAAATATGTTATCGAATTAAAACTAGTTTAAAATTAACCCTTCATTTAAACAAAATGGATAACTTAAACCTATTATGTTCCCAATTTCATGTAAGTATTTTTTTCTACCGCCGTAATAGACGGTTGAAAAAAATATTCATATGAAATTGGGAAGATAACTTAGGGATAAAAGTCTACATATGTAGACTCTTGGTTGGTTTGGGAACCTTCTCATTTAAAAAGCCAAACTGAAATTTTATTCTCTATTTCATAAATTTTTAGAATATCCTAAAACTTGAATTTTCAGTAAATGCCTTAGTCCAAATTTAATTACTGTAATTATTTATGTATAACATGCTCCCTAACTTTAGACTACGAAATTCTGGGAAAAAAAAGTGATGTACTCCTATGGACCCCAACATATGGCCGAGCAAAAGCAGGACGACCAGCTAGAACATACATACAGCAGCTATGTGAGGATACGGGATGTAGCCCTGAAGACCTGCCAGAAGCGATGAACGATAGGGAAAAGTGGCGAGAGAGGGTCAGGGATATCCGTGCTAGCGGCACGACATGATGATAATAAACAGACTTTTTAGAGTTTTTAACAGCTAAATTTAACCTAAATTTTGCATTTGTTCAACTTTTTTTATCAGTTTGTACCAACTAGAAATAAGAATTTATATTGTATACATTATGTCTTCATTTCTTTAAAAAGTTTAGTTTTATATTTTTATCAGATCGATCAAATTGTTTCACTGTTAGTATTGTCGATAAAAATTAACAATGACAATGCAAATTACCAATTAATGCGTTACTAATAGTGACTAGAATGTAATGTTATTATTCATGATGATAATAAACAGACTTTTTAGAGTTTTTAACAGCTAAATTTAACCTAAATTTTGCATTTGTTCAACTTTTTTTATCAGTTTGTACCAACTAGAAATAAGAATTTATATTGTATACATTATGTCTTAAAACACAAAATTTACACAGTATTTAGAACAAACATACAGGCATGTTCACACAAAAATGCAACAAGCTTGCAGCAAAAATATGCTCACATTAGGAGAAACAAAATTATAAACAAATACACATTCTAGTGGATATTTCTCTGTAATGGTGTAAAACACATTAGTTTGGACTATAGATATAATTTACTTTCAGTCATCCCATAATGAATTTGGTAAAGTATGTGACTGAAGAAAAAAATTAATGTATAATATGCACCCCCTAACTTTTTGTCTGGAAAAATAGTGTATCTCGTATGCAAATAATTGCAGTTATATATGCTATTTAAAAGAAATTTTTAAAAAAATTTACTTACCTTAAAAATCAAAACAATAACAAAACCATTAAAAACAAATGGAAAAAAGTTTGTAATTATGAAAATACCTCATTTCAAAACTATGTAAATGTATTACTATTTCAGTGTAGAATGAAGAAAAGAACCATAACAAAAACATTACAATTTTGGTAGCCTGACTAATCCATTAAAATTGATCTGTCAAAATATGGAAGACACCTTAGAGCAGGGCTTTTCTAAGTAATCCATATAGATCCCTAGGGGTATATAAAATTTTCACAAGGTGAATAAACAGGAATCCACCAGGGGTGAATTTACTAGTTTATATTTATAAATCCCTCTTTAACAGAACAAAAATCTCTGGATCATGTAGAGTAGTTGCCAGATAGCATACAATTAGCAGAACACCTGATTGGGTGTGATGGTCACTCATAAATATGTCGTTCAAATACCACCTCTTCAAAACATACGGGTCATTTAAATGAATGAATGTTCTGGTTCTGGCATTGTTAAACCTTTTTGGCATCACAAACCTGCAACCTAATATTCATGATCTCCTCAGTGACCCAAACCCCATCCATCATATTAAAGAATATTTTTAAGAATTAAAGGTGTGTTTATATTTATAGTTTACTGATTCTTTTCTCATAAATTGCATTAAACACTAGTAAATTAGTTATGATTTCTAATTTGATATTTAATTAATTTATTTTGAATGGGGGGGAATGGAAATTAAATTTGGTTATGAGGGATGCATCAAATAAAAAGTTTGAGAAGCTCTACCTTAGATGATTCATTGGTTTTAATGGTGTCAAACTTTGTTGGGTTATTTAATGCCAAAGTCTGTTTTTTGTCTATTTTTGCCTGCAATTATATGGTTTCAAGTAATTATTATTATTTAATAATTATTTGCAGACAATTATAACTTCAAATATTTTATTCGAGTAGAGTGTTCACGATGGTCCGGGAGACCAGGGTTCAATCCCTGGTCGAGTCATACCAAAGACTAAAAAAGAATGATACTTGATGCCACCCTGGTTAACACCCAGCATTTTAAAGTACAGATCAAAGGTAAAGTGGAGTAATCCAAGAAATGGAGTAGTGCCTTCCCCTACACCTCTGTGTAGTAGCTATTAAAAAGGGAGCCTTCAAGTCATCCTTGACTAAGATCGCCAACTTTACTTTTACTTACAAATTTGTATGCAGTTATATGGTTTCAAGTAACTATTATTATTTAATAATTATTTGCAGACAATTATAGCTTCAAGTATTTTGTTCCTAGTACAAATTTGTACACAATTACATGCAAACAATTATATAATTTCAATTAATTATTCCTATTTAATACAAATAATTTTTACACAGTTTAATGGTTTCAATTATTCCTATCTAAGAATAATAGCAATAATAATGATAATTTTCAAGCAATTAAATATAATTCACAATTGTTTTATACTAGTGAACACTTCATTGATAGTTACAACATCAGTGTTTTAAGAGCCAATGTATGAATGTAGTTCAAAATCATTTTAAATATTTCAAACATATCTCATTGATTCATAGATGGGTCAGTTTGTACTTTGGATTAATGGCAATGAAGGGGTGATATTACACTCCCAGAACTGGATTGAAGGGGGGGGGGGGTACCCCTCTTCCCAAAAGGAATACAGTTGCTGTATTCTAAGCCTCATTAACAGGATGGAGACACTTTAGAATCTTGATCATGATTACTACTTTATTCTATTGTTGAACTATCAAAGAATTGATCAGTTTGTTTTTGTTTTTCTTTTTTAAGGGAGGAAAGAAAAAGAGTACTTAACTTGGAGATCCCAAGAGAAATGCAGCTGATGTCACAATTAAAAATGCTCTCATGAAACAGTCATTAGTTTCTTTTTTTTGGAAAGTTCTATTATAAATTTCTTAAGACTTTGGTTTCATATTTTTACCAAAAGTGTTATCAATAGTGTTTTATATCTCTTTTTTTTTTCTTTTTTTTTTCAGCTGGACATTCTGGAAGATTCCTTCATCACAAATGTTATCATTCTTCAGACTGTTATTGAAGAGGTAAAGTGTTCTTAGCTATAATTTACTTTCTTTCTTGTTATACATACCCAACCCCTCTGCCACTAGCATGATGACACAAGGTCAGTTTTAAAGCAGAGTTTAACGGGTTTGAATTCAGAATTTTCCTTCTCCTAGATCAGTTGCTATACCAAGGTTAAAGAGCCCGTCCTGCCCTATTATTTACCCACAACTGGAAGGAGAATAGTTAGATGCATACCTTTCTCAAAGGTATTAGTGCCTTGTTCATGATTTGAACTCTGGATTGCTGTGTTCACCTCCTATAATGATTACCTCATTTGTTATACAACCATTATTATTTAAATCTAGTGGAGTGAGAGTACTTGTAGTGTAATGGCTATAGTGCTAAACTGTGACATCATATTAGTTGTCTGAATTTTTTTGATTACTGATGGAACCATGGAGAATCTTTAGCTATCGTCAATATTTTTTTGATTACTAATGGAACCATGGAGAATTTTTTAGCTATGGTCAATATTTTTTGATTACTAGTGGAACCATGGAGAATTTTTTAGCAGTTTTTGAAAGTTTTTAGCAGTGAGTTCAATTTACAATTCAAGTATTAAACCCAACTTTTTCTTTGTGTCCATCATGTTAGCTAAACTAAATCTATATCTTTGTTTAATTGTATACAGTAGACATGAAGCTGGAAATTTTTAGGGGGCTTTTATCAGCAAGGTTAGCGTTAGAAACAAGGTAAGCGTCTACGTTTGAGAATATCCCAATTAATTGAGGGGGGAGAGTGGAAGAATATCCCATTTGGCTGCGGGGAGGAAATATAAAATAATGTTTCACTTGGTCTAGGGAGAAGGTGGAAGAATATCCTACTCAGCTGTGTAGAGGGTATTTGAACAAGCAAAATTATAATATAGATTCATTTAAAGTAGGACCTCATTACTCAAAATAGACGAGTTTCTGTTGGATCCCACCCCATGCTCAGTGGATTGGCCCCATAAATCACATGACTATGGGGTTTATAAAAAGAATTTCTGAGCCTAAGGAGAAAGATTTTTTGTGGAAGGCAAGTTGGCTGAGTGAAGCTAAGTACAACTCATCTTATTCTGAATTGGCTGTGTGCTATCTCACTACAAACCAGCTGTGACAAAATGAAGACATAACTGTTGCAAAATCACCTTCCTCTGCAGATGTTGAAAATTTGTGAATAATATAGAGCTATATATACTTAGTATGTATTTACCCAACCCCTCCACCACCAGTAAGATGTGACATATAGTCAATTTTTAAAGAGAGTACTGATGGCTCGAATTAAAAAGCCCATCCTCACTTACTATTTACAAATAGCTGGGAGAGAAGAAATGGATTTATGCCTTTCCACAGGTCTTAAGTACTGACTGAAATAAAAAAAGCTGTCTTGTACAGGATTATCTTGCATCTTAATTCAAGTTGCTCTTTTATTGAAACTCAATTGGATACAGTGTCCTGGGTATGACACTAAACTGCATCTGATGGTGAGACTCTGGTTTTGGAAATTTGAGGAGTATGGAATATCTCTTCTTTGCCATTACTCCCAGGTCCACTCTGACCTAGTGCTGTAGTACCTATTAGGGTTCTGTCTATGGGCCAAATAGATCTGGGGAAGTCTCTGTGACATAGAGGCTAAAGTGTTGGACTGCAACATTGTAGTGAGTGAGTTTGAACTCCAGTTACACTGTTACATTCACTTTTAGACTAATACCCTTGGGAAAAGTATGAACTCCCTTATCACCCCTCCAGCCATGGGTTAAATAATACCTCTTCTGTTCTTTTACAAGGATGGATTTTTCATTAAATAGCCCACAAAGGTTGATATGCCATTAAACAAAGAAACCAAACCAAATCGATCTATTTAAAAATTATTTGTATTCAATATGACTGTGCCAAAAAACCTCTTAAGAAACAATTACACAAAAAATGTAACCTCTAGGCATTAAATAATCCTAGACAGGCTGATATGCTATTAAAATCAACCACTTGGATATAATAGCTAAAATGTACGGAAAACAATCAATAAAACTGTTTTAAAAGAATTGGCAGTTAATAATAGTAATGATAACGTGTCTCAAAAATATAAATTGGATGATTTTATATAAAGTTCTGAGATTATTTTGATTTATACTATTTTTTCAGTTATTAATTCTTTTTGTTTTTAATGTCACAGAATTAAAATTGAGTCTTATCAATTTTTACCCTTTCTTTTTAGGTAAAGAATCATAATATTGCTGCTTATAAACGACTTCAGGAAATCATTAGTAATCCAGCAAAGTTCTTCTATGTTTTCAGCAATGAATTCCATCAGTAAGTTGAATTTCAATTTCTCTAGAATTAACTATGATATACTTTTAAAGATTATTTTATTTATCCTTAAGTTCATTTATCCTCTGGACAGTTGGTATCTTTTCTTAAAGAACAAAGAAAATTGTCCAGAAAGACTCAAATTTAGAATTCATGAATATGTTCATGTTTAACTTTTAGAGAGGTCTTGCATATAGTAGTACTACTACTGTTCTTCTAGGAGAATGACTTTGGCATTAAATAACCTACAAAGGTTGATATGCCATTAAACAAAGAAACCAAACCATAAGTATGAGAAAAAGAACACAGTAAAGAAACTATTATTTCCCAAAATTTTAATGTAACATCAATGACTTAGACATGCTTAGGAACTGATTATTTTTATTTTTCTTGATTATTGTTGTCCAAGTTCCTTTAGTGATCAGGAAAAGACAGTTTTCTAAAAAGTAATAGCAAAAAATAGAAAATTCCTTTGAATTTTCTTTTCCTAAATTTGATATACAAATTTGGAATTAGTCTTTTGATAATGGCTTGTAAGTAGTTGTCTGAGATTGAAGAAGCTCAAATTGTGGCATGCAATGATTGTGGCCTGTCACTTGGTGATATTGCAAAGAAATTGAATAGTCATCAATTGATATTTTCCTCAAAAATTAATTCAAGACCAAAACTGTTAAACTGACTTTGTCATAAACTAATGTAAAAAGGGTTGATATGGTATAAAGACCAACTAACCAAATCTAAGTAATGAGCAGAATCATCACTAAATTATCATAAGCTACACCAACTGTCATAAATAGTCTTGATAAAAAATTTTATCTCAGTTGTCTTTTTTCTTTTTTTTTCTTTCTTTTTTGGTCGAATTTTTCTCCTGAGAATAACCTAAGGTTAAAACTAGTTGAGAATAATTTAAAAAGTAAATAACACAATAAATATTCCTATTTGTTTTATCTTTTTCACATTATTTATATACTTTCAAAAAGTGCTAGACTACCAAGGGTAGGTGACATGTTATTGATATGCATAAAATAACCCTAGACAGGTTGTGTGATAGATAATATGCTGGAACGCAACATCATAGAGAGTTTAAACTCCAGTTGTGCTATTGCATTCACTTTCAGACCAATGCTCTTGAAAAAGGTATGAACCCCTTTATCACTGCAGTTTTTCTACAAGGATGGTTTTGGCATTAAATACCCATGATATGCCATTAAATAAAGAACACAGTCCAAGCCAAACTTTAGACAGGTTGATACACTGTTAAAATCAATCAATCATTTCATTTAAAAGAATGATATTCAAATATATTTATGAAGTTTTTCATTATCAGTGAAATTTGCAACAAAATGATAATTTTGTAGGGTTTGTGTTTATATTGAATTTCATTTCTAAAATTATTGAAATTTTTGATCCAACTAAGATAACTGTGAAATGCCAATGAGAATCTTTCACTCTTACATAGAAGTATCAGTATCACTATTGACTATTGTTACAATGGGAATCTAATGGATTCACAGGTTGTCTTGTACAAATTAATTGTAGAATATCCATCAGTTTGGCTATTTAATAACCAAATGCTGAGATTTGTTTTAGAATATTACTTTGGTTTTATTTATTTTCTTTTTGTTGAATGTATAAATAGCTTGTTTTTCATCTTTGTGATATTTTGAATTCTTTAAGGTCTACTTATATCGAACGGAAACCTGCTGAGACTTCTAATGATCGAAATGACCGAGCAATCCGACGGGCCACTAAATGGTATCAAGAACATTTAGACAATGCAGGCAACAGCAAGGAAAGCATAAAAATGGTCTTGTTGTCTGATGATAAGGATAACAGAGTTCAGGCCGAAGAAGATGGCCTCTTAGCTTATAGTGGTAAGTAAAACGTACAAATTTACTTTTTTCTTTTTAAAAAATAAGACCCAGTTAAAATCTGTAATGCATTTTTACAGTTTTTATATATGCAAGTCGTTCAAAAACTTCTAAGCCTCACCCAGAGAGAAGAGCCATAGCTGAACACTTTTGCTGTGACAACACAGTACCACTTTTCATAAAACTAGAAAACTCTAAAGTAGAGCTAGTGTGTTGTCACAACAAAAATGTTCAGTTATGGCTCTTCTTTCTGAGTGAGGCTTAGAAATTTTTGAATGACTCTTATAAATTTTTATATATATTATATTATATGTAAATTTCTCTCTCTCTCTCTCTCTCTCTCTCTCTCTCTCTATATATATATATATATATATATATATATATATATATATATATATATATATATATATGAAGAGTAAATAAAGGATTGTAATCCGACAATATGTAGAAAAACTGATAACAACGATCCAAGTGGAAGGAATGATTTATTAATGGGTCGACACTATAGCGTTTCGGTTCTACTGAACCATCATCAGGACCATGAGGGGTGATATTAATAAGTTTAAGTTAACGATGGATGATTAGAAATGTGAAATACAAAAACCTAGGGGAAAATATGTATAGTAAGAAAAAGTTAGCCGTTTAACTGGCAAATCAGCGTTTGATGTTTCGAAACATCAAACGCTGATTTGCCAGTTAAACGGCTAACTTTTTCTTACTATACATATTTTCCCCTAGGTTTTTGTATTTCACATTTCTAATCATCCATCGTTAACTTAAACTTATTAATATCACCCCTCATGGTCCTGATGATGGTTCAGTAGAACCGAAACGCTATAGTGTCGACCCATTAATAAATCATTCCTTCCACTTGGATCGTTGTTATCAGTTTTTCTACATATATATATATATATATATATATATATATAAAACGTAATTTTCTAAACAAAGTTATATGTATGATTTAATTTTCTTATTAAAAATTATTTCCAAAGCAAATACACAATTTATTTTCACAAATTTCTCTTTGCATTTTTCTTTTAGTGAACTGGTATGTGAAGAGTTTGCAAAATGCAACACATTTGCTTGATAAACTTGCAGCATATGAGGATCACAGCAAAGTAAGTTTTTTTTTGTTTTTTTTTTCTAATTTTACTTTATTTGATGATTTAAAAGTCATACGTGAAATGCAAAAGGCTACATCCAGTATTTGAACTTGGCTTGCTGAGTCTATATAGTGTAACTGATGCATCACATGCGCCTCCAGAAGTAAGATACAGATAAAACATGAAAGTAGTTGCTACAATATTTATTTGACATTATAAAGAAATTGAAAAGTATTTACAGTATTGGCCTAATGAGTAGAGTGTTTGCCAATGATCCGGGAGACCAGGGTTCAATCCCAGGTTGGGTCATACCAAAGACTCAAAAAATGGTACTTGATGCCGCCTTGCTTAACACTCCATATTATGAAGTAAGGATCAAGGGTAAAGTGGAGCAATTCAGGGAATAGTGCAGTAGCTATTGAAAAGGAAGCCTTTGGGTCACCCTTGACTAAGGTTGCTAACTTTACTTTTTTTACTTATAAATAAGGCCCTCCCATCCCCACCAAAAACTGAATTTGTGAGCCGTGATGTTTTTTTCTTTTTTTTTTTTTTTTAACATTTCTATTCTGTTATATAAAAACAATTGATAGAACATATAATTTCTAAATTATCTTATGCTCATTTATTCTTATATTCTGACAGACTAACAAACTCCTCCCAATTATTAATACAAATTCATTGCAAAGATTTTTACTATAACATTTAATCAGAAACGATTTTGCTATAAAAATGCATTAGAAAGGATTTTGTTATAATGAATTAGAAATTATTTTACTATAAAAGTGCATTGCAAAGATTTTTACAATAATAATGAATTGGAAATGATTTTACTATGAAAACTCATTGGAGAAGATTTTGTTAATATGACGAATTAGAAATGATTTTACTATAAAAAGCATTGGAAAGGATTTTGCTCTGTATCAAACTATCTATAGAGAACTGACAAACACTCTTTTTTTGATTATTAATATAGATTACTTTTTTTTATGTTGTAAATGAACAAAACTCCATTTTAAGAAACCATTGTGCATTGAAAACTATGAAAAATGTTAAACATGTGAAATCAGTTGATTTTAAAATAATGAATTAAAGATTTATTATTGAATTAGTATCTACTTCACTGTGATTAACTTGATAGAAATAATTAGTTCAGTTGCCTATTGAAACCTCAGGTTCTGGGTATATAGTAAAGGCTCACTTCATAAAATATTACCTGGTAGATATAAGTAAATGAAGATATACATCAATATTTAATGAATGTCCTTGACACATATTTTGAAGTAAGACTAAACAATTACAAAAATTGCTCAATCACCCACCCATCCCCAACCAGTACCACTACCACTACAATCCTCCTCTTTGGTGCAGTACAGAGATGCTGCAGCTGGGTTGGAATTTTGAACACAAGACCCCACCCAACATGTTTTGCCAAGTTCTGACTGAAGACAAAGAATACAATTAAAGAAGATAATGAAATACTACTAATTAATCCCATCTTTCAGACTTGAAAAAGTTGGATGTTTGTGAAATAATCATGACAATAATTCATTTTCATGATCAAATACTAGATTTTTTTTTTCTTTTATGTCTTTGAGACCAATTTTTAACTCATTCATCTAAAGCAAAATGAGTACATTGTTTGGCATTTGTCAGTGGCCATTTGCAATGTACAAATCATGCATGTGCAAGTGGATATTGTTTATGATACTGTCAGCAATGAATATGGATGGGTGACCATGTATAAAAAGGAGTTACTTGATATTACTGACAGTTCACTTCCAGAATCAGTCACAAGTGGATAGTGAAATTGGTTTGTTTACAGCATTGGATTGCGTCTTTTTAGCAATGTGGTAATTGGCTGCGGGATGTGTTTTCTTGTTGTTCCTTTACTGTGGCACCTATTTGGAAATCATTTCTATTTGTTCATTTGGGTGATACCATTTTGATATAATTCCTATTAGTAACTATGCAGTGACACCATTTTGAAGTCATTCCCATTTGTAACTTTGTAGTGACATTGTTTTGATGTCATTTTTGTTGTTCCTTTGGAGTGACACCAGTTTGAAATGATTCCTGTTATTCTTTTGTAGTCATACTGTATTAAGTTATCCTCTTGCCAAACAGTTTTTATCATGAACTGGAATAAATTCTTCAAAAAAACTGTTAGATTAATTTTTCTTATTTTGGTTTAGCCATCAGGTAAGAACTTGTTTCCAGAACATCTGTCATTTTCCGAAATTAACAAAGGAGTGAAATTTGGAAAATATCTTCAAGGAAAATTCCAAGCCAGCCGAGAAAATTACTTAGAAGGAAGAGTGAGTGTTGTTGGTGGTGACGAAATGGTAAGTCTTACAAATCTCAAATTCTTTAATTTTTTTTAATACATTATATTTGTTGCCATATTACTTATGTATAAACACAATGCTATATATTTGGGTGTTCAGAAAGTAATTAGATTTTACCAAAGAGGATATAAAAATAAATGTAAGTTAAATTTATTTAAATGTAATTGCCTTCATTTTCAACAGTTGCAGCCCTGCAAATCCAAAAAAATATGTGAGGTTCATCCACATCCTCCATACTCACCAAATTTAGCATAAGCAAATTTTTATTTGCTTTGATCACTAGAATATTTCCTAAGTGGCAGGCCATTCAGAAACAAAGAAGTTGAAAATGATCTTTCAAACTTTGGAGGTGGGGGGTACAGATTTCTTTAAATGTGGAATCAAAAAATTTATTTTATCATTAGATTGTAGTCATTGAAAATGCAGAGGATTACATTTCATCATTTATAATAAGAACTATGCAAGTAATTTATGTATTTGATAATTATAGATTGTAGACACTCACATAATCTAGAAAATGTCATAATTGGTTGGGTGGTTGCCATGAGCAGGATGTGACACAAGGTCAATTTTTAGGTTGAGTACAACTGATTTAAATTCAGAGTTTTTTCTCAAGATCAGTTGCTGTACCAAAGCTAAAGGATCCAGTCTGTCCTACAATTTTCCCATAGCTGGGAAGAAAGGATATGGGTTCATGCCTTTCCCAAGGGCATTAGTGCAAATCAAAATGCAAACAACCTCATCTAGGATTTGATCACAATAAATGTTATATCAATTACATCTCTATGATAAGTATTTATATAGTAACATCAATTTATGAAGGCACAGTTAGAATCATAGAAAATCAAATTGGCAACCCAAGTTCAAAGGCGGGGTGTCCCAATCGTGTAGTGGTTAAAACGATGGACTGCAGAATCATTGTAAGAGAGTTCGAATTCCAGTTGTGCTATTACATTCACTTTTGGACAAATACCCTTGGGAAAGGTATGAACCCCCTTATCCTCCCAGCTATGGATTAAATAGTACCACTACTGTTCTCCTAGAAGGATGGCTTTGGCATTAAATAACCTACAAAGGTTGATATGCCATTAATCAAAGAAACCAAATTAAACTAAGTTCAAATCCTGGATGAAGCAGTTGGCATTCCATTCTGTGCTAATGCCCTTAGGAAAGATATGAATCCAGCTATGGACAGGCTGGATTCTCTAGACATGGTAAGGCAACCAGTCAAGAAGGCAAATTCAAACCAGCACTACTTGGTTTAAAATTCCCTTGTGTCACATCCTGCTCATAGCAGAGGGGTTGGGTAAATACATACATAAGAAACTCCATAATGATTTAAAAAAAAAAACAAAAAAAATCTTATACAACATCATAATCTCCTTCCTAGTTAATGTATTTAATTCAGTGATGAATATTAATTTCAAAAATTGAATATTATACACTAAAAATTTTAGATTCAGAATGTTATACAGTGAAAATTTCAGATTTAAATTCAGTTATTAACTACACAGTAGACCTATTTGACCATCCTTGTATATAATGAATTTCTCAGTCTCTCTTTACTCACATTCTTTTTGATTTTTCAATGTTTTATTGGTAAAAACTTGATCAAGGTGACTGGAAATAGGACTGACCATAGAAGTCTAGGAAATCTGCTTCTCAAAATACAGGACTTTAAAAAAAATTTTTTGTAATCTCCAGGTGCTGATTGTTGGTCGTGAGAATCTTAACCGAGCCGTTCAAGATGACACAGTTGCAATTGAGATGTTATCTGAAGAAGAATGGACTTGCCCCACCTCATTGATAATGGAGAACACTGATGAAGCTGACAAGGAAGATGAAGTTGAGGTGAGTTTCACATAGTTTGTCTATGTGTTTAGCGCCAATGATTTAAAATTCTCCCCTTGAAAGCTGTGTCTTATATAACTGAAATGAATGACTTTTGGAAAGATATTGGTAAAATGATTGAAAATTTAAATGATATTTCCTTTGTTATATAAAGGTTTTAATATTAAGTAAATAAAATTTATATGCAAATATAACAACTATTATATAGGACAGGTTGGTTAGTTGGAATCTCATGGCATATCAACCTTTGTGGATTATTTAATGCCAAATCCTTTATATGTGTGTATATATATATATATATATATATATATATATATATATATGATAAATATATATTAGATTTATATATTTAATGCCATGGAATTTAATCTATAAATCTAATATATATCTATTTATTATTGTTATATAATAGCTCTATCACAGATATTGAGCACTCTCCATGTTATATTGCACTTGGTTCGCCACAAACCCACAAAGTGATTTAGTGACGACCAACACTAGTATAATATGTGTGTGTGTGTTTTATTTTTATGTAAATAGTTTGTAGGTAACTTTATTTTTAAGTAAGATAGTGCTCATTTGTTTGTATACAGTGAATTTCAACTATTGCTATTTATTTTTATTTTTTTTGTAATTTAATGTTTTCACACAGTTTAAATGGTTTCAAGTATTGCTATTTAACATTTAGTTATTCTATTTATCAAGTCTTCCTATCTAATGCAAACAACTTGCACACATCTGTATGGTTTTGAATTACTAATAATAATAATCCTTAGTAAATGATTGAGCTGTTCTATTTGAGCCATAGATGAGACCCTAACAGGTACTACCAATCCAGATCCGGTTGGACTTGTGAGTAATGGTAATGAAGGGATACTCCATATTCATTAAAGTCCAAGACTAAAACCTCACCATCTGATGCAGTTTAGTGTCATAACTAGGACATGCAAATCAGATCAGACCTTTCTAACTGTTAACCATCTAGCCCAGTGAGAGCCAAAGTAGAGTGTTAGCTGCAAGGTCAGCTACCAGGATTCTGTCTTCAAGCATTACAGGTCATCACCTACAACCAACATATGGCCTTGTTGTGGTGCTTTTACCCCTCTGCAGAGGTGCAGTTGATATATTCTACTGTCCTAGTCGACAGGGCAGTTATAGGACAGAGATAATATTGTATTTGTTTTAGGATCAAATGAATAAGTTGAAAAAGTTGATTGATTGTTTCATCAGAGATGTGTCCAGAAAAATATGTTAAGTTAAGCAAATATTGCTTATGATCTTGCAGATGATTGTTTGGAGAAGGGTCCTATAAGTACTAGCCATCTACAAATTGTTAGCAAGTATTTATAGACTTGCCCATTAGTAGCAGCAGAAGATCGGCCAATCAGAGATGACTAAAGTATATATGAGCAGGGGCAAGTTACAGCCTAGTGTCAAAATGTATTCCAGCCTGTATAGTGTGAAAATGTACCTTTTGTATTAAGAATCCCACCACTGAAAACAAGATGGCTACCCGAATTCCAATTATTAACAGCAATTAAAGATTAAATTAAATCGCATTACCTCCAAAATATCAACTGGATTTTTTCAAGTGTTATTTTCAAAACGAATATTAAGAAATTTTAAAATGTCTATACAATTGAATTATAGTAATTTCTATTAAGAAATTTGAAAATGTCTATACAATTAAATTATAGTAATTTCTATTTGCATTATTAGATTATTTATATTAATATCATCTTTCAAGAACTATTATGATAAGTAATGACTTCAACCAAAAAATAATTTTTTAATTAAATATTTACTGCTGGAAAAAAATTTTGAAAGATATTACTTGTATTGGTCCACTTATTCTTTCACCAAATTAATAGTGGAGAGTCCCCATGACATAAAGGCTAAAGTGCTGGACTGTGGCCTCAAAATAAGCGAGTTTGAATTCCAGTCACACTATTACATTGTTTCTTTTTTCTAACCACTTTTATCATGAAGGTGTTGTTGAGAGATTAAATTCACAATGTGCTGTTTTCCTCTCGATTTGTTTTCTTGAGGAGTTGTGTAAGGTTTCTAGGAGTAGGGGGTTGCTATTCCCATACCTCCCTTACCGATTTTGAATTCAGAATAATTCCTTCTCTGAGACTGCTTGCCTTACAAAGTTAAATGTCTGCCCTATTTTACTTATAACTGGCAGAAGGGAAAGAAGGATTTATTAGCATGAAGCAAAATGCAAATGGCCTAAATCAGAATTTGAACTCTTCATCAAGTCCATTTCTTATTATAATAATTATCAGAAGAGAAAGAAGGATTCAGTTAAAATCTGATAGCAATATATTGAATAGTATTTTTGGCATAAGTTCATATCATCTTTCAAGAACTATTTTCCTCTCCATTTTTAAGATGGTAACAATACATGCTGTTGAGTCATGTGATATCATGTATTGTCATCAGATTAGTTACTTGAAGTCATGTAGTTGTGTATAAATTTAAAATAGAATTTCTTTCCTTTATGGAAGAAATACAGCTTTTTATAATTTTAAGGGAATAACTAAATAAATATTTGATATTATAAACAGTCTCTTTGAAAAAAACTTTGATGTAAAAATAAAAAAAAAATGTTACTTGGTTTTATATCAAATTTTTAACAAATAAAATATATTCAGTTACATTTACTTAGGAACCAGTGTTTTTTTTTCAAGTCAGTAAAAAGTTTGTTTGATAATTTTTCAAAAATTGATTAGATCTAAGCAAAACTTGAATCAAAGAAAATTTGTTTGATTGATAAGTAAAAATTAAAGTTGGTGACCATAGTCAAGGGTGACCCAAAGGCTCCCTTTTCAATAGCTACTACACCAAGTAGCTGTTTGATAGATAAGTAACCTTTTATTAAAACAAAATCACTAAATTTTCTTTAATTTTAATTTACAATTTGATGTTCTTATTTTAATGGTTACATAACTATTGACCAAATTCTAATTCAGGTTTTGCTGAGATCTAATTTATTTTTGAATATTAGATAAGAATTTATTTTCCCTCTTTTTTTATTCATTTATTTATTTTTTTACACAGGAAGAAATAAAAAAGAAAACCATTCCAAAAGAGAAACGTCAACCAACTGGTCGTGTCGTGGGTATTATACGTCCTAACCGGAGAAATTACTGTGGCATCTTGAAACTTTCAGACCGGAAAGAGGTAAGACATTCTCTTTGGCTTATTTTTAATAAATCCTCTTTTTTTTTCATTTTTTTTTTTTTTTTTTTTTTCTATCTACATGCATAATTCCCATCATAAATTACAGGACTACCTACAAATAAATCGGCTTTTTATTCTTTACTTTACACTTTTGACTTTTTTCTTTTTCAGAGTTATAACCATCTTTTTATTCCTGCTAACAAACAGATTCCAAAAATCTACATCAGGACTGAACAAGGCAAAGAATTGGCAGGTCAACGGATTATTGTAGCTATTGACAAGTGGCCAATTTATTCTCGATACCCATTGGTCAGTATTAGTCTACACCATTTTATTATTATTATTTATTTATTTGGGAGGGGTATCAGATAACGAATCTTTATCACAGAATAACAATGCAATTTTTAAACAAAGGCAGTCATTTCTAGTCCACAATCCTGGCCAAAAGTATAGAAAATGTACTGTAATGAAGGATTGCAAGAAAAGCTCTCAATATTTTTATATTTATCTTCTAGTTGGGAGTTCATGATGAATCTCTCAAATCTTCTGAATGTTTTTAAAGCTTATGCAATGCTCTACATATGGTATCTTTTGATGATCCTAACTCTCCTGAATGTTTTTAAAGTGCTGGTGGTCAGGCTGTTCCCTACCTTACATTTTAAAGAGGTATGTAATTGACAATAGGTGACCATACCCTTCTTGAATTTATTTCAATGCACAAAACTTAAACAGCTTTAGGCAGTATGTGGGTCAGCTGTAAAGCTTAGAGTTGGATCAAGATACTCTCATGGAATTTGACCAAATGAGGTTTATTTTTCAACAGTCATCCTACTTGCATTCTACACACTTTTTCCATTGGTGTTGAAGTGGTTGGATTCCATTGATCAAAAAGTCATTAGTGAAAGATATGATGTCATCATATGAACTTTTCAGTCCACCCTCATATAATCAGATAGTATTTAACTTCCTTCCACTTTTGTGAGTAGCTTCATCCACTCTCAGATTCAGTTAGAAATAATGCCTCAAGTATGTGTATATAAGTTAGAAAAATGTGAAAATTTTCAAGAGCAGTGTTTAAGAAATAGCTGGACAGCCAATTTATTTCCTATTAAATTTGGATGCCGAAGTTTTATTACCAATTTGATTAGAAAAAGAAGAAATATTATTAATAGGCTGATGCTGCATCAGTGTGACTTTGGCACTTTAGCATGCAATTAAATGGCTTCAAGTAACTAGTAATAATCATTTACAAATAATCATAGCTTCAAGTAAATGTTTTTATACAAATGATTTCCAACAAGTTTCAAGTATTCCTAACTAATACTAATAATTTTCCAACAGATCTAATTGACCCATAGATGTAATCCAAACAGGTACTACCACTCTTGATCTGGAAGTAATGGCAATAAAAGGATACCTTACATTTCACTGAACTCTAGAACTGGAGTCTCACCATCTTTTAATGTGGGAGCTGACAGTTTCATAATTTGTGGAGACAGCCATCAAATATTGTCTTTTATTTATCACTATAATTTTGTTTACAGGGACATTTTGTGAAAAAACTTGGTCCAATTGGAGACAAAGACACTGAAAATGAAGTTCTTCTTTTGGAACATGATGTTCCTCATACAGATTTCTCTCAAAGAGTGTTGGAATGTTTACCAAAAATGCCTTGGATCATAACTGAAGAGGTAAGACATTTAATAGACTTGTATTTTAGAGATAAATTGTTATCATTTCAAGAGATTTTCTGATTTGTTAACTTTACAAAATGTGTTCAAAAGCAGTATTTACCATGACAAAAAAAGAGGATTGTTCAGAAAAGCATGGTGTGAAACTGCACTGTTAGACTTCTTTTAATGTCCTCTACATCTTCTGATGTCTTGAGATGAATTTTCAGTTTAAGAAACAAAAAAGTCTCACTGATTTAGATCTGGGAAATATGATGGATGCTGCACTTGCAAAATTCTGTGTTTTGGTAAAAACTGCCATTTAAAAAGTATTGATACCAGCTTTGTGATTTTTTTTTTCACCACCCCAAATTAGTACTGATTTGGCTTGACTTTGTTATTCATTTTAGGATTTGAAGCAACGTGTAGATGTCCGTCACCTGAACATTTGCAGTGTAGATCCTCCTGGTTGTACAGATATTGATGATGCTCTTCACTGCCGAAAGTTAGAAAATGGAAATTATGAGGTTGGTGTTTTTTTTTAAAATGGTGTCATCTAGAAGAAACATTTTTATTGAATTGGAATTTAATATAGGATGGCCTAGATTTAAAGACATAGTTTACATTTTCTTCCATGGATACATCCTATAACCTACTCGGCCATCAGAGTGCTATATTATGTTATTTCTTTCATGGTATTTCACAAAGCAATGCGAAAGTATTATGTGGTAGGTTGTACTAGGTTATATGTTACCAGTAATGAAGAATGATTCTTGGCTTGACCTCTTATCATTTGCACATGATGGATTACTTTTACAAAGCTAAACATCTATAACTTGTCCTGCTATTTCAACCAAAGCTGAGGGAAGAGTGGATTTATGCCTGTCCTAGCTGAAGTTTGAATTTTGTTCACTAATTCCATTCTTTGTACTTTTAACTATTAGCCATATATTTCTAGTATGTTTTAAACAAAATCTAAAGTTTAAACTTTTGTCATTTACTAAACTTAGGTTAGTTTGGCTCATGGCTTAAAAATATGGAGCTCCAGTGAGAGATAACATGAAGGGGAATTACTTGCTTCCCTAACAGGTTATAGGAGATGAAAAAGATGATATTTCTTCAGACCTAGAGATTTGTTTTTATTTAGAATTTTCTCCTCTCTCCCTCCAGGTTGGTGTTCATATTGCTGATGTCTCTCACTTCATTCGCCCTGGAACAGCCTTGGATAATGAAGCCAAGCACAGAGCAACAACTGTTTACCTGACAGATCAAGTAAGTTTTCTACAAACAACGCAAAGATTCACCTGATATTCCTACACAAAGTCTTTTCATTGTTCCACAATTTCCAAATTAATATCTGTATCTTGTTTTTATCCAGACATTTTTGTTATTACATTCTTTAACTGTCTTCAAGTTCAATGATCCTTAAGTATCACATAGTATTTTTACTTTTCATTTTAATCCATGAATCATCCAGACTGCTATCTTCATCTTTCTGGTTTTTATTACTATACTAGAGTGCTGCATGACATATGACAGTGTTTAAATATTGTAAATATTTGACTTGAAGACCCTTTGACATCTGTTGATGCATGTGGAAGTCAGACATGGAACAAAAATAACAGGAAATGCACTGGTACCTAAACTAAGCAGGATGCAAGTGTTCTCGGTGGAAATGCCACATAAATTGCATGGGTGGCATGCAAGAAGGAAGTCAGACACTGGGAACAAAAAAAAACAGGAAATGCACCTGGTACCTAAAGTAAACAGGACGCAAGTGTTCCTGGTGGAAATGCAGCATTAATTGCAGTATGCTAGAAGGAAATGTGTTCATGTGTGTTGCTTAGGTGGCAGGCTAAGAGATGTGACCAAGAGAATTAGCGTGGGCATCTGGGATATTATATAACAAGGAAGGTTTTGATCTAAATCAAAAGAAGAAAGCGGTTCTCTGAAGGGTCATACTTTGGCTCCTGTGTGTGCAGCTTAGCCATCTTCAATCCCCTCTTACTCGACTCTCTTATCTGTACATTTTGGGTCATAAAAAGGAAAGAAAGAAGTGTATTATATTTTTATACATTAGCATTGTTGTCTTTCCTTTCTTTGCTATACAACAATAGACTTTTGTCAGGTTTGTTATATTTGGTCATCGATAGATCAATTATCAGATGAGACGTTTATGAATTTAATTCTGCATTCACCCCATATAGGTAAGGGAAGCTGGCTCGATACCATTTGTCTTGTGATACAATAAGCTCTTTTACTCCTAGGTGCACATTTTAGTATGTCTATATGAGTGTATGCATATAGGTGTAGTGTATATGTATGTATATACTTGTGGGTGAGGAGTTCCCATGGTATAGAGGTTAACATACTGGATTGCAACATTGTAGTAAGCAAGTTCAATCTCCAGTTGTGCTATTACATTCATTATCGGACTAATACCCTTAGAAAATGTATGAACCCCCTTATTTCCCCAGCTATGGGTTGAATAGTACCACTACTGTTCTTCAACAAGAATACTTTGGCATTAAATGACCCATGAAGGTTGACATGCCATTAAAACAAAGTAACCTAACCAAGTATATGCATATAGGCGTAAATTCATACGTACAGGTGTGTGTGGTCATAGTTAGTAGTGTATATGCATCTAAAGGATTTCTTGATGGGGATGAAAGATTTAGTTTTTAATGTCTATTATAAACAGAACACTTTGGCATTAGTGCAGTCAGAGGTCAGTAGACAAGATTATCTTTTGGAGAGGGGATACTTTAGTTTTGGAAGGTTCATGCAAGAGATGTGGGGGTTCTTTCTTGGAAACAAGGGCTCTATAAATTCAAGGAAGCAATTGGGAGGTGAGCAGGGTTGATTGTACTGTCAGTGGCTTAATGAGTAGACTGTTTGTCAATGCTCTGTGAAACCAGGGTTCAATCCCAGGTCAAATCGTATCAAAGACTCAAAAAATGGTACTTGATACCACCTCGCTTAACACAGCATTATAAGGTAAGGATCAATAAAGTGGAGAAATCCAGGGAATGGAATAACACCCTCCCCTACACTTTGGTGTGGTAGCTATTGAAAAGAGAGACTTCAGATCACCCTTGACTAAGGTTGCCAACTTTATTACAGTGACATGACTCCTGTCTGATTGATATTTATTCCTAGAAAACCTCCTTTTCAATTAGAGCCTTGCCTCCCCTTGAAAAACAAAAAAAGAATATGTTAAAACCTTCCCTCAGTCCAATAAGTACACATACTAAATTTGGTAACTATGCATTAAACTGTTTGGTTATATACAGAGGACAGACAGACAAATTGTTTCCAATTATTGATATAGAAATGTGGAAATCTCTGATTGTTTTTCTTTTCTTTTTTCAGCGTATTGACATGGTTCCAGAATTGCTAAGTTCCAATTTATGTTCCTTACGGGATGATGGTGATCGGTAGGTGTATAATTAGATTACTTTTTCTGACATATTATTATATCTGCCTAAAATAATGTTGTAGCAGTAGTTCAGATAAGCATGGCTTTGTCAATGGGGTTTCAAAAAGGGGTGTTCTATGTAAAGATTATTATTAGCTTTTTAAAATCAAGATGTGTAAGACATGCAAAGATAAATTCATAAATGAACCTCTACTCATTGATGTGCCAGTGTTGGCCGACCTGTAAGAACTTATTTACATCAGCTCTGTGTGGACACTGGATGTAGTTTGAAGGACTTGCTGGGAGTGATGGATGGATGGAGAGAGAGAGTAAGGGAAATACATGCTGTCAGGGTGATTTGATGATGATTTAAAACTATATAATTACTTGCAAATTATTGGTGTTAGGAATATTTGAAATATTTATATATCAGAGAATAAACTATCATTTAAAAGAAAAAAATGTTTAATGAATCAAAGAGTGCTCAAATGCTGGCCAGCAGAGCAGGATAAAAATTAAAAACAATGAAAATCTTCCCTTTCTTATTATAATCTCCTTACTCTAAGTTTTATGTATCAATTGTGGGATATAAGACACAATCATCAGATGAAAGTTTATTCTAAATAAATGTAAAGTTTCACCTGATGTTTGTATCTTCTGGTTCATAGTTGATATTTGAAGCTTATAGTTAGACAGTGAGATTTTAATTTTTTTTAGGGCAACCTGAAAACTTCCTTTTCAATAGCTACTACATCAAGGGAGGGCACTACTCCTTTCCTTGGATTGCTCCACTTTACCCTTGATCCATACCTTATAATGCTGAGTGTTAAACAAGGAAGCATCAAGTAACATTTTTTTGAGTCTTTGGTACGACTTAACTTGGGATTTTATATATATATATATATATATATATATATATATATATATATATATATATATATATATATATATATAATTTTGTAATTTGCTTGAAGCATTGCCCAAATTATTTTATTTTATAGTATTGAATTAATTTTGAGGACTATTGCAATGTGAAATAATAATTATTTGAGTCTAATTAATTTCAAAGTAAAACTTCATCATCAGAGACTTTTTTTTTTTTTAAATCTAGGAGTGATAGGGACGCAGTGTTATCTTGATGGTCTATCTTAAAATGAATATGTCTGAATAGGCCAAGGATTTTCAGTACCACTCATACATATGCATATTCTTCTCAAGATCTATAGACAATATACTTATGTTGACATCATCCAGCAAAGAAACTACCGCCATATATGAGAAATTTCAAAACATAGATAGATGTATTCAGTTTAAAATAGAACATCCAGATAAAACTAGGTCCCTATCACTCCTAGATATGAAAAGGCAAATATCACCAACTGGTAAAATTTACACTAATTTCTATAGAAAACCCATTATTAAAAACCCCTTTGTGCATTTCAAATCAGCACTTCCACTCAGTGCCAAAACAAATTACATCAGAAATTAAATTAGACAAATTCATGATAGATGCAAGAGAAAAACAAAATTACACACACTGCACACTTTATAAAAACCCTCAGAAACAATGATTATCCAACATCAATCACACAACATTTAAATTATAAGAAATCGCAGAAACTACATAGACCCTCTAACACCTGTTTCCTGAAACTACCACATTTCAGTGAAATTATCACTAAAGAAATACATAGAGCTATTTACAAGGAAGGGCTAGATATACAACTGGCCCACTCTGGACCTTCACAACACCAATACCTAATGAAGAAAAATAACAATACTATCACAACATACACTCTAGTCAACTGCCCAATAAGAGATCCAAACATATGCCTAAAAACTTACACTATTTATCGTTTAATTTGTTTAAAATGCCATAATTTTTAGAAAGGAAGTACAATCAGACCCCACCACATCAGAATTAAAGAACACCTCAACACACATGCATCCTCATTCCATAAACATTTTATTAATGCAAAAATAATAATAATTTTTTTCATTGAAATAGAAGCAAAGTACATAATGTTGGTAATCTCAGAATTAAGGAACCTTTATTAATAGCTAAGTTTCACCCTCAGATTAACAGTAGGTTAGAATTAAATACTGAATATATCATTAATTAACATGCACATTTTAAATACATGTTTAAGTTTTAAAAAAATAAAATAAGGTAAAATGAAATTGATTAGGACAACTGAAGTCATGTCTATTCGCATGGCATTTAAACACTCTACGTCGCACCATAATTATAACACCCAACATGACATTCTAACACCCTATGTGACACCATATTTACAACATTAAAAAATAATTTGAATCTCCAACATCTTATTCATTTATATAAAAAAATGCTTCTGATGATGAAGTTTGAAATTAATTAGACTCAAATAATTATTATTTCACATTGCAATACCCCTCTAAATTAATTCAATACTGTAAAATAATATATATATATATATATATATATATATACACACACACACACACACAATAAATATTAACTTTAAAAACTCACAAAGTTTTGCTAGAATGGAGTAAATGAAAAAGTAATTAAATACTTCCTTATTTACTCCATTTTGCTGCCTACCTGAGGATTGACATTCATGAAACTTTAATTGGAGTTTTTAAACTAAATATTTATTTCATATTTCTCTAGTTATAAAGTACTGAGTGATTTTTTTAAAATATTTATTTGTCATTCTATTATTAATATTTTAAACTACACACACGTGTGTGTTATGTCAAAAATTGGTTTGGGGCATTACCCAATTTGTCTTTTACTCGTTTAAAGCCATTAAATTCATTTTCAAGATACATCCTATTCATAGAATTTATATTATGAGGGTGCCTGAAAAGTTCTCGACCCAACCAAAAAAGGGAGTGACTATTTTTAATCATCATTATTACTTTTTGTTTATTTATTTATTAAAGTTTAAGATAACTTGTGAAATAATATGCCAGTTGTTTTGAACTAGAATGAATACATGCTATAAGATGTATATTTAAAACTCAAAATCATTCTCTTCTTGGTCTGGCCAAGGATTTTCAGTACCACTCATACAATTAATTGCAATTAAATAATGGAAATAATCTATAATTCCAGTTATCCCCTTGAAAAATGATTAAAGTGAATGAGGGAGTATCCCCATAGCATAATGGCTAAAGTGCTTGACTGTGGCCTTGAAGTAAGTTAGTTCAAATTCCAGTCACATTATGATGTATATATGTATCTTTGGGAAAGTTATGAACCCCCTTATCCCCCCGCCCAACTATGACTAAAATAGTATTACTGCTATTCTTCTAGTAGGATGGCTTCTACTTGGATGGCTTTGGCTTTGGGTTATTGCCCATAAAAATAAGTGAAAGCTGATCTTAATACTAAGTTGCAAATTGGATTGGAAATTGCTTTGTTCTCTCAGAACATTTATCTTGCAATGAAGTGCTATTTTGTATGTATTAAAGTAGCTTATGCAATAGCAACAACAATACAAAAATGATACCATAAGGATATGTTTTTTTATTTTATTTTTTTTTCAGGTTTGCATTCTCAGTAATCTGGGAAATGAACACCAATGCAGAAATACTGACTACTAGATTTCATAAATCTGTAATCCGTTCAAAAGTAAGTTTTATTAAAAGAATAAAAAAGAAAGATCATTGCAACTTTTCATAATTCTCTTTCTTTCTCCAACAAAAAAAAACATCAACTGGAATAAAAATACTTAGGTCTGCTTAAGAAAAACTCATAAAATACTATTTCATACCAATGTCCTGGGTATGACACTAAAATGCATCTAGTAATAAGGCACTAGTTCAGGAGCTCTAGGGTTTTGTTTGATAGCATATCAACAATTGTAGGTTATTTAAAACCAAATCCATTTTTATACTTATAAATAGTTATATTTCAAACAATTCAGTTTAGTATAAGTATAGCTTTTGGTTACATTCAGTTAAATATCAAAAATTTCAATTTAGCATGCAAAAACAGTTCCATTTCAAACAATTCTGTTTAGCTTAACTATGCAGTTTAAATGTCAAAACAGTTCTATTTCAAACAATTCAATTTAGCATAAGTACACAGTTTAATTCTATTTGACCCATAGATAGGACCCTATCAGGTGCTACTACTCCAAGCCAGAGTGAAAGTGGGAGCGATGGCAATGAAAGGGTACTTTGCATTCACCATTAATGGAACCTCACCATCAGATTGTTTAGAGTCATATCCAGGACACTCATTGTAGGGAGTCTTACCCCTCAGTAGAGAAGCAGTTGGTGTATTCTACAGCCATAGCCGATTGGGCAAGGAGCTCTAGGGAGTGTGGAATACCCTTCATTGCCATTACTCCCAAGTCCACTCTGACTCAGTGTGCTAGTACTTGTTCCATCTATGGGTTGAATAGACCTGTTTTGAAAATTATTAATATTTGATCAGAATATGTTAAACCACATAACTGTACAAAGAAATTATTATTATTATTATTAAATAGGAATATTTACTTTGAAGCATATGAGTGTATATAGATTATTTGCTTTAGTCAAGAATACTTGATACCATAAAACTGCAAATTATTTATGAGACAGGATTACTTGATACCATACAATTGTGTGCAAGTTATTTGTATTAGATAGAAATACTTGATAACATATATAATTGGGTGAAAATGAATGATTATATACAAGTGAAATTTTTGTAAAAATGCAATGGAATGTCGAAAATAATTATAATTGCAAGCAAATATTTATAAATGAATTAGTATTTTGGCATAAAATAACTTATTAGAAGTTGATATGCAGTTAATTAAACCAAACCAATCTTGTATGTTCTCAAGAAAATATAGATTTTGTTCATAAGATGGTGGTCTTTCTCCTATGTTATAACAAGGAGATGCTGCAAAGTTCACTGTCCAATCAAGAAAGAAATCACCTAAAATCATGGAATATACTTGTTATTTCACTTAGCACATTTGCGTTGATATATCATTAAATAAACCAGACCATTTCAAATAAAACATTCTATATTTTCATTCAAGTTCATTTGGATGAAACATTACAGTAAAACTACTATTTCTCTCAATGTAAAATAAAAGTTTAGTTTTTCTTAAGTAATGTTAAAAATTGTGTTTTGGCTTGTTTTGAAATATCTCTCTCTGCTTTTTTGTAGGCTTCATTAACCTATCAAGAAGCCCAAAATCGAATTGATAGCACTTCAGAAGATGACCTAACACAAAGCTTGAGGGGACTCAACAATCTGGCCAAAATTTTAAAGAGAAGACGTATTGAGAAAGGGTCAGTGAAAGGAGCATTTTTTTTTTTTTTTTTTCATAATTCTCTTAATTCTATTTAACTTTGTTCATTTCTGCCCTTTTGGCAGGGCTTAGAATATGCCAACTGTATCCCCTGCAGAGAGTAAGACCCTCTAAGAAAAAGGGATGGGTGGGGATCCAGGTAGGATACTAAACTGCATTTGGTGGTGAGGCTCCAGTTTGCAAGCTCTGGATAGTATAGAATACCCCTTTATTGCCATTACTACAACATTCAGTCTGACCCAGAGTGGTAATATGTGTTATACAAATATGGGTTAAATAGATCTGTTTGAAAATTATTACTATTGGAGAGGAATACTTGATATATCACTGTAAATTATTTGTATTGAGAATAATTACTTGACGCTATAATTATTTACTAAAGATTATTTTTATTATTCATTACTTGAAACCATATAACTGTGTGTAAATAAATTACTATTATCAAATAAAAATAATTACTTGAAACCATATGATTACTGGTATTAAATAGGAATACTTGAAACCCTACAACTATTTGCAAATTATTTGTATTAAATGGTAATATATGCAGAAACTCGTTAGAAACAACTATACAAAAAAGGTAAATATAAATGTACAATGAATGTAATTCCCTAACCCCAGGCATAAAATAACCCAAGACATTAAAAATCAATCATTTCTCCTATAAGGACCTGTTTATGATTTTCTATATTGTATGCCAGTATGAACTCTTTTTCTATCATGCTCTATAGGAACTACCTTTTTTCTTTTTCTTTTAAATAGTCTCTCTTCTCTCCTGAAGATCTGTTTATAATTTTCTATTTTGTATCTTTTCAGTGCCTTGGTCCTTGCATCAAGTGAGATTCGTTTCCACATTGACAGTGCAACCCATGAGCCTATTGATGTCCAAGCCAAAGAAATTCGGTAAGATACTGTTGCTTGATGTTCAAATATTATCAAAATAATAGGTCAGTTGTTATTAGTAGATAAATCTTGCTTCTAGTCACTTGCTAAGCTTAGCTTAGTTTGGCTCAAGGCCAAATGCGTAGAGTGCCCTGTGGGAATTAAACTCACAAGCAATGGTCGAGTAGCCTAGCATGTTAACCATTGTACCACACAAGGTGGCCAGCTGAGTTTTGCTTTTATAGAGAATCTAACACATAATTTTCGCACACTTACACAAGAGAAATCTATGAAACCAAGATTAACCCTGTTGGAAAGGTTTAGAATACGCCAACAGCAACAGCTGCAGAGGAGTAAGATCCACCTCTCCAAAAGCAGGTAGTCTTAGTAAGACGATAAACTGCATCTAGTTATGAGGCTTCAGTTCTAGAACTCTGGGGTTGTGGAGTCAATTCTTCATTGCCATTACTCTAAGGTACACTCTGACCTAAATAGATCTGTTTGAAAATTAATTGTATTACATTGGAATACTTGAAACTATATAAATGTGTGCAAATTCTTTTAAGCAAGCCAAATGCTATTGCATGTGGACATTGACATGATATGATTACATCTGAGCACAGATAAATAAAAAAACTGAAATTGAAAAAAAAAAAAATAATAATTGCTATCAAATAGTGAAAATATAAATGATTATATATAGTTATAATCTAACATTTCCAAATGAATCAGATTTCAGACAAAATTGAGTGCCAGTTGCAGCAGTGTCTTGGTAAAGTTGATCAATGGGCAACTGAAAATGGATTTGAGTTCTAACAGGCATGGACTCAGCTGACTGAGATGCATTGTGATCCATCAACTGACTGGGATACACTGTTATCTAATTTTGAAGTTTGGTGGTGCTTAAGTACCTGTAGTCAAACATAAATTCCTACGTCTTGTTTTAAACTCAAAATTATTGTATTGAGTAGTTTGGAGTCAAGTGTAATAAGGCTATTCAGCTGATAAAATAGGAAGACTTTATTAAAATTATTTTCAACACTAGCATTGCTATTATTTAGACATCTCGGACTATTGTCTTCAGCTTGATTTATAAAGTTTCTGAGATAATGAGTTTTTATTATTATGTAAATAATAACAACTTGTCATCTGATCGAAAAAATAACTTAAAATATAAAATGTAATGTTTTTTATAGCCTCATTAGCTGTATTATTGTTTGGCAATGGCAATGTAGAAATGGGGATTCTCTCGCCAAAATTCAGGCTTCCTGGGTATATGTGGGTCATTCAATGAATAAGTGATTTTTTGTGAGAGAAAAAAACAATTTTTTTCCCAAAATCTTTTTCCATAAATGTGAACTCTACATTTGAATTGGTTGATAGAAATATTTGTTTTGAGCTATTCAAAATGTTAGCAAATCAGAGTGCTCCACGCTTCAACAGAGATCTGTCATTAACTTTTTGGTGGCTGAGAAATAGAAACCATATGAAATTTACTGAATAATGTGTGATATGCATGGAGAATCATGTTTTAGTCAAAAATGTTTAAAAATGGACTAAACATAAGACAAAAGACCGTCCATAGAGTGGAAATTTAATGATATAAACAATGACGTGAACCATGTGAAATTTACAGAAAAATGTTTGGTGGGAACAAAGAATTATTTTTTCGTCAAAAATGTTTACAAATGGGCCAAACATGAGTCGAAAAGACAGTCCATGGGGTGGAAACACACTGACTCTGGTAAAATAAAAATATTCCTAGAACAGTGGTCAGTAAAAAGGTCATGCTAACAGTCTTCTGGGACATGAAAGGACCCATCACCATTGATTTCCTTGAAAAAGGTGCAATGGTAAACAATTCTTCCCTCTGCTGACTCTTGAGGTAAAATTCACTGATGGTAACAGTTTGGTGTAAATTTTTAATTGACAACAAAGGTTGTGTAATAACCAACATCAATCCAAGTCTTGACCTCTTATTGGCATAGTTTTTCAGTTAGTTTGTGCATTTGTATATTTATACAGGCAGAATACAACACAAGGTTAATTTTCATGTGAAGTACACTTGGTTTGAATTCAGATTTCATTCTCCTTGACTGGTTGTCATACCAAGGCTAAAGAACCTAGTCTACTCTACTATTTACCCATAACTTGCAGAAGATATGGATTCATGCCTTTCCCAAGAGCATAATTACGAAGTGAAACACAAATAGCTTCATCCCGGATTTGAACTCTGGTCACCAATTCCATTTCTTATGACAATAATCATTATACCATGATCACTTCCAGATAGTTTGTGTGTATGAGTTCTTTTTAAGTAGTTAGATTTTTGTCAGAAAGAATTTATCAACTTTGTTAAAAATCAACTTTATCTCCTTTAAAATAATCCCCTTGGGAAGATACACACCAACAAAGACAGTGAAAACAGTGTGAAAGTCTTTAACTGTCACTGCCTTCAGTTGGCTCATTATAACTTGTTACATGTCCTCAAATGTCCTATAGAGCTGGGTTTCGATATTTGGGAAATGGAAACAGGCACATGGACTCAAATTGAAGGAGTGAAATGACCATGGTACCAGAGGAATATTCATTTTGACTAACCTATTAATTGAATAATGCTGCACAATATTTTTGCTTTCCTTATTAAAATATGTCATTAAAGACACACTTAACAAAATAGACTTATACTAATCCAAGATTACTTGGTTGAATATGCATTCTGAGTTCCACACATGTACAAGGTTACCACTGATGTTTTTCAATAAGGTTTGTCTACCAAAAAAAAATAAAATTGAAAAAAAAAATCAGTCCTCTTACCTTTTTTTTTTCTTTTCAGAGACACAAACTCCATGGTAGAAGAATTCATGTTGCTTGGGAATATTTCTGCCGCCAAGAAAATTTTTGAGTCGTTCCCAAACTGTGCTGTTCTTCGACGGCATCCTGCCCCACCATTATCAAACTTCAAACCACTAATTCAAGCTGCAGCCTCCAGGGTAAGTAGATTCTAATCCTTAAACTTTCTTTTTGTTTTTTTGTTTATGACACTTCAGGTTCCTTCATTCCAATACTTTGTGCCTCATTTTAGAATTATGCCCTATTGGCAGAGCTTTGAATATACTGACAACAAACCTTGCAGGTGTGTATGACCCCCCACCTCAAGTAATACTAAACTGCATCCTATGGTATGGCTCCAGTTCTAGAGCCCTGGGGAATGTGGAGTCACCTCTTCATTACAACCCAGTTGGCTGGGCCTCTATGATATTCCGACTGTGTCTTTGCAGAGAGGTAAGACCCCCACTCCCAACCATCAACAAATGTCCTGATATAACAATGAATAATCTGATGGTGAGGCTCCAGTAATGCTGGAGCTTTGAGGAATGCGAAGTTCCCCTTCATTACTATTGCTCCCAGATCCACTCTGGCCTGGATTGGTAGCACTTGATCGGGTCTTATCTATGGGTCAAATAGAACTGTTTGACATTTAAACTGTGTGCAAACAAATAACTTATGCTAAATTGAATTGTTTGATCATTTAACTGTGTGTAAAAAAATGACTGATGTTTAATTGAATTGTTAGTGATTGCAATACTTGGAACCATTTACCTGTGTGTAAACGAATGATTAATGTTGAATAGAATTATAAGTGTTAGATAGCAATAATTGAAACCATTTAACTATGTAGAAACAATAGTAATGCTAGTGTGCAAACCAATTAGTTCTAACTCATTTAGAAAGGAAATTACCAGCAAACTAATCTCTTACATATCATGTATATCTATTTAAATGTTTGCAAACAAATGACAGATGTTAAATTGTGACTGTTATATAGCATTATTTGAAATTATTTAACTGTGTGCAAAAAAAATGAACTCAGGATTGTTTCAAAATTGTTATCAACAAAATGTGTTTACAAATCATATATGTATAAATAACCTATAATGGTTGATATGCAATAAAACCAAACCAAACCTTCATTGTACTTAACCCTAGGTCTGCTCTGATCCAGATTGATAGTACTTGTTAAGTTTTCATCTATGGGTCAAATGGATCAAGTTATTAGTATTATATAGGAATACTTGAAACTATATTGTGGCAGTATCATCACGGCCTGTTTCATCTTGTCAGCTCGCCTGATGTCTCCTCCTCCATGTTGTGACTGGTTTTCAAAAGGACATCTACCAGTCAATCAGTTCTGTTGGCTGGGGCTGCAGAATACACTGACTGCATCTCTACAGAGGGTTAAATCACCACCCACTTCAACAAGTGTCCTAGATATGACACTAAACCATCTAATAGTGAGGTTCCATTTGTGGAGCTTTAGGAAATGTGGTGTACTCCTTCATTGCCATTACTCCCAGATCAACTCTGACTTGAAGTAATAGGACCTTTTAGGGTCAAATGGACCTATTTAATCATTTTCTATACTTGAAACCATTTAACTTTGTGCAAACAAAAGTTGAATTATTAGTATTACATAGCAAATATTTTAAAAAGTACTTTATAAAATGATACCCAGTCTATTTAGCTCTGACTATGCCAGTGCCACCAAAGAGTTTAGTTTATTATAGACATTGAAAAATTAACCCTTTCATCCCAAGCCCAGTTGGCTGGAGTTGTTGAATATGCTGGAGGGGTGGGGGTAAGACCCCTCCTCCTGTAACAAGTATCCTGGATATGATACTAAACAATCTAATGTTTTTGAAGCTATTCAACTATTCTACAGTTCTGGAGCTTTGAGGAATGTGGAGTACCCCTTCATTGCCATTACTCCTAGTTCCACTCTGACCCAGAGTGTTAGTACCTGTTAGGGTCCTATCTATGGGTCAAATAAAAATGTTATCATTTTCTAAACTAATGTCTAACAGCAGTATTTGAAACCATTTGACTGTGTTCAAACAAATGAGCTTTGGTTCATTTAGAAATTGCTACCTACAAATTATTCATTTGCAAATCATATGCATTTGATATATATGTATAAACAGGATTTGGCATTAAATAACCTACAAGGGTTGATATGCTTTAAAACCAGCCTATTTTTCATCCTCATTGAGAAATCCGTCTTTTTCTATTTTATCTACCATTAAAGTCTGTCGTGATCTGTAACTTGCTTAGCTATCCTTTTGATACTACTATTCCCTAACCTCTAGGCATAGAATATTCCTAAGCAGGTTTACCTGCCATTAAAATCAATCAGCCAACCATGTAACTGTGTACAAACAGTTGGTCTATTATTAAATAGAAATAATTACTTGAAACCATACAACTATACTAATTATTTATATTAGATCAGAATACTTGACATTTTATTACACATATAACTGCAAAAAAATAAAAAATTAATGTAAATGTATAATGGATGGAATTTTCTAACCTCTAAGCTTAGAATAACTCTAGATAAGTTGACTTGCCATTAGAATTAATCTCCTCCTTTCTCTATTTCTTAGAATGTGTTAATGGACTGTTCTACAAGCAAAGCCCTGGCTGAAAGTTTGGACAATGCTGACTTTGGCACCAATGACAATTCCAACACAATGTTAAGAATGATGACCACACGCTGTATGATGCAAGCTGTTTATTTTAGCAGTGGCACCCTCCAAGAACCAGAATTCATCCATTATGGTCTGGCTACACCCATCTACACACATTTCACATCTCCAATCCGAAGGTAGATTTTTTTTTGTTTTTAGGGCCAACTTGTTTTTGACTTAGACTGAAATGATTTATGACTTTTTTTTATTGTTGTTGATATTGAATGAACTTTTAGAATGATCCTCATTTTCGTTCTTTTTCCAATGTTTATTCAAACTGTTCTTGAGTTTTCACATGGAAACTATAGTCTCACAGACAAGGCTGCTTATAGATACCTGTTTTTCTTTTGTTGCACAAATGTAAAGGCCCTGTGGCATAATCACTAAAGTGCTGGATTGTAGCCTTGAAGTAATTAAGTTCAAACTCCAGTTGTGCTTTCACTTTCAGACTGATATCTCTGGGAAAAGGTATTGAACTCCTTTATCCCTCCAGCTATGGGTTGAAATAGTATCCCTACAGTTTTTCTAAAAAGATGGCTTTGGTATTAAATAACCCAAAAAAGTCAATATGCCATTAAAACAAAGAAACCACCCAACATGAAAGCTCTGTTGCTGACTGTATCCCCTGCTGAAGAGTAAGACCCTCTCCAAAAAAAAAGGAGTATTCTGGGTATGACACTAAACTACATCTGGTGATGAGGCTCCAGTTCTGGAGAGTGTGAATACCCTTTCATTGCCACATTCACTCTGACCTGGAGTGGTAGTACCCGTTAAGCTCTCATCTATGGGTCAAATAGATCTGTTTAGAAATTATTAGTATTGATTAGATTGTTTACTAAGAATTATTAGTAGTTATTTGAAACCATATAACTGTGTGCAAACAAATTATTATCATTAAGTAGCAATAGTTACTTGAAACCATAAAATTGTGGTAGATATACTTGATATCAGATAACTGTAAATTATTTGTATTAAGAATAGTTACTTGAAGCTATAATTGTTTACTTAATATTATTATTAGTTACTTGGAACCTTATGATTGTGTGCAAACCAATGACTTTTATTTATTAGAAATAATTACTTAAAAACCATGTAATTATTAGTAGTAGACTGAAATACTTGAAACTGCACCACTGTGAGAAAATTATTTATATTAGATCAGAATATTTGATATATTACTGCATACAAAAACTCTTAAGCAGCTATACAAAAAATGTAAATATAAGTGTGATTCTCTACCCTCTAGGCATGAATTAACTTCAGATGGATTGACACATCATTAAAATCAATCTAATATTAATACATGTTAAGTAAGAAATAAGAAGTTTTTTTGGGGTGGGGGTTCTTGAATAGCTTTTTGGGCATATGCACATTCATGCATGCACACAACCATTTGTGTTTCACCATGCTTCAACTGTCATATAGGTTTAAAAAAAAAAACATAACAAAACAATCTTATCATTTACTAAGCTGAACCTTATTTTGAACAAGCCCCACTGAGAATCGAACTTACTAGTATTGGTCTACTAACCAAGCTTGCAAACCATTACACTAAATGTTACTGTCAAATGCCCTTGCTACTGTTTGGTGTCTTTTTCTAAATTAATGCAAATAAATGAGCCCTGGCTCATTTAATATGTTACTACTAGCTTACAAATCCTAAATACTTAATATATGCATAAAAAGGAATTGGCATTAGATAACCTACAAAGGTTGATGCACCATAAAACCTAACGAACCAACTTTTTCTAAATTGATTATTTAATAGTTATTATTTCTTCTAACCACTTCTACTGGGAAGTTGTCATGAGGAGATGAAGTCTGCAATCTTCTGTTTTCTTGGGCACCTTTTTTTTTTTTTTTTTTTTTGCCAACTTCTTGCCCACCTAGCTTTGAATTCAGAGTTTTTTTTCTCAAAGACCAGTTGCCTTACCAAGACTGAAAAAGCCCAATCTGCTCTAGTAAATTTAAGAATGAATGAATAAAAATCATCATCAAAAGCAGCATGGATTATTTCCCTGACTCAATCTCTCTCCACCCATCCCTATCATTCATTGCTCCTGGCAGGTATTCCAAATTGCATCCACTGTCTGCACTGAGCTGTTGTAAGTTCTTGCTGGTCAGTCAACACTGGCACATCCGTGTGTAAGAGAGAAATGTCACTTATGCGTTTGTCTTTGCTTCTCCAGCAATGTTCCAAATAAAAATATAAATATATAATTTAGGTAATTGATATTGTTTAATATTTCTCAGTATTTAACATTATATAACATTACTCAATATTTAATATTATTTATCTTTTGATATTATTCAATAAGATTTCTTTTCTTTTCAGATATCCTGATATTCTGGTGCATCGTTTACTTGCTCTGGCTATCGGTGCTGATGCATCTTATCCTGATTTGTTAGAAAGCCTAAAAATGCAGGTAATTACCATTCTGCTTTCAATGGCCAATTTCTTTGTTGGAAAATATAAATAAAAGACCTCTTTTTTGAATTGATAAGTATCGTCATTGTACAGATGGGTGTTGTGCTAAAGCATCCAATCTTGTATGGCTTTATTATCAGGGCTTTAATTGATTATAAGTCATAATGTTCCAGGTGCTTCCATAGCCAGAGTCCATCTACCTGCAAAACACTCCTTGAGGTCAAGGATTTCACATACCAAGTTTCATCAATATTGGTAACAAGAAAGTAAACAAAGAGAAATATATGATACTATTTACCGACCCCCTCCGCTCGGGCAGGATATGACACAAGGTCAATTTTTAAGCGGTTAATTTTTAATTAAACAACAGGTTTGAATTCAGAGTTTTCCTTTTCCTAGACTAGTTGCCTCACCAAGGCTGAAGAATCCAGTCTGTCCTACTATTTACCCATAGCTGGAGGGAGAATAATTGGATTCATACCTTCCCCAAGGGTATTAGTGCTATGTGAAATGCAATGGTCTCATCCAGGATTTGAACTCGTGTCGCCGTGAAATATATGATGGTGAGCTGAAAAGTTTATATGATAACATCATATCTACTGTTGATGGCTTTTTTGGCCAGTGGGATCCAAGCACTGCAACACCAATGGAAGAAGTGTGTGGACCACAAGGGGGACTATGTTTAAAAATAAATTTTGTTTGGTCACATTCCATGAAAGTATCTTGATCAGTCTATTAAATTTTCAGTCGAATCTTGTACATAGAAATTTTTTTTTTTTTCTTTTTTTTTTTTTTCCTTGACAAATTATTGGCAAAGCAATCACTCATTGCCAAAAATATTGATAAAATCTCTTATACCATTAGAGTTGATGAGGAAATGTGGGCAAGTAAGCAGTTGGGTAAACCACTCTTCTATAACTATGACATGCCCAAGCATTTTAGTACCAGACAAACTGTTACCATCATAATCAGTCTTTACAAGATCCAATCATGTATGTATGTTCTCTCACACACCCACATTCTTTTTTCTTTCATTTCTTATATAATATTTTTGAAAAAATTTTTTTCAGAATATCTGTAACCATTGCAACTATCGACATAAAATGGCACAGGATGCTTCTCGTTCATCTGTAAATCTACACACCCATGTAAGGAATTTTCTTCTTTAATCAACTTCAAAATTTATTTCTTCACATGGAATATCATTAAGAATTTGTGAATTTCTTTTCTTGCCAATTTTTTTTCTCTGCCAAAAAAATATAGAAACTCATTCGAGGAAACTTGGCAGAGGTTTTTTTATACAAATTTTATTAAAGCTTAAAAGGATTAAGGACTTTCTTTTAATATTATTTTCACTAATATGAAATTTAGGCTTAGTTATGAAGTTAAGCCATATACTGGCCCATAAAAGACAGACATTTTAAAAAGTCATAACTTGTTTTTAATTTGATTTTTTATATTTGTCAGTTATTATAAGTAATCTTAGCAAATGAAAAAAGTCAAGTTACAATGTGAAAGAATAAACTAAAATAATAGAATTTTACTGTTCTACTGACAGATCTATAATTTTAACAGAAAGAAAATACGATTTTAATGTGAAGAATACTCCAAGTACAAAGATGATAAAGAGCTTAGGGTACAGATTTAAAATTTGTGGCACAGTGGCAGATCACACACAAAGCAGTCATTGCAAAAGTGTTTGCACAGAGGCAGCAGCAAAAGCTGTTTTTTTTTATTTTTGTTATTCATGAGTCTGTCTTTTATGAGCCAACCTGTATTAAACACACTGAAATCATCCAACTAATGTTCATACTATTGGGTTTGAACTTTCCTAAATTTATTCTATATATTTTTTTTTTTTTTTTTTTTCATTTTTTTTTTAATATATTTATATTTTGTATTTTTAATATTTTATACATCTAACTGAATAATATCCTGCTTTTCATCATTTCACCTTTACACTACTATTCTAGACTAAATTTCAATCCAGCAAACATTATTACATTCAACATTATGTCACTCAGTAACATCACCTACATCATAATAAAAAGACATGAAATAAGTTTTTCCTTTTAAGATATATTTAAAAACATAAAATATATAAGAATTATAAATACAATAAAAACACATCAGAAATTCATATACAGTCCATGAAGATATTTACATTAAACAATTGTAAACAAACGTGCACCATTAGTTTAAGGTAAATAACATAATTTTATTAGTTTTTCTTTACTAATCAAAACTAAAATATTTATTTGTGCTCATCTTTGTTATAAAATTTTAGTGTAAATCAATCTTACTTGATTATAGATCACCATATTCAATTCAAATACTTTTGTTTTTGCTTTCTCTTTGGACAGATTTTCTTTAAAGACAAAAAATGTGATGAAGAAGGTTATATTCTGTTTGTTCGTAAGAATGCAATTCAAGTGCTCATTCCCAAATATGGCTTGGAAGGAACAATCTACATCACAAAGAGCAACAAAGAAAAAAGTTCTATTTTCACATTTGATGAAGAGGTAAATCTTTTATTTTTAATTGCTGCATTTTTTTTTCCTGTCTAAAATATGCAAGAAGGAAAATTACAGTTATAACATTATTGTCTAAATTACACAAAAATGAAAATAACACTGACATCTGATTTTATCAGATATATTTATCAAAACTATATGAAATATGGCCTAATGGGTAGAGTTTTTACCAATGGCATGGGAGACTGGGGTTCAATCCTAGTTCAGGTCATACCAAAGACTCAAAAAATGGTACTTGGTGCCTCCTTGCTTAACACTCAGCATTATATGGTAGGTATCAAGGGTAAAGTGGAGCAGTCTAGGGAAAGGAGTAATGCCCTCTCCTACACCTCAGTGTAGTAACTATTGAAAAGGGAGCCTTTGGTTTGCCAACTTTACTTATTTAAATTTATTTGAAGAAATTAACATTGGTTTCAACCATAGCCTCCATACAACTTTGGAATATTCTGCAAGCCTTTCCAACTGTCTTCTCATTTAATCTGATAAATGCTGCTGTTATTCTTGCTTTCATTTCATCTTTAGTGTTGCATGGAGTTTTGCTGGTCTCTTGCTCAACCGTGTTCCACTTATAATAATCAAGAAGATTGCAATCTGCAGAGTTAGGTGGCCAAATGTTAGGGATGATGTAATTGGAAAAAATTTCTGACAGTCAAGATTGGGTTCTCCTGCTTGTGTGTCATAGTGCAGAGTTCTGTTGCCTGATGTAGGGTCCTCCAGCAGCCACCCTCTCCATCAGAGGTAGCACTACCTCTTCCAGGCACTTGATGTTGTACACCATGTTGAGCCTGAGGCCATGTGGGAAGGTGAATGGAGGCATGTTCCCATCACTTGTGACCAACCCAAACACCACAATGTGGACTGGGTATTTGATTTTCAGCAATATAAATAAGAGTCCATCCTCAGATTGACTCCCAAACACTGTGAAATCTTTGTATTGGAGCTTCCACCATGAATGCCAAACAGTACAGCATGCTGTTTCCAAATTTCTGGAAGAGTGAATTGCGTCATGATACTGCTTTCCTCACAGACAGAGCCCAATTAACTCTAGTAGACAAAATCTGAAACAAACAAAGCACATACACAAAATTAATTATTTAAAATGACCTTGTACCCTGTAATTATTTAAAATGATCATTGTACCCTGTAGTCCTCTTTTCTTCTTGATACCTTTTGTTAAGATTGCTAGATTAAGTTGTAAGTGTCAAATCAGGCATACCTTTAAAAACCCAATAATACTAAATTCTGTATTACACAACTCATGAGATTTAAGGCTACTTTAAAATAAGGTGGGCTAACATGAGCTACTAATTTTACTTTAAGCAATTAAAATCAAGAGACTCTGTATATTTTAAGTGTAAAGGAGTTTTCTGAATTTTCCTAATCTTTATATTTTTTCTTTGGTGCAAGAGTGCTTATCTTATTACTCCAAATTGTCTCTGTACATTCCTTAGGACTGGAGCCAATGGTTAGATATGAGTTGCATAACATAAAACATATACCATATATACTGGTGTAATGAACACTTCATGTCTTGAACAACCCCTAATTCTTAGCCACAAAAGTTGTTTTTAATCATATATTGAGTATAATGAATGACCCTTAACTTTTGGCTATGAGAGTCTACAAAAATACTTCAACATCCAATGACACAAAGAAAAAACATTCAAACACTTATTTATACTTTCAAAACTACTGTGATACAATCAAAATCAATGCAATACTGTAAATATACTATGTAGTCTAGACTTTGATGTAGCCTACAGTATTTACTTGGATATTCCAAGCATACTAAATATTAGTATGTATTGTATACACAAGTGTTATAGATAGTAAATAATGTGAAGTAAAAACTTTATTATCTTAATAGCTTTTGTTTAAGTATAGGCTATGCAAGGACACTTTGTATCAAACTTATTGTAAGGTTAGGCCTAGAAACAAGGTAAACTTTGATGTTTCAAAAACATATCTTGTTATGAATGTTTTATGTTTTTGAAATGAAAGATTGGTCTTAAAAAAAAGTCATTCATTACAAAGTATATTGGTAATACTAGAAAGAATTGAAAGACAAAGCCTAGATCTCACTTGAATTTCTTTATCTATCTTTGTATTTTTCAGAAATACCACATGATTGCCGGCGATATAGTGCTAAAAGTGTTTGATCGTGTAATTGTACAAATCTACATTGATAAATCCAATGTTCAACACTTAAAGCTTCACTTGGATCTTGTGGAACCCAAGGTAAGACAACTCTTCTCTCTATATTACAATCTATGTCATTGTATTGATCTGCAGCCTGTCCATTCTTGGTAGTTAACTGACCTCCCATGTTAGATTCTTAAAAAAAAGAAGTCAGCCACCAGTGGAAACCATAGAAGCCACAAAATGGTAGTGCCATTAGGTTCTCATCTATTGGTCAAATAGATCTGTTTAAAAATTATTCCATAGGAATATTTGATAACTATAGATTAGGCATAATGGCTAATGGGCTGGACTGTAACATCATAGTGAGTCAGTTCAAAATCCAGTCACACTATTGCATTCACTTTTGGACTAATACTCTTGGCAAAGGTATGAACTATTCTATCCCTCTAGCTATGGATTAAATAATACCACTGCTGTTCTTCTGCAAGGATAGCTTTAGTATTAAATAACCCATGAAGATTGATATGCCATTAAACAAAAGAAACTAATTGTAAAACTTAGACTAGTTACTTGAAGCTATAATTGTCTACTAAAGATTATTATTAATTACTTGAAACTATATAACTATGTGTAACAAATGACTATTGTTAAATAGAAATAATTACTTGAAGCCACATAATTATTAGTATTAGGTTGGAATATTTAAAATCATACAACCGTATAAAAATTGTTTGTATGAGATAAGAATAGTTGATATCATATAACTGTGAGCAAGAAACTCTAAAAAAAAAAAAAAATTAGACAAAAATATAGATATACAATGTACACAATTTCCTTACCTCAAGGCATAAAATAACCCCAGACAGGTTGACATGCCATTAGGATCAGTCAATTCCAAATTGTTTTCTAGCTTAATACTATTATATATACATGCATAAGTAAGTAAGCAAAGTTGGCAACTTTAGTCAAGGGCAACCAGAAAGCTCTCTTTTCAATAGCTACTACACTGAGGCATAGGGGAGGGTTCTACTCTTTTCCCTGGATTGCTCCACTTAACCTTTGATACGGATCTTATATTGCTGAATGTTAAGCAAGGAGGTATCAAGTACCATTTTTAAAGTCTTTGGTATGACGCAACCTGGGATTGAACTCAGGTCTCCTGGACCATTGGCAAACACTCTACCCACTACCTGGATTCAATCCCAGGTTGCATCATACCAAAGACTTTAAAAATGGTACTTGATACCTCCTTGCTTAACACTCAGCAATATAAGGTACCTTTCAAAGGGTAAAGTGGAGCAATCCAGGGAAAGGAGTAGTGCCCTCCCCTACACCTCTGTGTAGTAGCTATTGAAAAGAGAGCTTTCTGGTCGCCCTTGACTACAGTCGCCAACTTTACTTATACATGCATACATGTACATATTTAGGTGCAATAATGCATGTACATCTTGGGACAAAAAAAACAAAGTGTCACATACATATCCCTAATCATGTTGCCATGACTACTGCTACATTTCTGAATATTTTTTTGTTTCTTCTAATTTTCCAAATCATTATCTGATGAAGTTCTTACAAGCAAAATGTTTTTATTTAATCAAATTAATAAATCTATAAACTCTATTAATTCATTTTCAAGGGTAAAGTTGAGATGTTATTGCTGTTGAATTCAGATGAATAAAAATGAAACAAAACAAAAAACCAATACTATTTTTTTGAGAAAGCTACAAACGTTTTTTTTTTCTTTCTAACTTCAGATTCCTGGTTTTAGTGTACCACCTGTGTCTGAAAATGGTGACAACAATGATGACAGTGAACCACAAGCAAAGAAACGAAAGACACTTTAAAAAGAAAAAGATATCTACCCAAAAGTCTCTGAAATTTCATTAAAAGAAAAACATTAGAAACATTGAAAGTCATTTTACTCTTCATATTCAAAAAGAACCAGCAGATTGCTTTTTAATTTTTCTTTTACTTAAATCATTTCATCTATTCTTACCCACCTCCCTTTTTTTTTTTCTTTTTTTCTTTTTTTTTAAATTCCCTGAAAATCAAATATTTTAGAGTCTGGGTCAAGAGCATAAACGAATTTTTAAAAAATTTCTCAAAGCTTAAAATCAATTATTAAAAAAAAAAATATAACATTTTTAAAATTGGTTTTCATAGCATCTCCAGCAAAATTTATATTATTTTTATAATGATATTTTGTTTTTCCAGAAAATAAACTAAAAAAATTTTATTTTCTCCACATTTAAATGTAAATATAAACATTAAACAGATTAGATTTTTTTTAAGTAAAGTTTTATGATACAGAAATACTTGGAATAATGAAGTTGATTTATTTCAAAATTTTGTCTATCCTGTTTAAAACCAAAACTTTTAAGGTTTTATTAGATCATTATTTTCAAACCAGGCCATTGGCCTGATGAGTAGAATGTTCGCCAATAGTCTGGCGATATCAATCCCAGGTCGAGTCATACCAAAGACTCAAAAAATGGTATTTGATGCCGCCTTGCTTATCACTCTGCATTATAAGGTGAGGATCAAGGGTAAAGTGGAGCAATCCAGGGAAAGGAGTAGCACCTCTCCCCTACACTTCAGTGTAGTAGCTATTGAAAAGCGAGCCTTCAGGTCACCCTCGACTAAGGTCGCCAACTTTACTTTACTTTTACAACTTAATCATTTTCAATGTAGATTACTGCAACAGAAAAAGAATTCTAAAAAAAAAAAATTATCAAAAATCTTATTCTTCATGATTGATATACAAGGTGTTTCAAAAAATTTGATATCATTCAGAAGTACAGTGGGTTTCAGAAAAATTGATAACATTTCATAATCTAATAACTTGACCAATTCTCGTTCAAATGATCTCAAATTTTAACAGCATGTCTAGAAACAATTCAAAATTTTATACATATATATTTTCTTTCTTTCTTTTCAGCTATAGAAATGCCATTCTCTAGAATAAAATTAGTTGTTTCTACACATGCTATTAAAATTTTAGATAATTTGAATGAGAATTGGTTAAGTTATGAGGTTACAGAATGATATCAATTTTTCTGAAATACCCTGTCTTATCAACATAAAAAAAAGCTGAGAACAAGTTTGGAAAAAAGCTTTATTTTCTGAGTAATAATCCATTAGTGTAGTTTTCTCTGGTCTTTTCTTTTTGTTTTCATGCATGTCTCTGCTGTCATTTGTTTACACTGTTGTTTTTCTTTCTTTCTTTTCCCCTGAAATATACTTCATTAAAACCTGCACTATTCAAGACATTGATGTACATAAACCAACTTCTTCATTTCCATCTTATGTCCCACTAGCAAAACATACCTGTTTTATATACAGGTTTTAAGATGGTCTCTGATGTTCATAAATTACTGTGTGTTAAAATCTTTCATTTATTTATGGTTACCATGCATATTACATGTAATGAGAAGTAATATAAAGGAAGTAGTTTTAAGGGATTAAAATAGTTTATTTACTAAATTTTATTACTTAATTAACCAGCTCTTTGGCCTAGTGGGTAGAGTGTTTGCCAATGGTCCGGGAGACCTGGGTTCAATCCCAGGGCGCATCATACCAAAGACTTTAAAAATGGTACTTGATACCTTGTTGCTAACACTCAGCAATATAATGTATGTATCAAGGGTAAAGTGGAGCAATCCAGGGAAAGGAGTAGCGCCCTCCTCTACATCTCGGCGTAGTAGCTATTGAAAAGTGAGCCTTCCGGTCGTCAACTTTACTTATTACTTAATTACTTCCTTTTCAAAACATGGTGTTACCTTGAGATTTCTTAACATTTTTATTGGCATAAGAAGTAGGTTCATTTCAGAGATTTAAAAAATCAAATACTTTGAATATAGTTTTAAACTTTTTAAAAATTACTTCAACAATTTCTGAAAGTTTGATTCAAATCCACCCCAAAAATGGTCGGGCTTCAGTATATAGATGAACTGACAATTGCAGAATTATGATAAAAATTAGCATTATTAATGTTTGTATTTATTTTGCCAAGCCATATTTGCATTTCAAAATTATACACATAGATCATAAAACATGGATTTAAAAAAAACATCTTTCTGTATAGTTTTCACTATTTTTTCTTCATGTCTCTGCTTTCAGCTGCTTGCACAGTTTGCAGAAATACAATTACGCGTATTGCATGAAAACTTGCCCACTTCAAGTCATCACTCTATATAAACTCATAGCCTCATTTACATCTTGCATTTAGTATCATTAATGTCCATATTTATTTTACTATGCCACATCTGTGTTTGAAAATTATACAGATATTTTACTGGTCAATACATAAGAATCAGTTTGGGGGACAAATAACATAACTTTAACTGCTTAGGGAGAATGCAACTGGGGTGTGTTTGAAGGTGCATTTTTTTTCTTAGCAAAGCTGAAGATTTAACTGAAAATATGTAACGCTGCATAGGTATTTAATGTTTTTTTTAATGGAAGGTCCTTTCTTTTGTGTAAAAAAAATAAAATTAATCATATTAAATCCAAACCTGGAAGCAAGCATGGTATTATAGTTATCCTTATTAGAAGTGAACTCCTTGAGAAGCAAAGTTCTAATCCTGAACAAAGTTGTCCGCATTTCACTTTGCACTGATGTCCTTTGGAAAGGCATGAATTCTTCTCCCTAAAATTGCATTCTTTAGCTTTAGTAAAGCAACTGTTCTAAGAAAAGGAAAATCTGATTTCAAAACCGAGGGGTGTGAGGCTAAGTAACTCCACTTCATAAACACCTATTTTCTGCTGAAACAGTAGCACCATCACAAACTTGGTGCCACTGTGTCAGAATACGAATATGTAGAGGGGTAAGACACCTTCCTAAAGTAGGACATTAAACTGCATCGGGTAGTGGAGCTCTTGGGAGTGTGGAGTACCCCATCATTGCAAACTGTGTTCTTGTCTTCAGGTAGAACATGATCAAAAAACATAGGGACCAGGCAATTTTTTCTTTGCCCATACACAACTGACCATGTGTCGTATGCTACCCTCAAGTGGTAGCTGAATATCAACAAAAGTTAACAATAAGGTTAACCTAGAGGAAAGAAATCATTTTTTTAAAAAGAAAAAAGAATATTTGATGAAATTATTTAAACTAAAATTTAACTGCTGCATTGAATTTTGGTCTTTAAGAATTATTTGTAAAAAAAATCTTTTAAAAAAAAAATGTAATCCTGTTGATGATATTAAACAGGACAATGACTCTCTCAACATTATTAGCTCCATAATACTTTGAAACTTCAGAGAATTTTTTTTCCTTTTATGTATTATTTAGTCACTTTTTTTTATAAATAAATTCTAAAATACTTTATAAGTATACTCTCTATCTATACAGTATTGGTCAAAAAACAAAACAAAAGCACAACTGACATAAATTTTATTAAGTAATTGATGAAGTTTATAACACCATGATTTATAAACATTTAATATTTGGAAGCAGTGGTTTTTCTTTTGTGACCATAACTCTCTTTTTGATAATTTCCAGTTTTCTTATAATTTTCTAGGAAAATATCAATTGATGAATGATGGCAATTCAATTTCTTTGCAATATTGTGAAGTGACAGTTCACAATCATATGCCACAATTTGAACTTTTTCAAACTTAGTCAACTGCTTATTTGCCACCAATCTCAAATTAGGATATCAAATTAAGGAAAAATAATTCTTAGAAATTTACTTGTTTTTGTTTTTTGTTTTTTTTTCTTTCTGAGAATTTTCTTTTTGGAAAATTGATTTTTGCTACAACTAAAGGAAACTTTGACAACAATAATCAAAGAAAATAATCACTTCATATGTGTGTTTTGAGTCATTGAAGTTTCATCAAAATTTGTGGCAATAATAAAAAAGGTTGCATAGTCTGAATAGTAAATGCCTCAAGCAGGCTTCCAAATGACCATCAATGATGGTAGAATGGTATTTGGACTTAATAATCTAAATATAGGAAAAGGCTAACTCATGTAAGTAGAGCCAAATAATGCAATCAAAGAGGTTGCACATTTCCAAAACTGCCCATGAGCCTCGTATGTCAGCCTGTTTTTTTTTGTCCAATACTGCAGTAAATTCTTTGTCTATCTTTTTTCTTACTCATATTAAGTCATTGTAAATTTTTCTTTTCTTATGAAACTAATATCTCTACCTCCTTATAATTGTTACATTTGCATATAAACTTTAAACAGTGAATGTAATAATTGATGGAATAGTATGTTTTATCAAACTTTAGTTTGTCAACCTTTTTTCTTAGTCATGTTAAAAAAAAATCATTCTAATTTTTTTAAATTATTAAACTTACTGCTACCTTTGTCCCATAATAGTTGTTAGATTTGCATATTAATTTTATACACTAAATATAATAACTATTATAGAGCAGAGGGAGTATGTCTTATTGAAAACTGTCTTGTAATTGTCAAAATATTTTTTAAATACCTTTAAAATTTACGAAATTTGATTTTTCATTTTAAAAAAGATTTTTTACACATTATTTCCAACCAAAATGGAATAAATGCTGTTTTACAAATTAAATTTTTAGAAATTTGATTTAAATGTTTTCTGATTTATTAAAGCATTTTACTGTTTACACAGCAATTTTTTTCTTGGTACTTGTTTGGAATTGATTTCTGTTTGGGAATTCAAAGAAACCTCAGTATGATATCACCTAATTGTGCACAGTATTGGGTTTTAATGAAATCAAAAGAACAGATGACAACATTCTAAAACAAATAAAAATTATCAATTTTTAATCATAGGACAATTTTTTTTTTAAAGTTGGATGCATTTTAACATTTTTTTTAGTCTGGGTTTATTGATTTAAAACTAGGGCAGGGATGTCCACACTTTTTGGGCTTGTCAGACACTTTTAAAATGACTTGGTCAAAATGAGCTATTTGTATTAAAAATTGCTAATTATATTTATTTATGGGTATACTTTATATATATATATATATATATATTTGTTTACACACATCAATGCATAAACACCTTCAGCACAATACAACTGAATACATTATTGGTCACTACTTACTTAAGTTGACTGAGGCTGTAGGATACACCTACTGCATCTTGACAGAGGAGTAGATCCTCACAAAGTGTCCTGGATATGACACTAAACCCTCTGATGGTGAGTCTCTAGTTGTGGAACTTGGGTGGGGGGTGTGGAATACTCCTTTATTGCCATTACTCCCTGGTCCATTTTGACCCAGAGTGATAATACTTGTTAGGGTCCCATAATCAAGTCAAATAAAATCATAGCAATATTTGAAATGTTTAACTATGTGCAAACAAATGATATCAAATAGAACAATACATGAAACCATTTAACTATGTTAAACAAATGACCTCTGGCTCATTTGAAAATAATGTTGCCCACAAACTATATGTATGTATGTATGTATGTTGCCCACAAACTATATATATATATATATATGTAAATAATACGTACATATGTATGTATTAACAAGATTTGGGATTAGATAACCCACTAGGGTTGATATGCCATAAAACAATCAAACTAAATAGAATCAAACAAGGTTGCATAGTCTGAATAGTAAATGCCTCAAGCAGGCTTCCAAATGACCATCAATGATGGTGGAATGGTATTTGGACTTAATAATCTAAATATAGGAAAAGGCTAACTCATGTAAGTAGAGCCAAATAATGCAATCAAAGAGGTTGCACATTTCCAAAACTGCCCATGAGCCTCGTATGTCAGCCAGTAATGTAAACACTTGCAGATGAGTTCATATCAAACTCTGGCAATTTTTGATGCAAGTGAATCAACCTCAATATCTTCCCTAAACTGTTACCATATAAATGTAGAGATTATTTCAAATAAAAGTTTTGAAGCTGTTTGTCAAATGGTTATAAGGAGGATATTCCCCCTACAAGAAAGTTGGACTCATCCAAGAAAAGATATAGATTAGATGAATTTACTGGTAGTAGCTTGTCTTACAGAGTATTCATTACTGTTTTTGAAGAACTAAATGTTTGATTCTATTTATTATATTCCCTTGTACCAAAAGGTAATTAACCTATTTGTTAACCTTTTCCAATGATGTTTATCGATAAACTCCGTCACAAGATTTTGGCAATGAGAATGAGATCCACTCTATTTTCCAGAATTAGTCACTGTAGATTGTGGATTTTTTGTTTTTTCCCAAAAGTTGAAATTCTTCACCACACCACCCCCACTCGATAAAAAAAAAAAGGCCATAGATTTAAAATGATAAAAGAAATAGAAGAAAATACACTAGGAATCCTGCAAAGCTAAGTATCTGTTAGGACTGCAAAAAATGCTGGGACCAATTGGTAAAAAGATGAGTAGGTAAACATTAAATTTGTTTTTGAAAAAGTTTGGTTTCTTTTTGGACACACCTGATGTGTATAGATATTTTTGAGCAACATTTTGTGTGTGTGTGTGTGTGTGTATATATATATATATATATATATGTATGCATATGTATTTTTGTGTGTATATATATGTGTATTTGAGTGTTTATATTATGTGTGTGTGCATTTCAATCATACATCTTAGATGCATCAAGGAGGTCTTCAGTGATGCAACTGTCTTCATTGCCGATTTCAGGTTATTTCTGCATTATATCAGCTCCGACAGTAACCCCAGCATGGCTCTGGAAGAGCCAAGCCGCCTCTGTGATCGCAATGTGCCACGCTCGTGCTGCTACCAAAGCAAAGAAAGATTTTTTTTTAAAGGCCGGACTTCGGCCATATATATATATATATATATAATCAGTGGAACCAAAGAATAAAATGCTATGTAAGTGGGTGCATATTTACCCTTCCCTGACAGCTATGGGTATGTATTTACCCAATCTCTCTCCCACAAGCTGGATGTAACACAAGGTCAATTTTTAAGTGGAATATATCTGGTTTGAATTCAGTTTTCCTTTTTCTAAACTGGTTGCCTAACTGAGGCTAAAGAACAGTATCTGCATCATTATCCATTGCTGGAAGTTATACTCAACCCCTCCACCATGAGCAAGATGTGCCACATGGTCAACTGGCTTGAATTGAGTTTCCTTTCTCCTATGTTGGTTATTTTTCCAAGGTTAAAGAACCCAGTTTGTTCTACTTGGGGGGGTCCTATTGCATCTGGGCTGCAACATTGTAATAAGTGAGTTTTAACTCCAGTTGTATTATTATGTTCACTTGGAAAAGGTATGAACCCCTTTATTCCCACAAAGTATGGGTTAAATAACACTACTACTTTCTTTCTACAAAAATAGTTTTGATATTAAATGACCTACAAAGGTTGATACACCATTAAACAAAGAAATCAAGACCATCTTACTAATTACCTATTGCTGGGAGTGGGAATAGCTGAATTCATACCTTTCCCACTTTATGAAATGCTGACAGCCTCAGTCAGGATTTGAACACAGTATGTGAGACTGTACGAACCATAGAAAAGGGTATTATAGCTGGTGCATTGAGATCCAGGTGAGCCACAAAACATGGTTCTACACATTGATGTAACATGGCTGTAGATTTAGGTTTCACAAGAGTCTAGGCGTTTGACTGATATACTGACTGAAATATCTGTTGTCATTCTACTTGTTCTTTTAATAATTAGTCGCACTAAGCAAGACCAGTTAGTCATTATAGGCAAAGTGTTATGAAATGACAAATAAAGACTAAGAATGTAACAAAAGAGCTATAGAGAAATGGACAAAAGGTTGCTTCCTCTCATTCATGTAGAAAGGCAACCTCAGAATCACTAAAAAGTACGTAAGCATACCGTCAATTGTAGTGTATAAGTTGATCCCAAGATATTTAGCTCAAAATTGTAGGTGAGACCTATACCTGCTGTATAGATCAACACCACATCAAACATTCAGTAGACTACTATGATATTCTGATTTGTGTTTCCAGTCAGTGCATCAGCTATAGAAAATGGCATTTGGTATGGTGTTAATATAATATTTGATTTCTATTACAGTTTTATTTTGTATTAATCTCTTTTGTTAAATATGTTCACTGAATACAAGTTTTAAATGGGAAATGTTTATGACTGTCTGCTGGAGTTACAGTAAGTAATGTTCCACTGGTTGACCACTCTGTGGTAAAAGGTTTGGATTTTAGTCCTGCTATATAAGTCAACCTCTAATTTTGTAAAAAAAAAAAAAAAAAAAATTCAGGCCGAGAAGGTCGTCTTGTACGTCACAATTTGCGTTAACTCTTACCATTATAACTGCTAAGGTTTACAATCGTCTGCTCCTCACTCGTATCTGACTTGAAGTTGAAAAAATTCTTAGGAAAAATTAGAACTGTTTTCAGAGAAATCGGTCCATAACTTCTCAAATTCTGAATATTCATTGAATCATAGGAGTTTGTGCAAAAAATCTCAAAGCAACACAATTGTTTATTGATTTATCCAAAGCATTTGATTCAATACACAAAGGAAAAATGAAGTAAATACTTCTAACACATGGACTCCCTAAAGAAACTGTTACAAATGATGGTCTACTAAAATAGGAAAACAATATTTCACTCACCTGATGGTGTCACTGGAGTCTTGTAAAGAGATACATTAACACCATATCTATTTATAATCTACCAAGAAGAAGTATTACGAATGTCAGTAGATCTAATGAAAGAAAATAGTCTCATACTAAAAAAAAGGAAGAAGCAGACAACATCCCGGAACAAATGGATGCAGATTACTCAGATAATCTAGTGTTTCTCACAAATACACCTGCCCAAACCAAATGTTGGTTGCATAGTCAGAAAAAGGCATTTTTTCGATTTACCCCGAGCGGGTCACCCGTGGGTACAAAAGCAAAGGAAGAGAAGTTAAAGCCTCGAATGTTGCCGACCAAGATAACTGTAAAGCTTCGCAAAGGAAAAGGAAAGAAAAGTAGTAAAAAAGACCATTAACATACAAAAAATAACTATATTTCAGAGATTAACAAATATTTACCCCACTACAAAGAATTCATTTCAAAATAAATAGAATTACCAAATACATTTCTACTGACATAGCACAAATTTGCTGTGCATAGTAATGCAAAAAACACATTTGCTGTGACACAAAATTATAAAGCAAAATGTTATAAAGAAAAGAATTGGAAAGTCAAATGGATTTACTCAACGTTGGACCGAAACAAAAAGAAAGCTGTACATTGCAAAACAATTTTTTACAGAAATACCGATATGGTGTCTGAATTCAAAGTCCTTTTTTTTTTTTGTTTCAAATTCCTGGCGCTTGGCTTTCTCAGTCCGATACAATTTTCTTCTCATTTTTTTTTTTTTTTTTACTCTACTGTTTCAAATTTTTGACGCGAGGTACTCACAGGCTGATATAGTTTTCTTTTCGCTTCCAGTAGCTCTATCTTTTTTCCAGAGCTTCTGAACAATTTTGAGGATGGTGCTCTGAGAATTTTAACGTTTTTCGTTAAATTTCTCCCACTGTTCTTTCAATGAATTTTATTGCAAAAGCAAACAAGACAGTAAAGGAGATTAAAAAAAAATTGTTTGGTTTATAAACCTTCGTGGTTTATTTAATGATAAAGTCATCTCCGTAGAAGGACAGTAGGGATACTAATTAGCAGGTAAGGGGGATTAGGGGACTCATACCTTTCTCAAAGGTATTTGTCCGAAAGTGACTGTAATAATGTTTACTGAAGTTCAAACTTGCTTGCAACGATGTCGTAAGTCGAGCACTTTAGCTATTATGTCCCCCAAAAAGGAAAGATTAGTGTACGTAGGAAAGTTATTTCATGATACGTGTGTGTGTGTGTGTATGTAAAATTACTAAAAAGGAACGAAGAGGTTTATGATAGAACTAAAAACGTAGTTATTTCCTTACTAGGAGCTCGAGGCGTGACGTTGAAAATAAAATCAGTGACCTAAGTTCAATTCTAGGACAAGGCTGATTGTGTTTCACTTCACGTTAATGCCGTTGGAAAAAACATGAATTCATCTGTTTCCCCAGCTGTGTAAATACAGTGTAACCCGGATATAAGAGAGTTGTATAGACCTGAAAATAAGTCTCTTTTATCAGGGTTGCTCTTATATCCGGGTTTTGTTTATTTTATATACATTAACACAGGCTCTAATTTGGGACCAGAGAAAATATCTCTTATACCCGGGTCTCTTATATCCGGGTTATACTGTAATAGGGCAAACTGGGCTCTTTTGCCAAGGAAAGACAACCAGTCTAGGAGAAGGAAAGCTTTAAATTCAATCCAGCTTTACTCATCTAAAAAATTGATCTTGAGTCGCATAACTTAGGGAAAGAATGCAATTCCCAAGGGGTTTTTGGTGCGAAGTAAAAGGCAATCAGACTCGTCCAGGATTTGAACTCGGTCTGCAGATAACTACAATGGCAATGCGCCACTGAACTTGGATTTTTGCTTTTTCTTAAAATCCAACCAGATGGTTTATTTCCAATGGGATAAAGAATGTTGATCAAATAAGAGACTGAGTGAAATATTGACAATCAATCACATTAACTGTTACAGATGCAGTTCAATTCCCCTCTTCTAAACGCGGCAACTAATAGCAATTTAGACAGCCTGACCTTCAGCAGGACAGGATTTATCGGATAACAAACAAACAATTACACCAAGTGCTTCACAAGAAATGCCAGTCATAACAGTTATCGCCGCAGGAAATGGACTCAGTGACCCGAATTTAAAAAACCTGAACAAGGCTGTTTATATTTCAAAACACACAGAAGCTCTAGGGAAAGACACCAATTCATCTCTTCTCATACGGCAACCAATCTAAGAGAAGGAAAACTCTTAATTCAAAACCACCTGTATGCCACTTAAAAGTATCGTATCCTGTCAGTGAAGGGTGAGTGGAGGTTAAGTATATATATCTCAAGTAGGAGACGCGCTCAGCGTAACGGTTATTGTCAGAATCAGATTATTTGTCATTTAAATGATATGTTTGTTTGGAACGAATCGTACGTAAACAACACATCACGAGTGGCCATCACACCCAATTGGGCATTTTCCTAAGAGCACAATATCTGGCAACTAGTCTACATGATCCAGCGATTTTTTTCTCCTGCTATAAAGGGATTTATAAATGTAAACTAGTAAAATCACCTCCAGTTGACCCCATGTAGTGAAGGTTCAGTTGCCTAGGGCGCACAATATTCTTAGGGGCGCCATCAAGAATCTTACGAAATAAAAAAAATGAAATTTTTTCAATCTGAAATTTTTAAGATCGAAAAACAAAACAAAACAGGTTAATATATATATATATATATATATATATATATATATATATATATATATATATATATATATATATATATATGAATGAGAAAGGGAGAGTTTAGTTTTTTCCTTGTGAAATTTTTTTGTAATTATACTTAAAAAGTGTGCCGAACATCTGCTTACGCAGGGCGCCAGAAACTATTAAACCAGCCTTGACCCCATGCTCTTATTGCCAAATTCACCAAAGAGGTCTATATGGATCACTTTGAGAAGCCCTGGTTTAGGAGGAAGACATTCTGATATAAAAAAAAAAACAAAAAAAAAACTATGACTTCAATAACATTTAATCATGAAATCTGTTTCTTTTTTCAGATAGATATTGAAGTTTAATGAGTTAGATTGACTAAGTGCACAGTCTTTTTCACATTATAAAAAGCTTCAGGTAGAGGTATGGCTTGATATCATGGGATTGCTACAAGATGATCTCATGCGATGACCGTACTGTAATTCAAAGCGATAGCCATTATATATATATATATATATATATATATATATATATATATATATATATATATATTGTGGGAATCGAATCGAATGGGCATGGCTATTGATGACTTGAAGGTTCGTCTTGGTATATTTGTCGCATCTTAGTACCAAAACTCACCGCCATAATTATTTGTGTGTGAAGAACACAATCGAACACTTGTAGCAAAAGAAATGCATTATGATTTAATATTTCTTCGTGTTGTATCGTAGTAAGGAAATAGAGTTAACTATTCATTAACTGAAGTGGTACAGTCCAACAAATGTAATAAGTCTCGCGCTGTTGGTGTTACGTCCGAAGTTGATCTTACTACTGACAGAGATCTTTCTGTACTGACTGTACTTAAGAAACACGACGTCTTTTATTCCTCCGTGATACCGGAAGTCACGTGTTACGAGCCACTATAAAACACCTCGTGAAAACATTTTCAGACGAATTAACCACACAAACTGTGTGATGATCTCATTGCCTGAGCAAACTAAAAAGAATCAATACAGGAATGACATGAAATACCAAAACAGATCATTATAGAGAAAAGTCCTATCATGCAGTTAAAAAATTTTCAGATATACGTGAAGATTCCCTAATAGAATATAAACTGTTTGGGCGAAGCATGGTACCGTGCGTGGTATGACACAAGGTTTGTTGGGTGAAACTTCATTGTCGTGTGACACACACACACTAGTACGTGCTTCTTATTATCGAAGAAAGCGAGTTTGATTTTTGCACGCTAATTTGATTACGCAACCAAGCCACCACTAGAAGTATAATTTCAAAAGTAAGGGAAGTAATCCCTAAAGTATATAGATCTACATAGACCACTTTGACAAGCTAAGTAGACAGAGGGAGTGAGAAAGCCACTGGTCTCTCCTAATGATTAGCAAGAGAGTGGGGTATGTATCTGACTTCCCACCAAGCCAGAATGCGGCACAAGGCCATTTTAGTAAGGCTTAAATCATCCTCATTGGACGAAAATATGAAATCGGCCAAAGTAATTCCCGCACTAAATAATGATTTGAAACTCTTTCTTTCTGCAACAATATGTATAACTATTGAACTGTATGAAAACAAATGAGCTCTGGCTCGTTTAAAAATGTTATCTACAAACTATGCGTTTACAAATCATATATAATATATATAAAGAGAATCTTATATATTTAATATATATGTATAAAGAGTATTTGATAGCAAATAACCTACAATGGTTGATATGCCATGAAACCCAACCCAACCAAACCAAAATTTATTTTTTTCTTAATCTGAAATTTTCAAACGACATCAAACATTTACATTTTTGGGCAACTACCATGCAGTCATGCACCTTAAAAAAGAAAAAAAAACACTGGTTATCAATCTTAAATAAATAAGGGACGGGAAGATCTCTGTAGCGTAGTGACTGGCATGCTAGACCGTGACATCGTAGTAAGCGAGTTCAAACTTCAGTCGAACTATAGCGTTCACTTTTGGATTAATACCATAGGGAAAAGTATGAACCCCTTTATACCCACTTCCTACAATAGGTTAAATAGTATCACTACTGTTCTTCTACAAGAATGATTTTAGCATTAAACAACCTACACAATTTTATATGCCATTAAACAATACAACCTCCCCTTAAACTTGCCCAGTCGGCAGGGGCTGTAGAATACACCGACTGCTTCTCTGCAGAGTGGTAAGACCCCCCCCACAACGAGTGTCCTGGATATGACACTAAACAATCTGATGGTGAGGTTCCAGCAGTGCTGGAGCTTTGGGGAATGCAGAGTACCCCTTTATTGCCAACGCTCCCAGGTACACTCTGGCCCGGAGTGGTAGCACCTGATAGGGCCCTAATCTATGGATTAAATAGAACTAACAGCATACTTATGCTAAACTGAATTGTTTGAGTAAACTGAATAGCTTGAAATAGAAATGTTTTTGATAATTAAACCGTACTTACATTTGAACTGCGTGCTTATGCTCAACTGAATTATTTGAAATAGAACTGTTTTTTGACATTAAAACTGTATTTACACTTAACTGAATAGTTTGAAATAGAAATGTTTTTGACAATTAAACTGTGTACTTAGGCTAAACTGAATTGTTTTAAATAGAACAGATTATTTACATAAAAATGGATTTGGCGTTAAATAACCTACAAAGGTTGATATGCCATAAAACCCACCACACCAAACCAAACCTCCCCTTAAACAAACAAAATACATTGAACTCTCTTCGACACATCTTTTCTCGGATGTTAAGATTTTAATTAAGTCATTAAATTTAAAAAAAGCTAATGGATTTTTGAAAAACCGAACTAATAATAGTTCCTATGTGGAAATATAAAGCTTTTTAGGTAACAAAGGCAAATTGGTTGTCTTGCCTTGTTACATTAAGAAAAGAGTAAAACAAACGAATGGTCGAGTATATTCATGCGTTCAAAAAACTTTAATGACAGCTTGAGAGAGAACCCTGTACTGTGAGTTGTACAAAGGGAAGAAAGCAGTTGCGGATGTTAGAGCAGGAATTAAGCCAACAACTTGCAGCTTCGAGGACCAGTTGGTCAAGAAGGAATGAATAAATGATAAAGGAATGATCTAGAGAAAACAATTGTCCAAAAATTGAATGCGCTCTCCTCATGTTGATGTTGGTCTGTTCTGCGGCTAGAATGAGTGAGGAAGAGAGGTCGAGAGAGCATTACTCAGCCTTTTATATTGCCCAGGAAAGTCACCCGAGCAGAATGGCATAATTCATTTTCAATGGACGAAAATATGAAATCGAAACCTCAACGGCCAAAATAATTCCCGCGCCAGACAATAGATTTGAAATTATTTCTTTCTGTTACAGCTTTTTTTTAAGTCAAACACATGTTCTCTCAAACTGTGTCAATTCTTTCCCGGGCGTCAATTTAAAAAAATTTTTTTTTTAGTTTCCGTCGAAGTAAATAGGATGTGTTCTTTTTGGATTGCCTGTCGTTTTTTAGTCTTGAATATATTGTAAGACACGCTAGTCAATACATGCGAGAAAACACCCCTCACATACACACACATACATGCACCTCACCCGTTTCTTTTAAAGTGGTAAACACTCACCTGTGGGTAACAGATGTCGATGATGAATCATCAGGAAGATATCACTGACTGTGACGAAAAAAAAAAAAGAGAAAAAATAGCACTAAATCTATTTGCCCAATGTTTTTATTATTAGCCCGTATATTAGCAGGTATTCATGCTTTAATTTGAAATTCAGGACAGGCCAATGTAAATTTATTGACTGTTAACACATAACATTCCCCAGCGGCGTGTCCCAATGGTTACAACAAAAGAGCGTAGATTAAGAGGTTCAATTTAAAACCTTTTCTGCTGCATTTTACAGTTTTTGGTAAACCCCTCCAACCCACCCCCAGAACATGCTTCCTGCACTTCTGCAGAGAGGGTAAAAACCCCTCCCAATGAGTGTCCTGATATGACACTAAACGACTAAATAGCGAGGCTCCAGTCTTAGAGCTTTGAAGAATGTATCTCTTCATTGCCATTACTCTCAGGTTCACTCTAACTCAGAGTAGTAGTACCTGTTAGTGCTTTATCTATGCGTTAAATAAGACTATTTAATCGTTTACTATATTTGAAACCATACCCATTACTCCCAGGTCCACTCTGAACCAGAGTGTTGGTAACGGTTAGGGTCCCATTTATGGGTCAAATAGAACTATTTAATCGTTTACTATTCTTGAAACTATTTTTAGTAAGTTAGCGACCATAGTCGAGGGTGACCCGAAGGCTCCCTTTTCGATAGCTACTACACCAAGGTGTAGGGGAGGGCGCTACTCCATTCCCAGGATTGCTCCACTTTACCCTTGAACCGTGCCTTATAATGCTGGGTGTTAAGCAAGGTGGTATCAAGTTCCATTTTTAAAGTCTTTGGTATGACTCGACCTGGGATTGAACCCAGGTCTCCCGGGCCATTGGCGAACACTCTAACCGCTGGGCCAATGTCTCGGTAGCGCAGTAGGCAGCGCGTCAGTCTCATAATCAGTATGAAACTATTTAACTGAGCTCAAATAAATGATTTTCGCCAATGGTCCGGAAGACCTGAGTTCAATCCCACGTCGCATCATACCAAAGACTTTAAAAATGGCACTAGATATCTCCTTGCTTAATACTCAGTAATATAAGGTACGTATCAAGAGTAAAGTGGAGCAATCCAGGGAAAGGAATAGCGCCCTCCCCTATACCACGGTGTAGTAGCTATTGAAAAGGGAGCCTTCGGGTCATCCTCGACTAAGGTCGCCAACTTTACTTTACTTTACTTAGATAGGAATACTTGATAAATAGAATTACTGCCGTTTAATAGCAATTCTGGAAACCATTTAATTGTGTGCTAACAAATGACCTCTAACGGGCTTAAAAACAATTATCTGTTATTCGCTAATAAATCATATACAGAGCGGGTTTGACATTAAATAACCATCAAAAGTTGATATGCCATTAAACCTAACCTAACCTTTGTAACTCTTTTACAAAAATAAAAAAATGAATATGAATGAAAGAAAATTTTTCTTCTTTTTTTAGGAGGAGGAGGAGGAAGAGGCGTAGGAGGAAAAAATGCAAAATTTCGAGTTCTTTCCTCTTTTTTTCTGATTTCACGAAAACAAGAATAAAATAAAACTTTTCTTTTCCTCTTTCTTGAGGATGTAAAAACCTGCAAACTTTCTAGAATAAATACTTTTTTTTTTCTTTTCCTTTTTTCTTTTTTCCTTTTTCTCTTTTTCTTTTTTCCTTTTTCTTTTTTCCTTTTTCTTTTTTCCTTTTCTTTTTTCTTTTTTTCCTCTTTTTTTTTCTTTAAGTTACTTGAAGCTATGATTCAGGGGGTCTCAAACTAGCTGTCCGCCAATGACTTTGTTATGGCTCGTAGTAGAACAATTTTCATGACTAATATTTTGCAATTTCTACCTCGCCTCTCACCATGTTTCTTCCCAGAGAAGAGTTAAATGTACTTTAATATTTAAGTCGTTTTCACTTTAAGATTAAAAGCTGAAAAGTCGATATAATCCAGTTTTATAAGCTTTAAAAGTATATTCTCAATCAGAATGTAAGTGAAATTTGTGGTGGACTAAGTACCTTCCGTAGTTTACAGGAGTTACTTTCAGGTTTCGTTTCCACAAATACAACACAAATTTTATAAGCGCGTAAACAAATGATTGATTATTTTAAGGCTAAAAAAATGTGTATTCTATAAATTTACATCGGCTTGTTTCAAAGATTTATTGTGTTGGGCGGGGGTTGACTAAGATTACTGAAAATTAACTTAAACAACAAAACATGAGGATTTTTTGTTGTTATATTTGTTATTATTTTTTGCTTCGTTTTCTCAGTTTTTATAATATTCATAATTCATCATCATCAACATCACCATCATCATCATTAAGTCGCGCTGACAGCATTGATTTCCCAGACTCTCTCTCTCTCTCTCTCTCTCTCTCTCTCTCTCTCTCTCTCTCTCTCTCTCTCTCTCTCTCTCGTTCGTTCGTCGCTCCCAGCATGCCTTTTAAACTACGTCTTATGTCCGCATGAAGCTGTAAATCCATCTGTCGGGGTCCATAGAAGAACATCACTTATAAGTTCGTCCTTGATTCTCCAGCAATGTACCGCCTGTGGGGAGGGGGGATTGACAAAAGTAAAAACGCAATTAAAGAAAATCTGAAACATTTTGAACTGATTCACATATCTCACTTACTATCTTATGTGTATTCATTTTGATGGGGGGAAACAGCTTCTCAGCTAGATTGCTGATTAGCTTTATAAATACTGGAAATCAGGCCCCTAATCTCATTTTTGGATCGCTGTTCCTCTCCCCCATAATGTAATGCAACTTTTGAATCCTTAAACTTGAGACTCCAGCTATAATTGCTAATAAAGTATGTAGGGAACGAATGAATAAATAAAAATTTAAATAGTATTTTTTTTTTAAATTTTAATTTGCAGAAACTCCCAGAGGTCCCTGAGAAGAAAAGGGATGACGTATGCGTAAAGAAAAAAGAAACCTCCCGACATGGGGGGGGGGCTTTTTCTCTTTTAGGCAGTGACCGTCGGTTTGACTACATCATTGCTGACTGGTGTCTGGGCGCCACGCCATACGTCTTTGGACTAGGCGTTGGTTAGTCCCTTTCACCCAGTAGCATCTCTCTCGGTTAACAGTATGCTGAAATATAAAAGACTACGAAATGGAACTACAAACTAAAACAACCGGACTTTGACAAACTTCCAAAAGAAACTAACCCTTATGGAAGCTTTAAATACCAAATGAGGACAAACATATGCATGAAATGATTAATGTATTTTGACACCTTAACTGGGGGATTCAACCATTTAAATTGTATTCAGGGAAAACTCCCTCACCCATGGAATGGTTGTTGAACCCAAGAAATAAAGGAAAGTATAAAAGAAACGTCTTCGTCTCCTATCTGTTACTGTCTTCTTTTGTATAATTCTTTTTGGGACTTTCTTGGGCAAATCATTACTCCGACTAGCCGACGTGGGGTGAAATAAAATAAACTAATAATGGAGTCAGATATCTAACGGCCACACAGCTACGCCCTTTGCCCTTGACCTTCAGTCAGAACCCCACAAGTATTATATTAGCTACTTGAAACTATAAAACTGTATGTAAATTATTTGTATTAGATAGGGATATCTGAAACCATATACATCTGGGCAAATTATTAATATCAAATAAGGATATTTGAAACCATATAACTGTGAAAATTATTAGTATTAGATTAGGATACTTGAAACCATATAATTGTGTGCAATATTATTCATATTAGCGATCAAACCTAGCAAAAATATCATTGTCATTCCTCTTGAGAGATAGAAAGGGAGTTGCCTCCTGTGGACAATGTATTGTGGGATTGTTGTAACCGGAAGGACGAACACACCTGTGAGACAAAAAGACAGACTTGAAAAATCGGCCATGACACATGGACGTACATTTGACGGGTGCACACAAAGTTAAAACAGCTTCTTTTCCTAGTCAATAGACGCATGTCTCTGCATGTCGTTAAATAAACCTAATTGTTTCATTGTACACCACAAGTCCGTCTCTTTTTCAGTTCTGTTTACATATTTTCTTTGTTCATAAAAACGTAACAGATAGGGATACTTGAAACCATAAAACTATGTGCAAATTATTTGTATAAGATAAGACTACTTACAACCATAAAATTGGAAAGAGACGCACAGTATAACGGTTATCGTCGTAGGAAATGGAATTAGCGACTTGATTTCAAATACTGTATGAGGCAGTTTACGTTTCATTTCCCACAAAGGAAACGCATGAATCCATCTGTTCTCAAATCCTTTCTTATGTTGTCATGGTGATAAGATAAAATATAATTTCCCTTTTTTCGGTGCTCTTTTTGATTTTCTTGTTGTTAACTCTTCCAACTACCTCAATCTCTCATTTCAGCAAAATTCTATAGTTTAAAGAATAACCTTGACTTTTCAATCGAGGCACTTTTGATTTACAAGTAAAATCCAAAATATCCAATTGGCAATTCCAGTTTCTTCACGTTAAATCTCCAAGGTTAATCTTCTCCCACTGACTGTTAGCAGTAAATTTTATTTACAGTCATGTTTTACTGGTAAAATCAACCATAGTCATATTGTAAAAGGCTACAGCAGTTCTGATATGCTGAAGAGAAGTTTCTAATTGCTTCTTTTTGAATGAAAAGATGAAAGAAAAAATATTGAGTTATAAGTCTGCTAAGATCTACGGTAATCATGACTGTTACATAATTTTTATTATAGTATATTTTTTAGTTAGTGTATTTCATTATTAGTCATTATTATTAATCTCTTATTGTGATGAATTTATAAATTAAACTTTATCACAGGTATTTACACCGGTGGATTAAAAAAAAACAACTAATGAGCCTTATTTTTTAAAATGTCATTTTACTCAGTAAAATTTGAGATTTTTAATGGATTTTTAATGGATGTCACTTTAGTAAGTGAGACTAGAGATTTTTTAATGGATATTTAAAACTATTTTCGGAACTTAATAGCAATAAAGCACCGATGATTTAAATTGAAAATGCCACCGAAAATGAAATGTCCTCAACTTGATAATTAAAAAATAGGAATGAAACAGAATGGGATGCAATATAAACAAATTTTCTATTGCTTAAATAGTGAAAACGTAAAGACATTCCCGTATACTGTGGAGAGAAATGACCTGCATTTCGCAAAAACCAGTTCTACTACAAGATAAATGAGTTTTGGGTGTCTAAAAAAGCTTCCACAAATAGAGATGACCAGCAAATCAAATTTTCTGAGTGGAAACGAAAACTGTGAAAAACTTGGCGTTTATAAAAAAAAAAAATGTAAAACAAATTTGGCGTTCAAAATTAATGATGGAAAGACTCCAAGTTGAATAACTATTACAAGAAGGCGAACAAAAAATGAAATAATGGCAAAAATATGCACTAAGAAGCCTTTGTTATAAAAAGAATGTGAAGGATAAATTATATTTTGCAGCAGAATACTGTAATTTTGATACAAAGTGGTTTGAGAGCATGATATGATCAGATTCAGTCAAGATTTTGTTTTTATAGTGATGATCTAGAAGGTTGTCTTAGAAGATCAAATGTAAAACTATTGCCAGAATGTTTGAAAACATCACTTAGACATTGAAATGGTAGAATACTGGTGTGAGGAGCTTCTTCATCTTCTGGAATTGGTGAACTAATTCGATGCGACAAGCATATTAATGCCAAAGAATATATTGGTATTCTTGATAAAGGACTACAATCAACTATTAACAAACTGTTCTCTTGGGTAATCGAACAGATATAATCTTTCAACATGAGGACACACCTTCCAAATAGTAATTCTAATAGGTAGTGTAGCCACAGTTACATATAAAAGAAGCGCCTACCAAAGTCTCTCGCTCTTCAGTCCTGCCTCAACAACGAGAAACATGTACAAGTGTGTGCATCTCTTGACAAGGGACTTTTGCCCTAACAGACCTCGTATTGTATATGCCTTGATGTAAATCTTCACAAAACAACTTATATTCTATTGAGGGCTCATCATTTATACCAAAAGGCTCTTCAACTATACGATAGGACTTTTCTCTATGATATATTGCTTTTAGTATTTTGTGCCATTTCTTTATTCATTCTATTAAGTTTGCTCAGGCAATATATATGTTGTTTGTGACAATATTGGTCTATGGCGTTTGTACATGAAGGGTTAAAAGCAAAAGGTTGAGCGGCTAAAGATATTTGCCAAGAAGTGTAAAATTGAAAATTCTGGGGAAAAGAACTTTTGATAAAAACCTGAAATGGGAATTGGAAGGTGTTGAAAGGTTAAGAAGATTATGTTGTTTACAAGTACAGGCGGAAGTTGAGGAAGAAAAGATATTACTTGAAAAATGAGTGATATTATTAAAATGATTTTCCCAAACCTGGGAAAAGTGAAAATAAGGAAACAGACAATGAGATGATAAGAGGAGTCGTTTGGTACTAATTTAGTTACGTAGGCGCCCATTTAGGAAGTGAAATCAGGTAACTAACAAAGGGCCTTTGTTGACGGTGAAAAGGCTCTCTGGTATCTGATTGCAAACACGCCTTAGCTAATAAGTGTGAAGAAATTGTCCGGAAATGACCGTCGGAGCTGATTAGTAATTGTTAATTAGTCTGGGACGAAGGGCCGCCCTTCCGCTCACTGGAATCAGCCCTATCAAATTGATAATCCAACATATTTGGGCATAAGGAGAGGAGTCTCCGGTCTGACGTCATAAGTGGGAATATGAGAAAGACTGTGCTGGTAGGAGGAAAGCTATCCTCCCGTTGTCCTCCTCACGAGTGGTGATGATAGGAAGGACTTTGTGAAAGTAGTGTAAAAAGGGTTGGACCCTTAGTGATGACGAAAATTGAAACAAAGACATAATGCATATCTGATGAGTTGAAAATGACGTTATGGAGATTACCCCTGCCACAGTCAGAACCTACCCCAGAATCTTGGCAAATATTATATAACGAGCTAATTTTTGAGCTTGTTGCAATCGTGCCATTGTGCAATTGTCAGCACATCTTACCAGCATTTTTGTTAGCACATTGCCAACACACTGCCAGCTTGTCACCAGGCCGCACCAACGAAGTTGCCGCTAAGAAGAACTTAACCCTCGCCAATCTGACGTCCTTAGACCATTCTTGAAGTCACATCCACAGAATTATTATCAACTGTAGAAACTCGAGAATTTATTAAGCTTTTTGTTATATTTACAAAAAGCAATGCGTTATTTTTTTTTTCTCAATATACCTTTCCGGTTTCCAGTCGCTGGCTACCAGCAACACTCTTCTTTTCAGACATGGATCTTCGCTGCCTTTGACACTCAAAAAATGAATCACAACATGGGGTGGGGCAGCGTATGGTCACCTTCCCTGAAGAGAACTTTCCGTCTGTTTTTGTCCCCACGCTGTAGCAGAGGATTGGAGGGAGGTGGACAAGGCTGGGGGCGTGAGGGGTTTATGTTAATTTGTCATGAATTGTTCTTGCATTATTATAATGAGGAAATTTTAAACCATAATACATTTCCTCTGTTACAAGTGTCCGAATTGCGTTCCTAACACTGAAATAATTGTAGCAATGAGTTTTGATACTACGATACGACAAATATACGAAGCCGTCAATACCACAGCCCATTTTACTGCAACCTCCTCGTACTGCTACATTGAAAAAAAAAAAGCTTTCTAAAAACTAATAACAAGCAAAGTTCTGGCGAGATAAAAGCCAGATTTAAATCCAATTGAAAAAATTTAGAGTATAATAAAACGAAAATTGTTTTCTAATGAAGATATGCTGCGGGAAGCAATTAAGAATGAGTTGAAAATAATTTCTTTTGAACAATGTCAAAAACTAACTGCAGACAGCATTCCTAAAAGAATTGCTTCCCAAAAGAAATCCCTTGGTAAAGCCATCCCATATTAAAAAGGACTAAATATGTCTTGAATGTCTTCAATTATGGCAAGCCTCTGAAATGAGAAGATGTTCAAATAGCTCTGATTGATGGAAAACGATGTAAACATACACATCGGTAAAGCATGGACTACTATTGACAGGTTATCGACTATATGGAAATCTGTTCTCTCTGATAGAATAAAACGGAAATTCTCTTCAACTATAACCGTGCTGGTACTACTGTAGAGTTGCATCACTTAGATTTTAACGAAATGGCTAGAGAGAAAGGTAGATGAGAATTACACAAGAACGCTGTATGCTATTTTGAACAGATCCTGAAAGTAGCACTCTATAAAACAACAGCTGTATGGCTACTTGCTTTCCATCTCACAAGCAATCCAAGTAAGACGAGCAAGACATGCTTTGCACTGCTGGGGAAGTAAGGACAAATTTATAAGTGACGTCCTCTCTCCTATGGACACACCAATATTGGCCGACCAGCAAGTACTTACATACATCAGCTCTGTGCGAGTAATGGTTGATAGATATGTTTGAAGAGAGAGAGAGAGAGAGAGAGAGAGAGAGAGAGAGAGAGAGAGAGAGAGAGAGAGAGTCAGTCAAAGGAATGCTACTGATAATTTTAACTCTTTTATAAAACTAAAGATATGACCCAGGCTCATTTTTCTCACCAGTGAATGTGTGCATGTATGTACGTAGTCATATGGTCGTGTGATCGACAACTGTACCAATTCCTCCACATAGCTTACATTGCGAGAGGGATGGCTAGAAATGCAGCAGGAAGAAAAGTAAGACCTGTTAAAGGACGGATGAACCCTCTTATAGTCTTGATCGTTCAGGCCGTCAATTGCTAAAAAGGCAACCCTGGCATTGAAGTTTGGTCCGGTCATTTTAAGACTGGTTGTGGTCAAGCTAGACAGAACCAGCCTTTGGAGGTGCAGGACCCAATTGGGAACATACATATTGCAATATATTCTGTGTATTTGATAAGCCGAGAGTAGATTACACTCTAATGCGAGGCCCCTTTAGACGCGACGCCCCTTTAGGCGAGGCCCAAGAGGGATCAATTGGTCCAATCGGTTTATATTTTGTTTTTATTATTTCTTTTCATTATATTTATCTTCTTTTTTTCATTTTTTTTCCACAATTCCCTACTAATTGTGCACCACTTTGGGAAGCTTTGATTGAGAAGATTTTGATGTAAAAACTCTGACTTCAATAACATCTAATGATATAATCTAACTTTTCTTTTCGGATACATGTTATTGAAACTTAGTGAGTTGGATTGACTCAGTACATTGTCTTTTCTAGCTATAAAAAGCTCCAGGCAGAAGTATTACTTGATATTATGGGATTGTTACAAGATGACGTCATGCGATGCCCATACTGGAATTTGAGGTGGTGGCTTTTATATGTATATATTTAGAGTTAGGTGCTAGACGCATTAGAACCTTTAATCCTGGGGATAAGGAAAGAGGCTACGTCATTTTAAACATCTACAGCAACATCTGGCCTCTTTGCCATGTCACATGAATTAGAAATTCCCTTTGTTCAAACCTTAGGATATAAGCAGCTGTTTCCCTCAATAAACGAAAAAGATTAATTTATGCAGCGGGTGTTCTCGCGGCAAGAGCAGTAGTAAGTGATAGGTATGAGAAAAGGAGAGAGAGAGAGAGAGAGAGAGAGAGAGAGAGAGAGAGAGAGAGAGAGAGAGAGAGGAATAATAAAGAGGGAGAGAGAGAAAAATAAAAGAAAGAAAAAGAGAGAAGAGAGATAGAAAAAGGAGGAAGAAAAAGAGAGAGAAAGAAGAAAGAAAAAAGGAAGAAAAAGATACATTTGCGGGAGAGAGAGAGAGAGAGAGAGAGAGAGAGAAAAGGGATATATAGATAGATAGATTGTGTGTTTTTATCTTCGTAAGCAATTTTCAATCTGGTTTGAACTTGTTAAGTTTTTGAGTTTTTTAAAGCCATAATTTTCAAACATAGAGTATTCGCGTAATGTTCGGAGATTAAGAGGTCTGAGAAGAGTGCAGATGCAACCCCACCCTCACGTAAAAATAAAAATAAATGTTGTCATTTCATAAAAATAGGTTTGGAGCGCTAATGAACAAAATCAGAGAGTAGAAAAAAGAATTGTCTTGTATTTTGAAAGTGACACTGACAAACAAATATAAAACCGCCGAGGTAAATGAGTTTAGATTATTTCTTTACAACTAGTTCTGTCAAGAAAATACTGATTTTTATTTTATTTTTCAGGTTGGCAACCCTAATGAAAAATCAAATGAACAATGTTAACCTTAAAGTTGCGTAAAGACATTCTGTTCATGTTTGAGAATTCACGTTCAGCTAAGTAATCTTGTATTATTACAAGTGTTTTTGGATTGTGTCACGCATGTGGAACCCGGGATGAAGGTTGGCTGGGATTTCCTAGCATCAGTTTGGGCAGAATTTGCTGCTGACATTAATTCTTTCAACCTGTAAACCGAATAATTCGGGGTGAGTGCTGTTGTACAACAGTAGGCCCAATGTTTTGGGGCTCAAGGACATATGGTGAAATGGTAGATTTTGGTAAATCTGACAAGATGATAAAAATAAGAGGAAAAGTGGATAAACCAGACATTTACAACGGGTTTAGTAATATTTCGTTCTTTATTTACAGAAAGTTTTGTAAATAAAAAACGAAAAGTTACTAAACCCGTTGTATCTGATTTATCCACTTACTTTTTATCCTCCCAACGAGTGTCCTGGATATGACACTTAACAATCTGATGGTGAGGTTCCAGTGATGCTGGAGCTTTGGGGAATGTGGATATATATATATATATATATATATATATATATATATATATATAAAATAAATACTAATAATAAAAGGCTAAATATTCCAATCATTCAGTCTTTCTTTTGAGGGAATGATTGGACAACTTAAAACCAAAAATCAGTGTTTGGCCCAGGACAGATGGGAAATGTAAGCACCCTTGATTCTCTTAACAATATCAATATTCTTTACCAAAATGCACTCCCCTGCTTTTATCAGTAGTAGCCTCCCTTCCCCAAAATAGTAGGCCCATGCCAACTGGTCTCCCCCTCAGGCTCAACTAAAGAATGGGGGTGAAACTGTTCTTCACAATTTCATTATTTCGTCATGTACCTCCTGGGAAGATACTTTCCAAAGTTCCTGGGTTATAGTATATCTGAATATTGTCGTGTTGGGGGTAATTTTGAAATCAATCGGGCAAGAATGCCAAATTGCTGACAAGTCTGCTTCTCTGATGCACAAATAAAAATCATAGAGGGTTGAAATCTAAACAGGCTATGCAGACAGACGGAAAATAAAATTGCAATACTCTGAATGGTTGGTTTGTATAACGGCATATCAATCCCTCATAGGTTATTTAATGCCAATATCCGATTCTTTTATAAATGCTTGATTATAATCATAAGTATATTTCCAATGTTCCATTACACTTTTTAAATTTCACTTTTCGTCAAATAATTTGTACAGTTATATGGTTTCAAGTAACTATTTTTACTTAATTATTTATTTGAACAGTTATGTAGTTTAGAGTATTTTGATCTAATTCTAATAATCCCCCCCCCAAATCCATTTGACACATAGATGAGACCCAAACAGGTATTACCAACTTCACTTACCAGAGCTTCAGTATCTCACCATCAGATACAGTTTGGTATCATACAAACATGAGAGTTTTTAAATAACAGATTTAATTTCATATAAAATGTAGTATCGATATAGAGGGTGGGGCTGTATTTGGTTGGTTTTACGGCATGTCAACCCTTATTGGGTTGTTTAATGTCAAAGCAAGTATGGTTTCAAGTAACTATTCCTATTAAATAATAATAATAATAATAGTAACGAAAAGAGACAAGTACTTTGACCTTGCCAGAGAACTAAAAAATGCTGTGGAATATGAAGATGAGTTATACCAATTCTAAGTGGGGCACTTGGAATGGTCCCTAGAGGCTTGGTAAAAGAAAAGGACTGGAAGATTTCAAAGTCGAAGGAGGAGCCGAGACAATCCAAACTATTGCATTGTTAGGATTGGCCGGAATACTAAGAAGAGCTCTGGAGATTTGAAGAAACTTGCTGTCACCTAGACTCCAGTAAAAGTCGATCAGCTAACGTTAATGTGAAAAAAAAAAAAAAAAAAAAAAAAAAAATTCGCAGGGAGTAATATAATAATAATTTGCTTGCACAGGTTATATAGTTTCAAGTATTCCTATTTAATGTTAATAATTTGCACACAATTATATGGTTTTAAGTATTCCAATCTGATACTAATAATTTCCCAAAAAGATGTACCTGACCCTTAGATGAGACCCAAACAGGTATTCCTACTCTCAATTTGAGTTGAACTGGGAGTAATGTCAATGAAGGGATACTCTACACTCACTGGAGCTCCAGAACTGAAACCTCACAACCAGGTACAGTTTAGTGTCATAAACAGGACATTCGTTTTTTGTTTTTGGTGCAGGAGTGTCTTACCCCTCTGCAGAGGATACAGTTGGCGTATTTTGACCCCAGTATAGTTATGTGCATGGTAAGGGGAAGTAAATATTCTGATAAAATTTTCAGTCTGCCCATTTTGTAACGTTCATATCAGTGTATGAGCTTATATATGCAAGTTAGGATAGTGTGGACTTGGTCAACGGCATCTAGTGACTGTCAGTTTCTCTCCTATGTGATTATCAGCTTTGCTCTAACAGTCACCAAGCATAGTTGATTCAATCTATTTACACTAACCTTAGATCTACATATGTTCTATCACTGATATTGAGCCATATATATATATATATATATATATATATATATATATATATATATATATTAGAAGAGTATATATTTAGGCAGCAAGTTTTTATTCAAGCAAGTTTTGTTAAAGACGATGGAACACTGTTTATTACTTATAGTTTTATTTTTCAAGACTCCTTATTTTTTAGTGTTGGGATCTAGTGTTCCATCGTCTTTAACAAAACTTGCTTGAATATATATATATATATATATATATATATATATATATATATATGTGAGTATTTAGTGCCATACTTATACAATAAACACATCTTACATGACCACAACACCCCACAAATATTTGAAAAGTTTTAGTAGATAACACAAAAATCTTATATAGCACAAACTGTCATTGAAAAAAATTTCAAATACTAGAAACCATTCTAATATATATACACACATACAAAGAAAACCTCTTTCAATTTAGGACCTACAGTACTTAAATGTATATATTTACCAACTTCTCACATGAGTAGGATGCAATGCAAGTTCAATTTTAAAGCAGAGTTTAACAGGTTTGAATTCAGTTTTCCTTCTTAACCAGTTGCCATACCAAGGTTGAAGAGCTCAGTCTACCCTACTATTTACTCAGAGCTGGATTGAGAAGAATTGGGTTCATACCATTCTCAAGGGTATTAGTGCTATGTGTAATGCAAACAGTCTCGTCCAGGATTTGAACTCGAGTTGCTATATCCATTTCCTACAACAGTCTCCATTACACCACGGGTGCTTTCAATACTTAAATGTCTTGAACATAGGTACATAGTTCTATATCAGTCATTTATTTGTGCACAATTAAATTGTTTCAATGATTAAATAGTTCTATGTAACATATAAATGGGACCCTAACAGGTACTACCAGTTGGGATCAGAGTAGACCTGGGAGTAATGACAATGTAAGGGTACTCAACATTCTCCAAAGCTCCAGGACTGGAAACTCACCATTAGATGGTTTGGTATCATATTCAGAACACTCGTTTGAGGCAGAGGATATCTTACCCCATATGCAGTCAGCATATTCTGTATCACCAGCTGACTAGGCTTGTAATACAAAAGTAACCAGTGATAAGAAACTAACTTACAAGCCAAACAATGAACGCAGCTCAAGTTATATCCAATATGCAGGAAGTTATAGACAAAAAAAGAAAAATTAAGAATTTACACTTAGTAGAGAATTTAAAGGGCTGTTTATATGAGTGACATTAAAAAAAAAATTTTTCATCAGGTTTTGATAGATTCAATTGATATGGCAATGAGTTTTGGACTGCTTTCTTTGTTTAAAGACATATCAAGCTTGGTGGGTTATTTAATACTAAAGCCATCCTTGTAGACGAACAGTGATAGTACTATTTAACTAATATCTGGGGTGGGGATAAAGGGGTTCAAATCTTTTTATATCTTGGTCCAAAAGTGGAAGTAAGTAAGTAAAGTTGGCGACCATAGTCGAGGGTGACCAGAGCTAATGAGCTCTATTCTCACTGGGTGCTCCATATGTAGCATTTAAGCAAATAAGTTTACTAAATAACTAATGGTACATTAACAGTATTGGGGATGAGAGTATCAGATAGGTTTATGAGTGTCATGATGACAATGTTCTCATAGCTAAGTAATAAAGCAGCTGGCAAAAAGGGAATGTTCATTTGAATCTCACCAAACGCTTACTCTATTTATGCTGTTCCTTAATGTTGTAGAGATAATGACCTGACAGAGTTGTAATCAAAAAGCAACCCAAATTAAGATTTTAAAATTAAAAAAAAAACCTACTTAAAAGTAATAGTGTAATGGATATTGTAAACAAAATGGAATTGGCAACCAGAGTTCTAATCCAGGACAAGGCGGTCTACATTTCACCTTGCATCAATGCCTTTGGGAAAGGCATGAATCCAATTGTTCTCCTCTAACTATGGGTAAATAGTAAGGCAGACTAGGTTTGTTAGCCTTTCTTTAAGTAACTAGCCGGGGAGAAGAAAAACAATGAATTCAATCCAGCTGTACTTCACTTAAAATACATACTTAAAATTAATAACAAAATATACTTATTTTCAATTGAAGAAGCCAGAAAAATGTAATGGCTAAAAGAATGAAAAACAACTCTTTAGGCAGCAAGGAAGAAAAGGTTGAGAAACATTGATCTAAAATAAGGTCTGTTTAGTTAATTACTATCTTTCAATACAGAAGATAGTGGGTTTGGGGGATTTGAGCCCCCATTACAGGTTACTTGTTACACACACATATAAGAAAATTGCTTAAAAATAAATTAAAAAAATATTTTTAAAAATAAGCATGGACAAAAAAATAAAAAATAAATAAACAACTCGGTCATTAGTGTTATTTTGAATTTTATACAAACTGTTCACATTTTAGACAGCTTACTTACAAGAAACATTTTTTTTAAATATTTACAATAGAACACAGACAATGACACCAAGAGTAGAAATTTTGGACATATTTTGAGAAACTTAACTCCCAACTTCCCACCTAGAATGAGGACACTTCCAATAATTGAAGGAGGGGAGGAAAGACAATTCATATTTAAAATTGTTTCAATTCTTAACTTGACCAATAAAAAGCAGTAAGTTCTCTTTAAAAGAGATCAAAATGTTTTTTTAAATGCAAGGGCGGCTCGAACAGATTGGTCAATTTCTTGATGTTGCTAAAAAAAAAAAAAAAAACGAAGTTATTTAATTCAGTTTCCTCGACCATTCCATTTTTGTTCAGAGACCCTGGGTGATCATTAAGAGTCTCTGAGTTTTCTCACGTTCCATACTTTACAGCAACAACTATCTACATTCAACATATTCAAAGTATTTTTTGTTTCTTTAAGCAAATATAGTCATTTTTCATGTGGTCTTATCAAAAAAGCACCGCCCTTTTTCTGCTGGTTAGGTCCCTGAATGGACAAAATCCATTTCAATATAATTTTACATCTGAATCATTTAAAAAAAATTCTTTTTTTTTTTTTTAAATTTCATCCATTTCAAATATACACAAATAGTAGAAGCTGTTTTACATACCATTTTCCTAAAATCTAAAAATGTGTCCTCAGTCTAAATGGGGAGGCATATAGGAATTGCTATTTCTCTAACAAGACCAAATTTGTTTTTTTCTTCTTTCCATTTTTAGTTAATTTTTGTGTCCTGTCTTTTTGGTTTTCCAATTGCACAAATAAATATTTCATTAAAAAAAAAAAAAAACAAAAACAAAAAAAAAACTCCCAAACCTTGAATATCTTAAGAGGTGGGAAAAAATGTTATGACAGTAATGGTGTTGGTGGATGGTATGAACACTTTTCTGTATGTCTCAGTCAACTGAGTTAGAACTTCCAGATTTTTTTGTTTGGAGATACAATGAACATGAGATAGTGAGCTTAGCCACCAGCAATTCTTTATGATTCTAACAGATTCCATTAGAGCATTCTGCTCCATTCTTTCTTTTTTTCTCCTTTTCTTTCAATACTCAAATGTTACCACAATGCAAAAAAGCCCTTGTATTGTAAATATATAAACAGATACCAACTCAATAGCCAGTGGCAGGATTAGAACCCAGAGTCAGATCTACTAAGTGCTCAACCAGCAGCAACTCTAAAATATGTGATAATCCACCTGCAACACATTGGATTGAATAAGGTTTATGTATGGCTAAGAGAGAGAGAAAAAGAGAGAGCTGTAATTAAAATTTTAGCTACTTACTGATTTCTAACCCTTTTGAAGGCAGATTGACATTTTTGCCTTCTTTAATAGCTCAATGTAAGGCATTTTCCTATTGGATCTTTATTGACAAATTCAATGTTAATGTACAAAACATTGCGAAGAAGCCCCACTGTGGTGTAGGATTGTGTAAAGGTTGTTTCACTAAATGTAATTAAAAGTGAGTGCTTTATTATTTTCATGCTATCATACAATGATACACAATTGCTGATCAAATTATCATGTTTAGTTTGTATTTTCATAAATGATTAATTGACTCGTTTGAACATAACCTCTATTTTACAAATTTTCTGAAAATAATTCCCCTACTCTACAAGGATTAAAAAAATTATCTGCCAGTGAAAAAGTTAAGTTATTGAACAGGTTTATAAATAAACCTATCTTTGATGCAGTGAAACTAATGAATTAGTAGCAGAAGATAGGCCAGTCTAAGACACATTGTGCTGCATTTAGAAGTGAATCTGATTCAAATGCAAACAGTTTAAAATGTAAAGACTAAGCTGGACTAGATTAGTTGATTTAACAGTGGGTTCTTTGAAATGTTTTCAAAACTGTCAAAAACCAAACTCTAGACATAAGAATAGTAAAAAAATACCTTTGAATATCTCAAAATCTTTATGACAGTCATTTTCAAAACAGAATCCTTTTTGGTAAGTCTTTTAAGACTTGCCAAAGGGGATTCTGATTCCAGGGACAGAGTTTTGGGTTAAGAGGAAAACAAAAATGTCCCGTTTGGAAATTGGCATCTTGATTGACATATTTAAGTAAAATAAAATTAAAACAACTAAAAATCAATAATAAAAAAAGACATTTAAATCCACTGCTATTTTGTAAGCTATTCAATTCAGTAGGATTAATGTTATATATATATATATATATATATATAACTTTTCATAATGTGAGCACATACAAACATTAATTCTCTTTTGTGGCTTAAAGAAAGAAAAAAAATTTTTTTCAGTTAACTTGTTTTATTTTGTAGCTATTTTATGTATACGAAAAGAAATATAAATGGGGCATAACTAAAAAGAATCTGGAAAAACAAAAATTGAGTACAAATTTTAAAAAATGAATGTAAAGAAATGGAACAATATGTTAACTAAAACAAAATTTTGATTTTTTGTGCTATTTTAAGACATTACTTTGTAATTTCCTGGTTGCTAGCTTAATTTTAAATCCCAAGCCTTCAAATTTTATTCTATACAAGTTTTATAACTTATAACTACTTATTTATTCTTTTCTTTCCTTTATTTTTTCTCTTAAAAACTTTTCTTTGGCATTTACCAGAAACGCGCCTAACAAAAAAATGTAATACTTAAGGGCCTGGCTATATATATATATAGGCATACGTGTGTGTGTGTGTGTGTGTGTGTGTGTGTGTGTGTGTATATATATATATATATATATATATATATATATATATATATATATATATGTGCGTGTGTATATGTATATATATATGTGTACGTGTGTGTGTGCATATATATATGTGTACATGTGTGAGTGTGTGTGTGCGCGCATATATATATGTGTGTGTACATGTGTGAGTGCATATATATATATATGTGTGTGTACATGTGTGAGTGCATATATATATATATATATATATATATATATATATATATATATATATATATATATATATATATATACACACACACATATATAAATAAAATGGCATGTGTCATGATTTCAGGATGAATGGACCCTTTATTCCTATGTAGAAATTTAAACCATATCAGTATTGCAGATTATTTACTTGCCCACAAGGCAAAGGGCTTCCCCAGTTTTTGGCTTTTAGTTGAGTTTTATGACAATGAGTGTAACCAAGCTGGCATTTGAGAAAACCTTTGAACTCTTTGCGATCAGTCTGCTAATCTATCCTGTGAACCAAATGTGAAACCATTCAATTCAGAGTAATGGTATGATATTCAAATTGTATTCAATAATGAAACAGAATGAAAGTGCATGGATCTTCCTGTAGAGTAAGAAACTGTCCAATGAAGTATAGGCACCAGAAAGTCTTGGAGATGTTTTTCAATGTTCCAGTCTGTGAGTTTTTTGTTTGTCTAATGTTTATTCAAATAGTAAAAAAAAGATCCTAAATGAATTTGTTTTTCTGACAGGTGGTTATTTCACAAATGCATTTCTATAGAAACAATATCATAACAAAAAGTGGGATTTGAACCCACAACCAGATCCACCAATCTAATATAAACCATGCTTTAAAATGCTAACTCTGCATTTTTTTCTCTCCCTTGGCTATGGTAGCTAGATCCTCAAGCGAGGAAGTAATGTTGGTTCCTTTTTTTGGCTGTAGTGTCTTTTTTTTTAAATCTCCACACATGATGGAAATATATTGATTAAACAATCAAACAACAAAACAAACCTTATTGAATAATCAAATGCAAGTATACTACACAGTTGTGTACACAGCCAAAATGGTCTGAATATCTTACCATCAATTGACAGCTGAACAGTGAAATAATGAATGACTGATGCCAACTTCCAGTTTTTTAAAAAGGGAGGTAGAACTTTCCTTGACTTTATATTTCAGATACACTTAAAAGTCTTGTTTGGAATTATGAGATGAGGAATTATCATTATCATATACTGATGCACTCAACAAGTGTCCTCATCCTGGTTGTGACTAAGATGAGAACATTAGTCTGAGTACATCAGTGTATAACACTGAAAAGTCAATCTCTTTTCAAGCACATAGAATAAAATTGGCACAAATGAATCTTATCAAAAACTAAAAAGTGAACACCTAGAACTAGTGAGAAAGCTATTACTCTCACTAAGTTGACATAAGATCCCATGCTCAACAGAAGAACATAGGTATTGTAGATTATGCAAGCATTAGACTGACTACAAGAACAGTAGCTAGCCCTGGCTTTAAATCATTTTTCTCCTTATATAAAGTTTTCTAATAATGATTGTCGCCAACCTGGCACTTAAGATGTGTACTTCTAGGAAAATGCTGCCCACCATGAGTTTAGAATGTCTTTACTGGATTATAACAGGAGGTAGCATAGATTGTGACAGATGTAGATTGATTTTCATCATTAAAATTCATGTATGTGTATTTTTCTTTATAGTATTTTGTTTTCTATGAGCTCAAAAAGAATACTGAACATGCTGACAGTTTTTTTTGTTTTTTTTAAAAGTTGTATCAGAAACATGTGGATAGTTAAACAAAAGTACTTCTACCTCCTTAAAAGAAATGATGAATGAAATTTTTTTGTTTTGTTTTTACATGTGGAAAATGTTTTTATGCCAAACGTAATGTAACTAAATTTTTCCGGCAGGGCTTTCTGTTTAAATCTTCCATGGCTTTCATAGCCTCATCCCGTGTGATAAACCCAATAAGGGAATTGCCAGTTGGTCGATTATCTTCTGCGTAATGTAGTCGAATAGACTCAGGCACCGGATAATAACCTCGGAAGAAATTAAGAATTTCCCCGATAGATACTGATGGGGGAAAGTTCTCTCCTCGCAAATAATGGTACTGCTTCCCACCAGGCATCATGAATGGGGGCCCTGAAGGGTCCATGTTGTTCGGCATGTTGCCCTGTCGTGCCTGTTTTAAATGATCTATCATGTCAGCCTTTGTGATGGCCTGGACATTAATATACCGTTTCCCTATGTACCGTTTATCACGTGAGATGGCCTTTTCACAATCAGTGCTTGTCACAAATTCTACAAATGCCTGCCCTGTAGTACGACCGTCTTTCCCGTAGACAATCTGTATCCCACGGGGTGCAATATTGAGGCCCTGGAAGAATTCTTTAATCTCATTAAGAGTGACAGCAAAGGGAAGACCTTTGAGACTGACACAGTAATATGGGGTGTTGCGGCTGGTAACCGTTTCATTTTTCTTTGTTTCACTGGCAGAACTAGTTTTTTTTTCAGCTGTTTTTTGGTCAGAGCCTTTGTTTGCCTGTTGCTGGGCATCGTTCTTAGAGCTTGGAGTTGACTTTGCTTCCATTTTCATTAGAGTCTTTGGTGAATCTTTTTGATTTTTAGCAGGTGAGGTATTTTCAGAGGTGTTTTTCTTCTCTTTCTCTTGGAGAGCCACCAAATCTTTCTTTGTTGCAGTGGCAATACGTATCAGCCTGCCTCCCATGTGACGCCCATCAAATGTAAGTGCTGTTTCACAGTCCTTTTGTGAAGCAACTTCAATGTAAGCAATTCCAGTGTTCTTGCCTCGAGAATCATGCTCGATCACAATTGAATTGTTAAGGTCATTAATCTGGACGTCCTTGAGGAAGTTCACCAAATCCTCGCTTGTTGCATTAAGTGTTATGCCTTTGACTTGAATAACACTTGATGATGAGGCAGAACAACTTGTATCCGACGCAGGAGCCAAGGCCATATCCTTAGTAATTTTTGCTGGAGTTTGTTCATTCTCCTTTGGGGGTGTCCTCGTATTAGACGGTATGTCATCCTTACAATCATTATCTGAATCAAGCTTCATCACTTTGTTGGGTGGAGGCCCAGGTTGGTTTTTGGGCACATATGAATCTACAGCGTTTTCAAATACCTCTTCAGTGCAGCTGTAGATTTCTATATAACGATTACCCATAAAGTTGCCATGGCGTTTAAATGCATCTGTAGCATCCTGCTTGGTGGCAAATTTAATGAAAGCATTTCCTGCACGTCGCCCTTTCTCATTGTTGATGATTTTTAGTCCATCTCGTGGAATTACACAACCTGAAAAGAAACGTCGAACATCCCTATAACCAACAGTGAAGGGCAAACCCACAACCTCAATATACAAATCTGATTCTCTGTGACCCCGTTTCACTCCTCTCATTGGATTCTCCTCCATATTACCAGGCCTCATGCCGGGATCAGGACCACCGTAATTCATTTCATTTGGGGGTCCATAATTTCTGTCTTCCATGTGCATTCGCCCAGGTGGCGGACCCCTATCAGTCCGGTTCGGGCCATCATATCTTCCATACTGATCATTTCTGCCAAATGGAGGGTGAGCATCATTTCTAGGGTAAGGGGGTTGGTTTGGAGGCATATCGTTCCAGGAACCAGGTCGAGGAAATGGAGGCCTCATGTTCATGCCCTCATTATGCCACTCAGCTGGGTAGTCTTCACGTGGCTGGTCTCCACGCCTCATATCATCCCTCATTCCATACCCTTCATCCCACTTGCCATCATTTGGTTCACTTTGTGTTCCATGGAATCCTGGAGGTGCATCACCCAAGAGCCCTCTAGACAATCCTACTGAATCGTTTTCTTCATATATATTTTGCTTACCCTCATACATGCCACATTCCTCATTCATGCCATGCCCACCGTAATGGGGGCCATCATAGTGACCGGGAGGCCTGTCTCCAAATCTTTGTCCATCACCAGGAAAACCCTGATCATGTTGGGGTGGACCATAGTCATAATCTCTTCTGGTATCACCCCCATATTCATTTTTAGGTCTTCCACCTCTATTCATTGGCCCTCCCCGGTTCATTTGCCCGCCACGGTTCATAGGTCCTCCTATATCCATGCGACCTTTCCTTGCATTGTTCAAGTCTCCCTGCCTGGGTGGCATATTTCCAGAACCCATATTTTTATAGGATTCGGGTTGAGAAGCACTTGGCCCACCTAAGTGTTGGTCTGTTCCAGATGACTCAGACTTTTGAGGCTCGTCTCTTCCAGAGCGATCAAATTCTCTTGAACTCAATCCACTTCTTGGCTTATCACTTCCGCGGCTGCTATCATGTCGTGAATCATTCCTAGATTCATATCGACTACCAGATTCATGTCTACTATCATATCGTCCTCCATCATATCTACCTTCATGTCTGCTTCCACTCTCATAGTGTCCATCATATCTTGAATCTCTGCGGTTGTCTCGGCGGTCATAACGACCTCCATCCTCACGGCTTCGTTCATGCCGGTCATATCTACTACCTTCATCTCGACTTCGGTCATGCCTATCATGTCTTCCAGATTCGTACCTGCTCCCAGAATCATATCTGCTTGAAGATTCAGAACGAGAATCATGACGAGACTCAGATTTGGAATCATGGCGACCAGAATCAGACCGACCCGAATCATGTCTTGCAGAATCTGTTTTGGCCATATCACTTCTACCGGAATCAGTTCGTACTGTTTCATTTCTTGGTGCATCGGGTCTTCCTGAAGATCCAGGACGACTTGGATCAGATCTATTTGTACCGATTCGTGCTGTCTCTTGTCTGAGAGATTCAGTTCTTTCTAAATTGGATCGACCATGTTCTGTTCTGGGTGCATCTGGTCGGGGTGGTTCATGCCGAGGTGAATCAAATCGTGACTCATGTCTTACCCCATCAGATCTATTGGGATAGTTTCGTCCTGTATCAGGACGACCCATATCAGGTCTCACAGGTTCTTGTCGTCGAAGGTCAGGTTTCCCAGGTTCATGTCGACCCATGTTTGGTCTGTTAGGAGGTTCATGGCGACCCATATCGGGTCTTCCTGGGGGTTCATGGCGAGCTATCTCAGATCTGTTAGGTTCATTTCGCCCAAGAGTCATGTGTGGAACTGGATCAGGTTTAACATCTGTCCGGTTAGAATCATTGGGCCGAGGAGCATCTGGTCTGTTCATAACATCTTTTCCTATAGGAGGACCAGCACCATGTCTAATAGGGTCAGGACGTGGAGGTCCCTGCTGGTAGTCAAGATGTCCTGGTTCTGGTCTTTTCAGATCCATTGGTGGCATATGATGACTAACCTGATCTGGTCTAAGGTTTCCTCGATTTACACCAAAATCTTCTTCACGTCGCTCAGTAGAATAAGGAGGTCGAATGTCTGTCCCTGGAGGCTTAGTAGTCATGTCTGGTGGTTGCATGGCTGTGTTTGGCATTATTGCATTCCTTGAACCATCTGGAGGTGGAAAATTGTGGAAAGCTGGTCTCATTTGGCCAAACCCACTGCCTGCATTTGCATTACCAAAGCGTCTTTGGTCATTTACCTGTGGATCTTGAGCAGGTGGGAAATTTGGTCTTCTGTTTTGGAAATCATTAGTACCGCCGTCTGGAGGCCGAAATTCCATGTTCTGTCGGTTGGTATTATTATCTTGATCTGGGGAGACAAAGTAATTTTCCCGTGGCATATTGGGCTGATTAGGGAAGCTTGTTGGAGGTTGGGTTCCAGGGAAAGGAACTATCCCAGGAACTATGGCATTAGTAGGAGGGGCTGTATTGGGGTGCATGTCAACAGGGATTGGTGGAAAGTCCCTTCGATTAGGATAATCTAAGTTCCTCTGGGGTGGCACACTCATATCCGGAACAAAAGTGCTGTGGTTTGGTGGACCAACTGGATGCATGTGGTCATTAGGGGGTCTGGTGGGTGGCACCGTTGCCAGCGGTGGGAGCGGAGGGAGTACTGTGGCCTGCTTGGCATATGCCTGACTGGGCACTGCCTCGCGGGCCAAAGCTATAACATTTTGCATTTCAGTCTTGCTACTTAGCAACAGTTGTACAGTCTGCCCATTTATCTGGCCATTTGTACGTAGCATCGCTTGCCGTGCATCTTCATCTGAGCCAAATGCAATGAACGCATCGCCCCGGTCCCCGCCAACAATGTGTACCCCGCCATCTGGAATGCTCAGTCCTTGAAAGTACTGCCGAATGTCCATCGCACTGGCTGACCATGGCAGGCCTTGTAGACGAATAATGACAGACATAGTTTCTGCAAGTAGAAGAAACAAAAATAGAATTATTAAAAATCTTAAGGGGTTTGAGAATGTTTTTTCTTTAATCAAGATGTTTTCCTGGTTGCCTGAAATAAATTACTCTTATAGATGAAACTATTCTGTAATATAACCAGTTTTATTATCATTTATTAAAAATAAACTTCTTGTTTGCATGATCTTCTTTATAGTATATTTTTCTTTCATTGAAAATTTTAGAATGGAAATGTAATCAAAATAATACAGTACAAAAATTCTCACATATTTAAACCTAGCAAAAATGACATAAGATTTTTGCAACTAAATGATGATTTTGTGAGGTCTTTATAGTGTGTTTAATCATAAAATTTCTCCATACAATGGAAATAATTATGAAATGCTAACTGAAATCCTGCATTTTTTCCTGAATATGGCCCAGTCAATTGGGGCTGCAGAATACACTGACTGCATCTCTGCAGAGGGGTAAGACTTTCCCAATAAGTGGCCTGGATATGATACTAAACAATCTGATGGTGAGGCTTCAGTAATGTGGGAGCTTTGGGGAATGCAGAGTACACCTTTTTTGTTATTGCTCCCAGGTCCACTCAGACCCGAAGTGGTAGCACCTGATAGGGTCCTATCTATGGGTCAAATAGAACTAAACTGTGTAATTACACTAAACTGAATCATTTGAAATAGAACTGTTTTTGTTATTTAAACTGTGTGTAAACAAAAAAAAAAAAAAACTATACTTATACTAAACTGAATTGTTTGAAACATTTATCAAAATGACTTACTTCAGCATTGAATAACCTGAAAAGGGTTAATACACCATAAAACAAAACAAAACCAACCAACTTCCTGAATAAAAGCATCAATATTATCATGGAACACTATTACATTAGGTATACAGTATGTTCAAGCGTTATCTAGTATACTTTCCTATACTATCAGTAGCAATGCACGTTCACAGTCCAAAATATCAGAATTTGGGTTTTGAGGCATATTCCTTGCAGTAAAATCTTTATAAGTTCACAGTCAAACATATCATTAAATAGCACAGAAATAGATCTTTAATTTGATGTTATAATTTATAAAATAACTTGTAGAGTTATCATCTAATGATGAAATAACAGCCATGCTGCCCATTTAAATGTGTTAAGTTGAGAATTATTGATGCAGCTTACCCTTTCAAAATAAAAACCCCTTAAAATATTTACAAAATTTTTGACAAAAGAGAACTTGAATAGTTCTTTAATTTGATACGTGATAGCATGGAATTAGATAGCAGGAAAATGCAACTATCACCTGTTAAAGTTTTAAAAATAAAGATATTATTTGACAACACCTGGATATTGGTTAATAATGGTTTTATATTTTGGTATGCATTTTGAAAAAAAAGTTAAATTTATTTGAAATTTTCATTTAAAGTTGGAAAAATTTCACTGATTGTGAATTGCAGAATAATAACTGACCAGACAGTGCCTTTTTCTGTTGCTATAACAACAAAATGTGAATTTTCAGACCACCACCTGTCTGGTATTTCCTATATTGAAAACTATTACTACGTTAATTTTCATGAATTTACCTGGATTGATAGTGGAGTAAATTGATTTTATTTATGAAAGGGTATTTTTTGGGGTCCAAAATTCTGTTTAATTTTACTAGTAAAAAAAAAAAAATGTCTAATTTGATACCCGTGAAAATCATCCAAAAGAACAAATCAAAGAACCACCATGCTTGGGGGAGGGGGAGGAGAGAATGTTTCTTCGACCAGATGTTAAAACAGTCTGCATGAAAACCACATGCAGGTTGGAAGAAAAACAGCGCCCACATACACAAGCAGAGATCTGGCTGGTAAATCCATCACTAACATCACCAAGCCAAGGCAACCCAAACACGTCCAACTACTTTTGGATGTGTTTGAGGTTTGCAATACATCGGGAGAGCTGGTCAGCGTCTGGATTCAGGAATTAAATAATATGTACCCACAAAAATATGGCAAGGGAACTACTTCAGCTGACCGAATAAACAACACATATGGGTCTTCCATTGCAGAACATCTTATAAATAACTGTAATTGTGCCTTGTCCTACAGTGCAGACTTGTTTACTATTCTCAGCAAGTCCCACTCAGACCATCATCTGAAGGTTCTAGAGACCATTCATATTCTCACCCATAAACCATCCCTCTGTAAACAGAGGAAATGTTTATTGGGTTTGAATTTGATTACTATTTAATTTACCCCCTTTCTTGTCAACTTGCATCCCCCACCCCACATTACACAGTCCCTGCCCCTTGTCCTTCTTAATCGCCGTCCTTGATTCAACTGTGATCAGTGAGGACTGAAACTGGTTAGTAGATTTTATTAAAAAAAAAAAAAAAATTAAAATTGGTCTTCTCGTGAGTGTAATAAAGTTTTGTACCCCCCCCCCAATATCCAAATATTATAATGAAAATAATGCAAACAAAAGCTTTCTCAACTAGTTTGAAAAAAAAAAAAAAAACAAAACAAAACAAAAAACCTTTGACTCATAGTATGAAAATTATTATCAACTCTTTCATGAGTAATTAATTTAGATAAATAAAATCAAAGAAAATCCTGAAATTGAATGTAAAAAAAGGGAATTATTACTTCTGAAAGCTGAAAGACAAAATCATTGCTATTTATACTTTGATTGGTTGCCATGTATGTAAATGTGATTACCAATTATTTAGAAATTTATTTACAAGAAAGAAATAACAAGTACAGGATTATTATAATTATATAAGAGAGAGAGAGAGAAGTTGAAAAGTGTTTCTTAATGCATCTCTTGCAATAGGCAAAACTGAAACAAAATTTTGGTGAGATTAAATTAGCAGTTAAGCTTGCTATATCCATGACATTGATTAGTTGGATGGACCTATGTCCAGATTTCTGCACAGGCCTGAACAAGTTTGAATGGAAGAGTGGAATTCACACACAAGGCAAGTCACCATCTTGTTAAAACTAATCCACCTGAGCAGTATTGGCACAGAAATGTAGCTACTAGTTTTTAATACAGATTTTTCTTCTCCTAGACTAGTTGCCCCCCAAGACCAGAGAGTCCAGTCTGTTTTGTTATTTTACCAGTAGCAGGAGGAAGAATTGATGGATTCATGCCTTTTCCAAGGGCATAAGTACAAAGTGAATGCATTTCAACTGAACTGAATTCGGCTTGCCAATTCCATTTTCTGCAATGATAACTGTTACTCTGTACATACCTCTCTCCATAAAGTCATGGGGGAGAGAGAAAGGAAAAAAAGTCAGTAGTGGCTCACGTGCCGGACTGCAACATCGTAGTGAGTTTGAACTCCAATTGCACTATTATACAAACTTTCAGACTAATACTCTTGTGAAGTGGGAGGTGCCGTGGTGTAATGGTTATCATCATAGGAAATGGACATGGTGACACGTGTTCAAATCCTGGACGAGACTGATTGCATTTCACATAGCACTAATACCCTTGGGAAAGGTATGAATCCAATTATTCTCCCTCCAGCTATGGGTAAATAGTAGGGCAGACTGAGTTCTTCAGCCTTGGTGAGGCAACTAGTCTAGGAGAAGGAAAACTCTGAATTCAAACCTGTTAAAATCTATTTAAAAATTGACCTTGTGTCGTATCCTGCCCGAGTGGAGGGGTTGGTAAATATGAATAATTTTGTGAAAAGTAAGAACTCTCTCATCCCCAACCCTCAGCAATTGTTTAAATATTATCACTGCTGTTCTACAAGGATAGCTTTGGTATTAAATATCCCAAAGGTTGATAAGCCATAAAGCAAAAAAAAAAAAAAAAAAAAAAAAAAAAAATCAATCAATCAACCAACCATAAGCTCATATCATCATGATGTCGTGCCACTAGAACTGATTTCCCTAACCCTCTCTTACCACTTGCCTCTATCATCCATTGCTCCAGACAGGTCTTCCATGCTACATCCTGTATAAGTACAGAGCTGTTGTAGATAGGTTCTAGCTGGTCACCCAACCCTTGCTTGTCTGTGTGAAAGGGTCCACAGGAGTACATCGCTTATGAATTCATCCTTACTTCTCCAGCAGTGTCCCGCATGTCTTGTTAATCTAATTTGGATGGTTTTCAAGAAGGGTGGCAGGTGGCCATAAAACTGCTGTTTTGCAGAATGTTGCCTCCAGAATTTGTTTGATACAGCTCATAGTATTCTTGTACAATTGCTGCCAAGCCTTTTCTCCATATGTTTAGTCAGCATCCTTTTGGTGCATCCATATAGTAGTACTGACACAACCACTAGTTTGAAAAAAAAAAAAAAAAAAAAAGAAAAAAAAAGAACGCATTTTATTTCATCAGATAAATCTGACTTCCATATGACCACTAGCTGTCCATGCCTTTGTTAGTCGCATACTGATGTCATTTTCCATAGATGAGACGCTGTTTCTGAGGTAGGTGAATTTGTCCACAAATTTCAGAAACTTCGATTTAGTGGGGAGATTAAAGCACACAATCTCTGTTCTGTCTGCGTTCATATAGAGATCTATGCTGCTTGTTGCCCGTTCAAGAATTGATCCTTGAACTGAGATAAAAATTCAGAATTGATATAAAATTATTTTTTTTTTATTCAGCCTTGTATCATATTAATCAAAATGATATGCTAAATTTAACTTTTTCCAAATTAATTAACTACCATGTTACAATGGTTTGGTCAAAAAGGCACCTTCAACTCCTTATTATAAGTAAACTCAAGTTGGCAACTGTAGTCGAGGGTGACCCGAAGGCTCCCTTTTCAATAGCTACTACACCGAGGTGTAGGGGAGGGCGCTACTCCTTTCCCTGGATACGTACCTTATAATGCTGAGTGTTAAGCAAGGAAGTATCAAATATCATTTTTTTAAGTCATTGGTATGACTCGACCTAGGATTGAACTCCGGTCTCCCAGGACATTGGCAAGCACTCTACCCACTAGTCCAATGAACCAGATCACTTAAATAACTGTAATTTGTAAACTAATAATCTGATTGGGCTGAAAATTTGAAGGTCAGTACTTTATTAAAATCATATGGATTCCATTTCCTATGACAAAAACTGTTATACTAAATGTAATACTGTAATAATTGAATATTGTGCAGCCTATGATGCTTTAGAGAAGATATACAAAATTGATTGAATACTTATATATAACATAGATAATCTAGTCTCTCATATTAATCTATTAAGAATAGAACTTTTTTTTATAAAAAAAAAAAGTAAATGTACATGGTAGAAATATGCTAATTTTATTGTTAAGAGGACACACACTCACACATACACACACAAGTGGAAACTTCAATGTGCCACATAAGGAAATATCTATGATAAATATCTAATACAATTGGATTGAAATATTTCCCCTGAAGAACATATCCTTCTTAAGGTAGTGTCATTCTCTCCTGTGTCCTTCAAGCATCATTTATTTAAACCTGTTCAAAAAACCTTTTACATGATGATTATTTAAGGTTGAAACAAATTAGGAATAATTAAAAAATAATCATAAAGAAATAGTCTTGTTTATCGTATTAATTTAGCTCATTGAAGTAGGGATTCACTGATAATCAAATTGGCCGATTAATCTGTCTTTGATAATCGGTCTATGAACATGTTTTTTAATGCCGATTTATCAGTACATTTCGTTGTCATAAATGGTACTAATATTAATTTAGTTATATTGTAAACGAAGACAGGTTAACCCCTTTTTTGCTTGCCAGTGAAAATTGACCGAAGGGACATGTAGCCTTTTGCAACTGGACTGAATTTGAGGCAAATAGAGGTAAGCATATGGAAAATTTCTCTCCTTTCACTTCCTATCGAATTAACATTATTATTTTGTACTTTAAATCACTGTCAAAGAAAATTATTACTCTATCTTTCAGTTTTTACGTTGAGGACTTGTATGGTAAATTGCGACCACGTGCGAACTGAAAATAAAGCATTCTTCATCAGTCATACTCTTGTTCCTCATTTTTGGATCTGTGCTACCATTACATATATATTTTTATTTTTCTGGTTTAGATAATCCATATTATTTTGAGATAAATTACTAATTAGATATCAGACATAAGTAATTTAAATATGTAAAAAATTAATTAAATATTGACATCAACCATTATGGCAACCAGTCTCTGCTGGAAGTATTTTGATGTCATTCCCAAGAATAAGAATACATCTGTCTGCAAGTTATGTCAAACCATCATATCAAGGAGTGGCAAATCAGAAAAAACTTTTACAACGACTAATATGTTAAACCATCTTAGAAAAATTCATCAAGAAGCAAAAGTTGCAGATAAGAAAAGGAAACACAATGAATGTTCAGGGACAGACATTCCAGGAATAAGTGGCAGAAACTACGAGCCTCCAGCGAAACAGCAAACTACAATAGAATCAATATTGGCCAAGAAGAAAATTTGGGATATTAATGACCACAGGTCACAAGAGATCCATTATCTAATAGGAGAAATGATTGCTGTTGATATTCAACCATATTCTGTAATATCTGACATTGGATTTAATAGGCTTATTGCAAAACTTTGTCCAAATTACAGTATTCCATCAAAAAAGTACTTCACTGAAAAAATAATTCCAGATATATTTACAAAAGTAAAAACAAAAATTCAATCGTCTGTTGATGAAATTAGCAGCATTTCTTTGACTACAGACATTAGGACAGCTAGTGCAAATGATGCTCCCTTTCTAAGTTTGACAGGTCATTGGCTTTCAAATGACTTTGAACAGTGCAGAGCTGCGCTTAGAGGTGTTCCATTCCCTGGTACACACACAGGTACAAGAATTGCACAATGTTCTGGATGGGTATAAAATCTCTAATAAAGTTTTCTTAGTCTTGTGGGATTCAGTAGCAAATATGGTTGCTGATGTCAGGGAATGTGGTTTAGAGTCACAATCAAGCTTCATACATACATTGCAACTCTCAATAAATGACTCATTATTTTCCCAACAGGCTGTGAAGACAATCATTACAACTAACAGAAATATAGTCTCTCACTTTAATCGTTCTCCATTAGCAATTAACAAATTAACTGAAATACAGGATCAGCTTAATTTGGAAAAACATAAACTCATTCAAGATGTGACCACACGGTGGAATTTAACATATACGCTGAAAAGGAATTTAGAACAACGAAAAGCTCTTGTAATGTATGCTGTTGATAATAAGATTCCTACCTTAACAACTTACCAATGGAGACTTGTTAAAAAAAATTTGAAGAAATCACCAATGAAGCAAGTAACAGAACTTCAACCATATCAAAGATAATACCTATAATTTTAGCTCTGAGGTTATTTCTGTCAAAAGCTGTCCAATCTAATTCTGACATTTCTGACTTTAATCGAATCCTTCTTACCACTGCCGAACAATTCAGTGAATCAATGGAAACAGATTTTCATCCAATCTAAATGATAAAAACTTGTGTGTTTACTATCCAAGATCCAAGATTCAAGATTCAAATTTCCAAAAAGATGACATGGAAAACACCATTAAGAATTGGATTCTACATCTACTTTTTACTGATGATAATGAAGCATATTCAGGATACACTTCTTCAAGCTCTGCTGAGGGTCAAGAAGAACAAAGTGAAAGTAAAACTATACCTCTTTCAAGCCTGTTTGATGAATTAGCTTCAAATAAGCTTACAGTAACAAATCCAAACTTAGAGCCGGTAGAGGCTGAGTTAAACCTGGAGACTGCAATTGCAAGTACAACAGAAATACAAGAAGCACAATCTAAACTTAAAAGGAGTAAATCCCTTATTCATAAATGCACAAAAGAACATGATCATTATATAGCTTTACCACTATTCGCAAGTGATGATCCATTTCAGTGGTGGAAAAAGACACAGGAGACCCTACCAGTGCTGAGTAAACTGGCTTCAAAATATTTAAGCACACCACCTTCATCCGTAGAGAGTGAGAGGCTCTTTAGTACAGGTGGTAATGTGTATGAACCTACGAGGAACAGGCTTTGTCCTGAGAATGGAGAAACTCTAATGTTTCTACATTACAACTTAAGAGTATTCAACTTTAAATACTGGTGAGACTATGAGAGCAAAGGAGACAGGTAGCAAGAATAGATGAGGAAGTAGAGCAGCAGCAGGTAGCAGCATGGTCCAGTGGAAGCAGAACTTCAGCTTATAGTTATTCACTTAAGAATTGGAATTTATACTTTGTAGTTGGTTTCTAATTTCTTTTTTTCTTATCTAGTTGTTCAATTATATTCATTTAAGAATTGGAAATTGTACTTTGTATTTTGTAATTTCATTTAATAAAGCAAAAAGCGATAATAGCAGCCAGACACTTAACAAATGTCAAGTTAAATTGGCAGTTACAGAGTTAATGTGTCAAAGGTATCAGATGAGTCACTTGGCATTGATGAAATGGTTTAAATTTAATAGGAAAGAAAAATGAATCGGCAAAGCGGCCGTTAAGGCCGCTTAATCGGTGCACCCCTACATCGAAGTGTATATATATATATATATATGAGGAATCAAATAATTACCATTTTGTAAAAGCAAGTTGTAACTATGGATTCCAAACTTTGAATGTTTTAAATGCAACTGGAAATTACCTAAAGAGTGCCTTCATAATTTAATCTCTGATCTTACACCCCTAAAATGGAGGAACTGAAAGTGCATATTTGACACATAATATTGTGTAAGTTTAAAAATAAAAACACTACTGAAAAACTTAAAATTTCTAGGGTTTATTTATGGCCAAGATGTCATTACTGACAGCAAAGTCTAAAACTAGTTTTTAAAGTTTTGTTCCAATAATGTTATTGAGAGGTAAACTTACACCAGGACACTCATTTCAATCAAGATATTTTAAGAGAATTATATACTTGACCTCAACATATCCTAATCCAGTATCTGCTGCCACTTGAAAAAATAAGCAAGCTAGGTATTTGGGTTCTGCATACTCTCAGAAGAATTAGGAAGATGATATATTCATGGTGACAAGTTTTCTTCTTTTAAGGTAGAGGAATAAGCAGTTTCTCAAGAATATCATTACAGGTGATGAAAAATGGGTCTTTTATAACAATGTTCAATGCAAAAGGCAGTGGACTGACAAGGATGAATCCCTACAGCCTCTACCTCAAAGGCAAATCTTCATGGAAGAAAAGTTGTCATGTGTATGGTGGGACCACCGTGGTATTATTCATTTTGAATTCTTAAACAGCAATCAGATACTTAATGTAGACATACTCTCAACAGCTGCAATGTGCACATAAAAATCTTCTAAGAAAATACCTCATACTTGTCATTAGGAAACACTTTGTGCTTCTCTATGATAATGCAAGGCCACTTTCAATAAGAACCATGCAGGAAAAAATATTGGATTTAGCTTGGTCTGTTTTACCCCATCCACCAGACCTTGCACCAAGTGGTTTTCATCTTTTTTGTTCTTTGTACAAAATACTCTGAATGAAAAAAGTTTTCTTAAGAAGATCAGGTAAAAATGTTTGTAAAAAATTTGTTGAGGTCACAATCAGCTGAATTTTGCTTGTGAAAAATCAACAAGCTACAGTGGTAACTCAAAATAATGGTGAATATACCCTTGATTGAAATTAATTCATTGTTAAATATTTTACTACAATGGAAATTATTTATGATTCAATTTTTTACATATATATCAAAACTGAAAGTAATGAAAATCTTCCCTTACTATTGTTTTACATGTCATCTCTAGACTAGAAGAAAAATCATCTGATGAAACAATATGTCCTACCATTTAGGAAATTGAAAACCTTTTGTACTTCATATCAAAGTCTCCATGTCACAACTTCAAAGTCAACCATCCAATAATTTGAAGGAACTCAAGGTCAAGTTAATATACATGCAAAATATCAGGTCACTTTATTTTTGGCTGTGATCCTAATATAAGTACACACACTTCAGCATAGTATATATATTTTCATCAGATAATTTTTTTCTTTTAGAGACATGTAAAATAGTGAGAGATTTTAATTACTTTCAGTTTATATATATATATATATATATAAATAAAAACCAAAGTAATGAAAATCTTTCCTTATCTCACATGTCATCTTTAAACTAGAAGAAAAAAAATCTGACACACAATATGCTGAAGTGTGTGTGCGTATGTGTGTCTACATTTGGATCACAGCCAAAAATAAAGTGACCTGATTTTTTTAGGGATATTAACTTGACCTTGAGTTCCTTCAAATTATTGAAGATCATTTGAAATCAAGAGATGGAGACTTTGATATGAAGTACAAAAGGTTTTCAACCTTCTAAATGGTGGGACAGATAAGATCTGATCAATGCTTTTCACATGACTAACTATATGTGGGATGTTCATGAGTATTGAAAAAGAACTACATATTTGCAAATGGAAGAACAAGAAACACTGAATAGAAAGAGAGGCCCCAGAGAAACTAAGCAGAATTTTCCTTTAATGTACAAAATGTTTTTTGTTGTGTATTTATGTCATATCTATATTTCTATATTCATAGAATCTTGAACTAGCAGAATTATTTCATTTAAAATGTTTTTGTTGATGAACATCACTGCATATCTAAGCTAGTATAAAGAATATAAACAAAAAAGCTATTTATTTTATCAAAGCTATATATATATATATATATATATATATATATATATATATATATATAAGCAACAGAAGCAAATAATATAGCTATCTTTCCAACTGTCTCCATGGAGAAAAATGGAAACAACTGTGTTGTTATCCTAATTCCTTACATGAAAGTAATGTCCAAATACATTTAAAAAGTTGGCAGTAAAACTAACATCAAAGCCACTTTAAGTTATCATTTCATCCTTTGAAATCTATTCACCAGGGATAAATCTAAACAGTAACTGCATTTATAACATACCTTGTAAATGTAGACAGAATTATAAAGTCCAAGGTCATGTATAATGGACCACATGTGAAGAGAGAAAAACCAACACTGCATTTTTGGGATGAAGTCAAAACTATACACAAAAAAAGTGGGGAAAGGAATAAAGGAAGCAGCACAGTGTAAAAAAAAAAGACCAGCCCTTTGAATCTGATGCTCTATAGAGTAAAGATGAGGAATAAAATTCTGTAAAAAGATCCAAGAACAGTACCATGGACAAAACAAACTGATTGATACCATTTTTGTTTTGTGTCCTGAAAGCAGCCAGAATAAGAATCTCTTTTCTCATTAATATTACACTGGAAGAAAACTAGAGAATGTACCTGTTGAAACATTGTGTGAGAAACACAAACAAGGAGTATTTTAATTGTCCAAGGACTTCTTTGAATGTTAGCAATTTGTAAATGTTATGTGTCACAAAGTATCCTAGAGTCAGAGAATAAAAAGGATTTGTTCAGATATTTGCACCATTTGAGATATCACTATTGTTCGAATTATAACAGGCCTTGAGCACCGAATTCAAACGGTCTGTTATTAGCATGAATTACATGTTGTATAATCAGTCATCTATGTGATTTATCAATGCTGCCCACAAAAGAGTACAGATTATAATTGTTGCAAGTAAAAATCAATATTAAACTACTATATATAGACTGTAAATACATGTTTGTTTTTTTTTATTAAAAAAAAATCTTTTTTTAAAGACTCTTTTGTTGCTGTTCAAATTTATCTCCAAGTCCTTACAAAAGAATAAATATTTTATACATATTTGGATTGAAATGGGTTAATGCATTTTTAAGAAACAGGAAGATAATCTGATATTTCTTTAGAACCACAAAAACCTAGTGTCACAGGGCTAGTTATTTAACATTGGATACCTGTACCATATAATACAAAAAACTGGGCAGAAGATTTAAAGCAGACTTTCAAAAGAGAATACTTAATGTATGCAAATTGAGATATAGATAACTTTGTAAGGTGATTTTCATGTGTTAATACACCAAACCACAATTTGTAAGTGTTTTGACAATATTTTTTGTTTTACTTAAACAGATATTTTTATTTTTCTCCCCGCTCTCTGTAACGCTTTTATATTTTAGAATTGCAAAGTGAATGATATATCTCTTTCTCATATCAGACATTATGGCATCCTCTTTGAGGACTTAAGCTTAGGGCAACTGATATTTCTAACTTAACCCAAAGACTTTTATCATTAACCATGTCCAAATTTTAGTACATAATGATAATGCAGATTTTCCAGGTACAAATCTCCCCTTTTGTCCAATCAACAACTTTCAATCATTTGAATCTGGTGATTAGATCCAACAATCTGTGAGGTTAGCAAACCAGAACACAATTTCACATTTTTGTCTAGTTCATTGACATAAAGCAGGAGTGTCCAAGATGTTGATCATGATCAACCAGTAGATCACACATCATGTGGAGAAAAAAAAAATTTTTTTTTTCTATTTAAATGCTATCATCTATCTTCTTTGGCAGGTAGTGACCATAAATGTATTCAATTTTATTGTGCAGTAAAGATTAATACAGTGATGCAAGGTACGCAAACATATTGTATACATATAAGTATACTCAGTAAATAAATTGAGCATTTTTTAAATACAGGTTGAATATTTTGATCTGGTTGTGTTAAAAGCAATCAGCAAGCTGAAAAACTATGGGCACTCATTATAAAGTATTGAATATACTCATGTAAAAGCCAAATTTTAGAAACCAAATTTTTAGGCAAAAAATGATCAAATTTAAAATTTAACCATAGTGGAAAGGATTAGGAGCAACTTTGTGACAATAAATCAAGGGCTAACTTATACACTACTATATATGGTGTTAAATTCTATTTTAAAAGTCAATGTTGTTAACTAATTTCTTGCTGCTGCATTTTACTATTTTTTTAGTAGCCTCTAGTGCTGCAATCAAAATGAAATTCGACTACAGTTGTACAAATATTTGATTATAGATCATGCAACAGATACACAGCTAAATGATACATGTCAAGTAGGCAAGTATTGATTTAATCTCTAAAAGACCTGGTGGTCTGAACTCTAGAAAAAGATACAATCATGAATATTCTTTTTCCCCCCAGATGACTAATTGTCTATACTTTATATACAATCCTAGTGGTTAGAGTGTTCACCAAAGGCCTGAGAGACCAGGTTCAATTTCAAGTTAAGTCTTACCAAAGACTCAAAAAATGGTACTTGATGCCTCTTTAACACTCAGCATTATAAGGTATGGATCAAGGGTAAAGTGGAGCAATCCAGGGAAAGGAGTAGCGTCCTTCCCTACCCCTCGGTATAGTAGCTATTGAAAAGAGAGCCTTTGGGTCCCCCTTGACTATGGTTGCCAACTTTTATACATGGAGAGGTTTCATAACCAAGGGATTTGAGCCACTTTTGTGAACTAAGTGTGACCTGTCTATTATTTTCATAAAACTAATATTGAAGTCATATTGGGTACCATCACAATCTATCTTTAACATTAATAGACCAGATGAGTAAGAACCTAGTTTTAATTTTCATTCAGAATGAATCAAGTCAACTACCATGAATAATAAAGAAGAAAAATTTCTTTTCTCTAGTAATTCTGTACTTGTAATATTTACCATTCTTAAATGAGAAAATAAATTATATAAATTAAAATGTTTACTTTAACAGCTTATAATTTTTTGTATTTGTTTGCAATTGGCTAAAGAAAATTAAGTCATATCTAAATCTTAAAATTCCATCATTTTAAAACAAGTTTTTAAACCTGAATTTTCTAGTTAATTATTCCTTGAATATAATTTTTTTAAATTGTATTTTAATAAGAAAAAAATTAGTCAATAAAACTTTTGCTTTAGAATAATAATCAACTTCATTTTATACTGGTAGGCATACCTCAGACCATTCTTTGTGAGTCTAATTCTCATTAGGTGCCCCATACTTTTGCCCTTGTGTCATAACTAAATTAATCTTAGTATATAACAGCTTACATATTTAAGCCCAGATTTAAAGTGCAGTAAAGGTAGCCTAAGCCAAACTTTTTTAGAGCTTATTTTTCTGGTGCAGGTATCATTGGGAATAAGATAAGTTTTTGGAAATCCCCAATGATACCTGCATCAGAAAAATAAGCTCTAAAGAAGTTTGGCTTTGTGTTACTCTTACTGCATTTGCATCTGGATTAATTACTAAGCATTGCTTTACAACAAGCACCATAGTAGACACTTACTTGCCTTTATTTGGGAGAAGCTTATAACAATGATGATAGAACTTGCTATACTAGCATATCTATATTTGACCTACAGCAGTTGCCCAGAGAGGATTGATCCATTATATTGGAAATGGTCCATGAGACCAGCTTGCTAATAACTCTATGATAGTTGCTTATATTAAGACGTACCTAAAAACACTAGCCTGTGTAAATGTAATTAATATACATGGAGACAATTCAACTGAAGCTAGGGCCAGGAAAAACTATAATTGTAAATCACCTGAACCCTACCTGAGAGGCTATTACAATAATGATCTATTATGATTGAATATAAATACATATTTGAAGCCTTGATGTTGGTTGTGAAAAGATTAAAGTACTTAGTGATGACATTAAAAGTGAAAACAACATGAAAGTGACTTTACACATTATCAGATAAAAATTCATCTATCAACCTCAATGGGTTGTATACAGTATATTGCAAAAGCATGGAAACCCTACTCCAAAATGATAAAAATATTGCATTATTTTATTGAGAGCAAAATCTTACAAGAAATATTAACAAGTGGAAAACTTAGTATTTACAAGGAACATATTTGTTCTTGATCAATGGCTTTTGCACAAATTATTGTTGTTTAAATTGTCTTCATTACTTTTTTCCCCAGATAATCTATGGTAGTGATTTTCATTGGGCTATGTTTTCTTTTCATAATACTCCACAGATTCTCCATTGAATTGTAGTCCAGTGAGTTGGGTGGGCATTCCAAGAGCTTGTTTGCATGAACTTGAATATATACCTTTTTTTTTACATGAGTAGAAACAGTACCATATTCATAAAGGATGGTACTCCATTCCATAAGGCCACTTACCTCCTATCTCATAAAACAGTCAAGTAAGACAAAGAGGGCACTGCTGGAGAAGTAAGAATAAACTCATAAGTATCTCTTACATTCATCAGTTTTGTGCAGATACTGGATTTCATCTTAAAGACTTGTCAAAAACAATGACCAATAGGGATGGAGGGCAAGAGTCAAAGGAATTTGTGCTATGGGCACACCTTGATGATGATGATGATGTGTGAAAAAAATAAATCAAGGATCACGTGATTGACTTTTTGGGATATTATGAAAAGAAAGATTGCACTAATGAAAATCAGCACCAAAATGTAATAAAGACAATTTGAATACAAGTCAAAGATCTGTGCAAAGTCATTGAATCATGTCAGTGATCAACTTTTTAATTTAATACATCACTGAGTAAGTTTTGGCACACCATAAAAGAATGAAATATTTTTATGTTTTTTTTTTGGGGGGGGGGGGGCAATGGGATGACAAACTTTTGCAAGATATTAAATTTGGATATTCATTTCAACTGTCCTTCTAGGTCACCTTTGTTCTCCAGGATTCAAGTTGTACTTACTTCTGTCAATCTTAAATAACAGTTGAGAAAACTATTTATTGTTATCAAGAACAAGGATATTTTAAAAGTGAATTATATTTAACAGCTTAAATTTTTCTCATTTAATACTAATGTTTTTTTAATCTAATTATTCAATGTAGCCTGAGATTTTTTTAAACATGTTATTTTGAAATAAACTCATATCATACAATAGAAGTCTTAAGAAAATTATAAAGAGGCTTAAAATTACCCAAGTTCATGTGATAAGAATTATTCAATGTTAACCCTTTGAATCTATAAACTTGATACTTTAGGGTTAGAAAGATAACATTAAATTCTACTACTAATAAAAAGTTTGCTATATAAACCTCTTACAGCTTTTAATAGAATGATGGGATAGTTTTAAATAAAGATGTCTGCACCCTAAAGTGAAAGTTATTTGGGTAGTGTTTGCTATTTTTTTTAGTTTTGCTAGAATATTTGTATATCAAGGGATGAAGAATTCAAAGTGTATATATATTTTGTAAGTAAGTTTGTAATTGCCCCTCACTGTAAGTTTTTAAAAAATTATATTTACCCATCTTCAGTAACAAAAATGTTATATTTATAGCTGTTTGCCATATATATATTTTAAAAATTTAGTTGGATTTTAATATGCCTGGTTAAAAAAAAAAAGTAAAATTTCAACTCATTCCATATGGAAATTTTGCTGTCAAGACATTGATTTTCCTTGTAGAGACAAAGTACAGCAAAAATATTTTTCTTTGTTGTTGTTTTCCCTTTCTCTAGTAAAGATCAAAATGAGGTATCTGTTCTTTTATGTTCTGATTGGAGATATCTAGCCACATTTGTATTCTGGTTGGAAATGATGATTGTCATCATAGAAAATCAATTTGGTGACTCAAGTTCAAGTTCTGGGTGAGGTTGTTTGTATTTCACTGTGTACTAAGGCCTTTAAGAAAGGCATGAATCCATTTTTTTTTCTCATTCCAGCTGTGCATAAATAGTAGGGTAGACTGGCTCTTTATCTCTAGTCTTAGTGTAACAACTGGTTAAAAAGGAAAACTAATTTGAACACCCTACTAGTGCAGCAAGATCAATTGTCATGCTAAAAATCAGGAACTAGTGTCTATGGCAGTTTGAGTATCTTTGGCTTTGTTTTGTTACAACTCCTACAGTAACACCAAAGTCAAGTTGTATAGAACTTTGCCCTTCACTTGAACAACAGTGGTATTGCGAAGAGAGAAGACCTGTGACATAGGTAACTGACTTTGCTCTAACTTGTGCCAAGATTCAAGAGTAGATCTACAGTTTTGTGACACTGATGGATGCTTCCATAGTAAACCTGTTTGGAGCAATGACACCTTAGTCTTCTTCAAAATTCTTCTTTTGAGAGTCCAGTATCTCTTACACTGTTCAAAACAATCTGCAGAGAATTCTTCCAAGTTGGAACTGTGTCAGTACAACTGTATGGTTGCACCACTTGGACTAATGAAACGCCTGGAGAAAATGCTAGATGAAAACTACATGAGAAAGCTGTAAGCTGTTTTGAATAAAACCTGGAAGATGCACCCTATATAACAGTAGCTGTATAGGTACTTATTTCCCATCTCACTAACAATCCAAGTATGACAAGCAAGACATCCTGAAGAAGTAAGAACAAATAAGCAATGTTCTCCTACAGGTTCTGACACATGAACATGCCAGTGTTGGCCAACCAGCACAAACTTACATTCATCAGCTCAGTGTGGAGATTAGATTCTGTCTAGGACTTACCAAGAGCAATGGCTGATAGGGATAGATGGCAAAAAAACAGTCAAGAGAACATGTGCTTGATGATGATCAGCTACCTAACTGTGTTTGACTTAAACTCATCCAGTCTGAAATTTCCTCTTATTTTTTTTTTTTACACTTTTAAGAGTGATTTTAGCTTTGGGTAAGTAGGTGTTGTATGAAAGTGAAATTTGGATTGGGCAAGGTGATATTTTGTCAAAAAGCCCTGCACAAGATAAGAAGAATAGGTAGTTGAGATATAAATAGCTGAATGCTTTTCCAGACAGACCATAAAATCCCCAGACTTTCTTTTAAATTTTCACAATGTCAAGTGCCGATTTCCTTTGCCGTTAAACATTTTTAAGTATTAAGCTTGTTGAAGACCTTCCAGAATATGGATTGTTTTCAGTGGATTACCAGCCAAATTTGAAGCATTGGAACTAAAACTTTAATCTGTACATTGATCACTGAATGATCCCAAAAGCCTTAATCATTTCAGTAGTCTTCATGGCTGAATGTCCAAGTTTTAAGAAAAATTTTATACAATGTTATCTCATTACCAAATGAGTTACCCCACGGAAGAGTCTCTTTAAAAAGAATGGTCTCCTCTGATTGATGGTCAAGTAACATCAAAACTGTGCAGCTGTGTTTTTAGATATTTAAAAATGGTTGGATACTTTCTAAACAGCTCTTGTACAAATCTTGGTTAAAAAGTTATTCAGACAAATCAGTAAAGGTAGCTTTAAATCTAAATTAAAAATGTTAAAAAAAAGGTTCAATATAGCTTTAATATAAACTCTCAGGTTCTCAATTCATTTTCTAAGTTTCATGTTTCTAGTATGTAGTGAGAATAAATAATGCAAAGCACAAGTCCATTAGAAGATTTATTGAAGGATTTCTTTTGCTTTTTCTAATTACAGGTTTTATCAATTTAATATATTTTGAGTCTGTTAAATACAAGATGTGTTCACAAAGTATCAAGACTGAAACTGTAATTACCAAGACAGAAAAGAACGAGTGCAACTTCAAAATAGTTCCCTTGACATCCAACATGTATTCCAGAAAGTTTTCCATTGGTCAAAATATGTCTGAAACTGATTGTGATAAAATGTGAAATTTCTTTTTAATGTCCACCTCATTCTCAAATCTTATTGTTGTGATAAATTTTCAGTTTAGAAAACAAGAAAAAGTCAGAGCTAAATTTGATGAGTATGAGGAATGCTGCATTTGCACCATGTTTTCCCCAAAACTGCTGTTTAAAAAGTATTGAATCTGGTTTAATAATTTTATCTCAATAAATACTGACTTGTCTAAACATCATCACTTTATTATAAAAGTTGCTCAGTTGTGCACACATCTTTATTTAAATTTTAATGATAAAGATTCAGTCTCATTACTTTTTGATCACAACTTGGCTAGAATTTTAAAACAGAAACTTCTATAACTATTATTATTGGTAAATTTAGTTTTTAAGTGAGAATTCCTTATACTAAGAAATTTATAGTGTAGCAGCCAATTAGCCATCTTTTCTTAATTAGTAATTGTCATACTGTGAACGATAAATGGAATTTCTTGACAAAATTTTTTTTTTTTTTAAATCCTTACTTTCTTTTAGATGCTGGAAAGCCATTAAAAAATGATTAAACATTTAAATTCCATTTTTAATAACTTATAACCAATGACAATTTCCTATTATTTATATATATATATATATATATATAAGTAAAACAGAGTGCTAAAAGTTACCCAAATTTTTGATAAACTGCAAACTTTGGTATTTAGTTGTCTGTTCCTCCACAAAGAATTAAAAAAAAAAAAAATTAGTGTACAGACATTGCAGCTGTCTATTTTAAATCTATTCATTCCTCTCAAATAGTTTTGTTAAAATTTAGTTTGAATTTACTAAATCATCTATTCAGGATGTTACAGAAAAATTTATTTCATTTTGTAATATAACTTGGACCAATTCTTGTAGATCTAAAATTTTAACAGTATGTGTAGAAAGCATTCAAAATTCTAAGTTTAATGACATTTATATACCTGAGGGATTAAAATTGTTTCAACACAATATTAAAATTTGAGATCATTTGAATGAGAATTAGTCAAGTTTTTAGATTACAAAATATAAAATTTTCTGAAACGCCAAGAAAATAAAAACTTAAATTCTCTGTTGGTTTGTTACCATACATATCATTTTTTTGTGGAGGTGCCTGTGATATAATGGTTATTGCTGTAGGAAATGGACACGGTGACATAAGTTCAAATCCTGGATGAAACTGTTTGCATTTCACATAGTACTAATACCCTTGGAAAAGATATGAATCCAATTCTCCTTCCAGTTATGGGAAAATAGTAGGATAGACAAGGTTTTTCAACTTTGGTATGGCAACCGGTCTTGGAGAAGTAAAATTTTGAATTCAAACCTGTTAAACTCAGCTTAAAATTGACCTTGTGTCACATCCTGCTTGTGCAGAGGTAGGCAAATATATAGAAAATAAGCTTTTTTTTAACCCTCAAGTTAAATGCTACTCCTAATTTTGAGAGAAAATAAATCTAAAACTAAAAAGAATAAGTTTCAAATTAACAATTATAAAGAATAGTTTTGAACAATAGTGGATATTCACAATGATAAGTTTAATCTGGCCACCATTATCATTGAACTCATCTGTGCAAGACTAGCTACTAACCATTAGTTTATGGTGGATGCCTTATGTATAATAATGTAACTGATCATCAGTAGAACAGGATGTTGCCGATGCCAGCTCTAAAAATACAACTGGTAGCATTCAGTTCTCTCATTTGTTTACAATTAACTGTAGTGTGATTATTTGGAATTGAAGACTTAAATGTCTGGAAGGCTTTTTTTTTTTTTTTGTATTTAAAGGTTGTTTTAATGTACGAATTAAAAATAATTCAATTTTTTGGAATGCATCAATATTTTATCAAATTGGTTGGAGAAGATCAAAGAGATATGATGCCACCTTATCTATTTGAATTCAGACTAAATTAACATACACACTAAATCAATTTTAAAAACTATATTATAAGAAAGTCAATCACATTCATAATAATGCTACTTATCAATACCTTTGTCCGATGATACCTGCAACATTATTTTTATGATTAATTCTAATAGCATGTCAACCTGTCTAGGGTTATTTTATTACAAGAGGTTAAGGAATCACATTTTTTATATGTTCACATGTATTTTTTGTCAAGAGTTTGTTTTTAGGGGGAGGGAGGAGGGGTCGGCTCACATTTTTTAAAAAACAGATCTATTTAACCCATAGATGGTACCCTAACAGGTTTTAAGTTTGGTTGGGTTTTATGTCATATCAACCATTGTAGGTTATTTAATGCAAAGTCCTGTTTATACACATATATTAAACACATTTTGTAGATAACTTTCTTAAATGAGCCTGTGTTCTTTTTTTGCACACAATTAAATGGTTTCAAGTACTCCTATATAACAATCACAATTTAAGATCAGTCATTAGTTTGCACACAAAGTTGATTTTATTTGACCCATAGTTAAGACCTTATCAAGTACTACCACTCTGGGTCAGAATGGATCTGGGAGCAATGGCAATGAAGGGGTACTCCACATTCCCTAAAGTTCCAAGGCTGGAGCCTCACCACCATATAGTTTAATATCATATCTAGGATACTTACAGGTGGTGTTACTCCTCTGCAGAGATGCAGCTGGTATATTCTACAGCCCCAGCCAACTGGGCTAACAAGAGGTGAAATATTCTTTAAAATTTTAGGTGTAAATGAGTCAGTAGACAAATATCTGTTAAATAACTCAAGCTCAACTGTCTGAAAAAAAAGTCAAGAAAGAAATCAAGGCAATGGACTATTGGGGATTAAATTCCTATTTTACAAAAGAATGTTCTAATTATTTGTCATCCTTATCCTGCTGTACAATTAAAGGTAATGCTTACTTACCCACATTTGTGTGTGTAACAGGAGGTTTAGCTGCTGAATGAATGCTTTCCTTAATATCAGTTATTGGCAGAGAATTTTTTTAAGAATATATTTTGATTTTTTCTCGCTTTTTTTTTGTCAAGTCACAAATAAGATTAGCAGTTTAGGAATTGCAGAGATAATTTTTTTTTTACCAATAAATTGCATAGGTTTAATTACGTCTGTTGAAATACCAAATTTTTTATTTCTAATGTATTATAATTTTACTAGATACTCTAGTAGTTTAATAGATTTTATATATATATATATATATATATATATATATATATATATATATATATATATATATATATATATATATACATACACACACATACACACACACGCACACACAATGTGTAAAATAAATTTAAAAAACAAAACAAAACAACTGTTAGCACATAAGTTCCTGACTGGTTTCAGCCTTAAGGCATCATCAAAGTCAGTGCTGGATTTAAGCTATATTATAGGGCCATAAACCCTCAAGGTTGCACTTTTTTTTCTTTAAAAAGTTTTTATTAATTCATCTAAAATTATAATTTTCTTATTTAGAAATACTAATGCAAAAAAAAAAAAAAAAAAAAAAAAAGGGGGGGGGAGAAAGGACCTCATAAGCCTTGATCAAAATGTGTTTATTTCAACTAGTGTTAGGGTTAGCATTTCTGTTTATAAAATTTAATGTTTTTAACATTTCATTTGATAATGAGAAGTTTCATTATTGTTTCAAGCTATTTTCAAATTATGATGTTAGTTTTTTCTTCTTCCAAGATATCAGTCAAGAAACGTTAATGAGAATGTAAATAAAATGCACTATTTTATAGATAGTTTAATTTGGTGTTAAGTCCTTTGAAGATGAGGGGTTCTAAATATATCTTCATGGGTTTTTAGTATTGATGTATCTTCTCACTCTCACACATATATATATATAAATAAATAAAAAGACATATACATACACACAGTGGGAAAAAATAAAACTGCAACACTGAATATGTATTTCAAAAGATTAAATGTATAGTTAATATGGAGGCTTACTGTAAATGATCACATATACAGATCAATATCTGTACAGATCCCAAGCACGTACAGTACCCAGGTCAAAATCAGCAATCTCATAGGATGTTGTAACCTTATTTTCCATCAGTACACATACACACACAGTAGTCTTCACTTTCTACCCAAAGAGGATGTGTTCCAAAATCTCAAGATAACGCTTAAAACTGCAGATTAGAGTGATTATATATATATATATATATACATATATATATAAAAAATAATAAAATCTTAATTTCTTGTCATATTACCTACTAGTTATAAACATAGGACAACGTATGGTTAATGTATTTTTAGGGAAAATTTTAACAGTTCTGCTTTCCAGATACATACAAAGGGAAGTTCTACATTTCATCTCTAAAAGTATTGGATCAGTTTACAAAATCATACTGATAGCAGAGTTCCCCGACTCTCTCGTTTGCTCCTATTGTCCATTGTTCTTGGTAGGTCTTCTAGACTGCATCCAGTGTCCATAAAGAGCTGATGTATCCAAGTCCTTGCTAGTCAACCAACACTGGCGAGTCCATGTGTAGGAGGAACTTAATGTCTTAAATGAATCTTAAGTGAGGGATCAAATTATTTAGGAAAAATGAACACAAATCTCCACCCACCAAGCAAAGAAAAAATTAGTCTTATTAGATAAAAAAAAAAATTATTTCACTTGGCATAAAACTGAATATGTAATAGAACTGACTGATTGTTTTTATGCAATATGACCATACTTAAAAAAATTTGCTTCCAAGAAAGCTAAAATTATTTATTAAAAAATAACAGACCCAGTTAGGTTACCCCCCCAAAAAAACTCCAAAGCAATTGTGTAAATTTTGTAATCTTTTAAAAAATCCCAGTCGTACCATAGAGAACATTTATTGTGACATTATTAGTTTGTTGTATTCTATCAATAAAAACTCACATACCGAATAGTTCTACAAGTAGATATATATGTAAATAAGGTAAATGCAAAAGTTCCAAGTAATATCTTTTTTAAAAATTAAATTTTTTTCTATCAACTGTAGGAATCTTTTGTGTGTGTGTGTGTGTATATATATATATATATATATATATATATATATATATATATATATATACACACACACACACACACACAAACTAATATCTTCGAATTCATAGCTTAAAAAACAGCCATGAGCACAATTTTGAGCATTTTTTTTATCAACACTTAAGTTCATAATGGTTAACATTCCTTATTATGCTACCATAGCAACTTCATAGAGTTTTAATGTTCCCTAATATTTTATCTAAAAATTTATTATTATCATTTTTCTTTTAATAATTATCAGATGAAGCCCATACAGGGTGAAACATATACACATTCAACCAAATTAGTTTTCCCCATTTTATTTTACTTTCATTACACAGAGACTTGTTGAAAGTTGCTGGACTCAACAAAAATGGAATTACATTGTTCATTGCATTTTTGAGTCAAAGGATTAAAGAAACTTGAGGAATGATGTACCAAGTGTGTTGAACAGCAGTCACTCCATTCTTAGTCTAGCTGAAACTCTGTGTGTGTGGGGGCTTTAAGATAAACTCTAATAATGTATGTACTACACATTAAGTTAATTGAAAATAATTTGAATTTACATTGTTTTCAGCAACATATTTAGATAAAAAAATGTTTGCATAAAACCATTTTCAAATTTTAAATCCAATCTTAAACAAACTGGCAATAAGTGTGAAATTCTTTAGTTCAAAGATATTTGACAATAACCTACCAGACTAAGCTACTAAAACTACTCTAGAGCAGGCACCCCAAATTGAATGGGAATGTTAAGTGCTTTCTGGAGTTAGGGAATATTTTAGTAAGAAATAATATTTTAATATAAAAAATAGCAGTTATGAAGAAGCAAGGAATCTAGGAGTATTGGCCAACTGAAATCTTTAAACCACTTAAGTAAACAGAAAACAAGCAGCAAGCAAAAAAGTTGGAAGGAAAGAGAAATTCCATAGAGAGAGGTAGAAGACTCAAGTAAAGAAAGAGTGCAAAAGAAAGACTAAAGGAAAGAGGATAGAGATTAAGCAGTGTAGTCTACCTAGCTATTATCCATTTAAAAAAAAAGATGGATATTGTATTTCTATGATGTAATCTTTATTTAAAAAAAAAAAAAACGGGAAACATGCCTCATGCTAACAGAAGAATTTCTCATTACTTGGTAGTGACACCATGTTGTATGATCAAAAAATATATAAAGATATTGTTTTATATAATTAGATTCTATACATACTTAGTTAACACTTTGCATTTTTTTCACAGCTTGTAACATTTTTATAATTTTTAATCATCTGTACTGTATGTTCTGATTTAATTTCAGTTATTCTAAAACTCTTTTAATCTCCACATCTGTTGTCATTTTGTTTTTGTTGTTTATTTTGAAAGCAAATTGGCAAAAACTCCAGATCTGAACTTATGTTACTAATTACAAGCAAAAAATAAACCACCATTTAAGTTGAAACAGGATCAATGTAAAAAGTTTACTCTTCTGTTGCAGCTGACAGGGAATTTGCAAGCAACAGTGAAAATTTGTCCTGAGTATCCCTTCTCTGCAAAATATGAATATGGCTTTGAATAAATTTATCAAGTCAACCAAAGTTTGCATATATATGGTTTGATTTCCTTGTTTAATGGCAAAGCCATTCTTGAAGAACACTAGCTCAACATAGCTTGGGAGGGAAAAGGGATAAGGGGTAGTGGTGTCATACCTTTCCTAAAGGCATTAGTCTGAAAGTGAATGTAATTGTATGACTGGAGTTAAAACTCATTGATATTGCAGTCCAGTACATTAGCCAAGGGGACTCCCCTCTACCTACATATAATGAAAGCTATGCAATTTTTTGATATTTCAATGCAAAAATATAAGTTGTAAAAAGTAAAGTTGGTGACCATAGTCGAGGGCAACCCAAAGGCTCCCCTTTCAATAGCTATTACACCAAAGTGTAGGGAAGGGAGCTACTCCATTCCCTGGATTGCTCCACTTTACCCTTGATCCGTACCTTATAGTGCTGAGTGTTAAGCAAGGCGGCATCAAGTACCATTTTTTGAGTCTTTGGTATGAGTCAACCTGGGATTGAACCCCAGTCTCCCAGACTATTGGCAAACACTCTAACCATTATGCCAATGGCCCATATAATGTAAATTAAAAATAATTCTCTTTTCATATGGTTTTAAAATATAAATTTTTTTTTTTTTACAATTATCTATATTAAAATCACACACACACACACAAATAAGTAATTAACTTATTTGAAAATCACCTCTTAAAATGTATGTATATATATATATCACATTTAAAGAGCCAAAAATGTTAATATTGCTTATATACAAATTTAAGATTCTTCATATTTTCAAAGTTTATGACCTTAAAAGAATTAAAAAAAAAATCAAATTTGACCCATGGGTGAGTCACTTACCTAAACCCAGAACTAATTGCTGTAATAAGATCCCAATGGGTCACCTTCAAGAATGTATTAAGTAAATATCACCATTCAATCATTTTTGTGAAGCTTTTCTGAGACTTAGTAAATAATCTTTGCACAGAATAAATATTGCTATCATTATTGTTCCATTTCAAACTTAGTGCTATGCTTTATGCAAAAAGAATCTTCAGAATATTAAGATTAGGTTTTTCTCAGAGCTGTTCTGACTTAAAACTATATCTATAATATAAGAACCATTCAAAAGCTTTCTTCCAAGATGCTGAAATAATTAAGCTTTTTCCCCCGTCTAAAAACATATATTTGAAACCAGAAAGGTCAAAGCTTCTAAAATTCAAAAAGAAATAAGATGAATAAAACAAAGTATACACATTTACTATCACAACTGTTGACTGTATATACTTGTAGAATGGAAAGAAAACCTGAAGTTGGTGTTACTAAATTTTTTATTACCTGATTAAAGTCTTGCTCTTCATTAAACAAACATTTTAAAACACAACTGGTTGAAAAGGCTTGTGTGAGCAATGGAATAAAAATTATAACCAACTTTAGGTTTTCAAGTTCTATTAATACATTTATCACACTTGTATAATGTTTAACTTTTGGGTCAATTTTCAACTTATAATTAAGAGGTTGAAAGAGCCTGATATATACACTTGAAACAGTAAAAATTTTGGAGGCCAAGGCTAGGCAGTCCCCATTCTACCCTGCCTTTTCTCAGTCTACTGTATAACTTTGGCTTTTCACAAAGTCTGCAAGACATGATAATGAGCCATAGTCTGTCACACTGACTGATGACATGTTGGTACAAGGCTAAAATTTAGAGCTTTCTTTCTTTTAGACCAGTTGCTCCTAATGAAGCTAGAGAGCTCAGCATGCCCTTCTACTTACCTATAGCTGGAAAGAAATGAAATGGATTCATGCTTTTTCAGACATTAACATTATTTGAAAAGCCAACAAGCCTTGTTGATAACCATTATGCCTCCTATGTCTGTTTCATATAAAATAATGCAAAGATAAATACTAATTTACTTAATTTATCCTATTATATTGATAGATCATTTTATCTTATTATTGTCATACAAATAATAAGACAATCAGAGTTGAATTATAAACAACCAACGGCAGCCATTTGCATTGCATAGAGTATATCATCAGGTTTTAGGTTTTGCATTATAAGAAGAAGGGAAAAAAAACAACAAACCTTTGAATTACAAAAATTCAAATTACATTAACTAAACCTATTATCAGTCACTTGATAATCCTGAATTGAAAATTATATGAATATGATAAAACCACATCTGTTATTTTTTCTAGGGGGGTGGGGGGAATAAAGGAAGGGAATTTGTTGAACATTACCCAAGTATATACAGTATATTAGCTTCAATGATACAAAAAACAAAGGAACCAAGTATAAATGACTTACAGAACCAAGTTTGCAAATTATATATATATATATATATATATATATATATATATATATATATATATATATATATATATTACTCAACTAAATTCATAGTATTTTTTGTTTTTAAGTTGGATCCAGTTTCTAATAATCTGAATTATTGACAGTGGATAGATTAGTGTGTTGATATTTCAATCCTCACTGAGTGACCTGTGAATATGACTTGTAACAAAGTTGTCAAGATCTAAGACATTTTTCCAAAAACCAATGAGCAAAATTTTGAGTCTTAAATTTTCTCAGCATAAAGTCAAACACTTTGATTCTAACTGAATGCCCCACATATCTGGCCTTGAGCCAAATAAGGTTAAGAATATTAAATTAAATAAATACACAAACATTAAATTTGCTAAAGGAATTTTTTAAATTTTAAAACAATCCTGGCAACTTGTTTACAACTATTGTAAAATCTATGATTACCAGACCTCATTGTCTCTCAATATCCTTACCCCCCCCCCACCAAAAAAAAAAAAAAAAACAAAAAAAAAAAACTTAGATAACTTTTTATTATGACAGTGCCTAATAAAGAAAGTGAACGTTATTTCCAGAGCTTTAAAAAGTTTTTAAGAGTTGTAACAAAAAATGAATTTATATATAACTTATATAAATTCATTTTTTGCCAAATTTGTCTATTTTTTTTTTAATTTGCAGAATTTATTTAAACATTTTATATCATATATCTTATCTTAATATTTTTGAAGCTACATCTAATAACCGTTTAAATAATCTGTATATTTAATAGCACATGTAGTTTATTTTAGGCATATATAATCTTTTTATATCTGTATAATTTTTTTTTACTGTTTGTCTCAAAATAACCATTACATTTACATATTAATTTCACACATTAAATGTAATAATTATGGGACATAGGCAGTATGTTTTAAAAATATATTTGGTATATTTTCTTTTTTGTAAAATTATTTGTATAAATATTTTTAGATGAAGTATCACTAATTAATAATTATTATATTTTCTTTTATCTTTAAATTTTTTTAAAGATTGCAACTCATTTAGGTTGTCATTTCCAACCTGAGCTGTTTGTCCCTGTTGTAGATAAAAAGACAACCCGAGTTGTGGTACAAAAGCAATAAAATCTTTTTTTAAAGAAATTAGAAAATGGAAGAAAAATAAAAATAATTAAGGATTTATCCGTGTAGGTATATACTTATGTTGTATATTCTTGGCCGGTTGATGAGATGCAGTGCGCAAGTGTAGGACAACGCTGTATATTCAACATTTCCTAGTAATAGTAAACCTCACTGTATAAAGAGCAAGACACAGCCTATACTCTGACATTAGTCTACACATTCTGGAGTGTGATACATGTAATCTATATTCAATTTCACTGGATTCAAGTGTGGAGACTGTCAAGCTGATCTGGGTGGATCTAAAGTGGCCAATCTTGATAAAAACTGGCAGTTGTGCTCACAGCTAAGGTTTTTGAATCACTGCTAGGAAGAGGAGACTCTAACCAGACCTTCACTTCTGAGATTAGCTGCAATCTTTATGAAGTAGTAATTTTGGCACCTGGGTATTATGAACAACCAACTAATGCATACTAAAAGACACACTAGTCTCCTGAATTTAGAGATTGTATTAAGTGGATTATTATGCTGCAGTACCAACTCTATTCTTAGAGTTGGCAAAACCTTTTTTATTGGAGTTCTGTCTGTTTGAACTTTACTACACTAAAAGGTGAGCCTGGGATATTTGCTGTTGCAACATAACATTGATGTATGCTTCTTATTAAAAACCTGCAGACAGGAGTTGGTGTTTTCCTCAGTCTGAGAAGTTGGCTCTTCTTGAGTGGAAGCCCATCAGCAGCAGGCTTTGTACCATATCCAACTAGCTGGTAAACACTCACATGCATCCAGTAAATCCCTGTACAATGAGAACTTTTTCTATTGTAGACACGTATATTCCTACTGATGTAGATTCAGTTGACATGAAGAATTTTATGCTGAACTGGAGTCTGTCGTCTCAAGTACCAAACAGTAACAAAATCATTTTGGCTGGTGAGTTTAATTGGCAGCGACAATCATCAGAGAAATATCTATATGGACCTTTTATTTCCTGTGGTTGTTGAAGTGATTGCATGCAAACAAAAATTTATTAATTCCAAACACAGCCTTCAGACTCAGAAAGTTCTAACTTACTGATCTGGACATGGCAAGGCAATGTAACTGCAGGTCTTACTTGGGAATACCAGCTTATACCGACAATGCACTTGTCAGCCACATTTCAAGTGGAAGAACTCCCATACTCTTAAAGCTCAAGAATAAGGACTGTAACCATCTGCTGATTATAAAATATTGTGGGTATCCTTGAAGGTCACCACAGCAGACAGTGTACAAATAATACTTGAGACTAGAACCAAACTGAGACATGGACATCCAAGAGGATTAAAACTCATTAAGCTGAAGGATAAAATCCTGAAAGGTCAGAATTACTGAAACATCTGTTGCAGAATCTGTCATAGGAAAATGGGAGAGCAGTGACAGCTGGTAACTATAGAAGACTGTACAGACTAGTATAAAAAAAAAATGCTGCTGGCAGATTAGAGCAATTTAAAGTGATCATCTAAAATAATAGGCAACCAATTACTGGTTAGAAAAAATTCATGTCTGATGAACCAGCAGCAACCACTATTTCACCAGCTTGTGTCTTGAAACAATAAAAAAAGCTGGCAAAGATGAAATTACACTGGACCTATATAAGGATGAAAAATTCTCACCTTGAACCTGACTAACCAGATCACTACAATTTGTTACCAGGAAACTGTCATCCAAAATCAGACTACTATGATTAGCACAATCTATAAGAAAGGGAAAAAACAGCCAGTGACATCTATTATTATATCAACCTGACTTCTATAGCTGCCAAGATCCTAATGGGGTGTATTATTAAAGCAACATATGAAAAGACCACATGTAAGTACCAAGTTGGTTTCAGACCATCTTGTGGCTGTACTGATCAGACCTTTACACTTCAGAGACCAACAGCAGTGGCATTCCTCAATTTCAAAGGCTTGCTGTGGTGGGGTTGTCAGGATTCTGCAGGTCTTTATTAGGATACAAGAAATTGTGCATGAATGTACAATCAACTGTTATTAACATTTCCAACATTGAGTGTACAGGAGGTAACATTTCTCATCTTAATCAATTTTTACATAGATACTTTGCTGCTTCGTGCACTGTTAGATATCCCTGGAGGAATCATATACTTGAAGGGCCTAGAATTTGCAAATGACATTGCACTTCTTGCTGAAAATAGTTCAATCTTGCACTGCATGATAGATCAGGTTACCAATTGTGCAGCACTCTCTGGGCTGAAGCTGGTTTAAAAAAATGCAAAATTCTCCTGCAAGACGAGGATGATACATAGCCAGTATTGACCGAAGATGGACTACCACTTAAAACTGTTATTAAAAAAAAAAGAAAAAAAAAAAGAAAAAGAAAAAAAGCTTCAGGTACATCACATTTTTCGATCATCTTCCTACCAAGGGGATGTTAAGGATAGTAAAGGACATAGCCAACAATAATCTAGACTGCCTACAGGTAAGAGTGTGTGGTCTGCTCTATTTTTTGTCATATGGCTGTAAGACACTACTTTGAGCAGATAAAGCTAGCATAGATGCATTTGATCGCAAGTGTATGCAATGAATACTGAGAGTGAAATAGTAGAACAGGGTCCTAAACAGTTTTGGGATATTTTTTTCCTTTCTTTTTGAAATCCTTCTTTTCCCATTCAGTGAAGTTATCACGGCAAAGACTTGAAGGGTTGGGTTATGTTCTACAGATGGCATTTGAGAAACTTCCTTATATAACTTATGAACAGGCTAAAGCCATCATGGAAGAGAACACAAAGAGCTCCGGTGATGGCTTGGAAGTAGTGCTAAAAGGATGATCATCCTCTTTTTGTTGCTGGTTGCAATGCTTTAAAGAAAACGACAGATCCACTTGGCTGATAATTCTGAAAGATGTGGCAATCAACAGGGGCCAGAGGAAATGGCATAAAGAATGTGCTTGAGAGTTGTCATCAATGGCCAACCTGATGACAACAAAAAATGTATTCATTTTCAATATAGTAGAGAATTTTTTACTTGTGTGATGAAATGTTAGGTCATGTGATCACAATGTTGTACCACAGTAGAAAAAGTTTTTGCTTTATATTTTAAATCATCTATTTTTTTGTTAGTCAATTGATATTTTAAATACCTTTGATAGCATTAAGTCTTCCCACATTTAGAAATCATAAATATACATTCCCTTATTGGCTAGCACATCTCGTTTTTCACATTGCTGGCCACTATATATATATATATATATATATATATAAATAAATAAATAAAATGTACACACACACACACACACACACACACACTTTCTTTTAGGGTCAAGAAACAAAACAAAAGTAAATATACTTTCCTGATATTTCTTTAGAACTTTTAGAGCATTTAGTTATACTTATGTGCGGATGGAGATTGAAATTAGGTCACAAACATTGCCAAATTTATTTTAAAACAGTTTTTAGTAAGCGTTATTCCATAATAATATACATCTTTTATTATTTATTTTCTACAGTACAAAAGTACTATTAATGCTGTAAAAAAAAAAAAAAAGAAAAAAAAAAAAAAAAAAAAAAGAGAGAGAGAGAGAAAAGTTACTTTTTAATATTTCTAAGAGTTTTTCTTAAAACAAATTTATATGCTGAATCTAAATCTGGATTACTAATCATTAGATATCTATGTTAGTCACTTCTTGAAGTAAATTCTTTAGTATGAAATGTTTAGATAATCTTCATAGAAATTATTTAGATACTAATCTTTTTTAACACCAATTTCATAAAAAAAATATTTACTCCATCAGTAAGAGTAAGGTCATAATATATATTTGATACAATCATAGCAGCATCCTAACAATAAAAGTGATAATATTAAAGCAAACATAGAATGAAGGAGAGAAAAATAATTCCTTTTTTAGCTTCTTTTATGAACAGTGGTATCAGGTGAATACATTAACCAGGATTTCCTATCAGTGGTGGGAGTTTCCGTTGTACTTCTTAGTAGTGGAGTTGAAGCACTTTATGAACATATTTAGTAATACAAAATTTAGAACATTATTTAATTCTACTAGTTAAAGCATAGGCTGAAGGCTACAAACTCAAAATTTGCATCTCAAGTAGGTAGAGAAAACCCATTTCCACAAACCACAAATTAAGAATAAGAAAATCCAGATTGCATTTATGAGAAAGTGTTTTTCACCAAGTCAGTTTTATACTTAATTAATACATTAGAAATCTATCCCTATTTTAATCCAGTAATATGAAAAGAAACTGAATTATATTGAGGACAGGCCAAGAACCTGAGTTCCATAAAACATGGACAACAAGCACTATAAGAGATCCCATCTTGCAAAGGAAAAATGTGCAACTAACACCAGAAACCTTATTAACAAGTAAAAGCTATTTGTAAAATTTCCTCTTTCATAAACCATACAATCTTAGAACATAATGACTGATTTTTCTTACAGAATTGTCTGTACAAGAATGGATATCTCAGGACAATTTCACCAATAAATGATTAGACTGATTAAATTGCTTTTTTTGCCATCTGAAGATATCACAATAACTGGAGGAAAAAATAGACCTAATGTTACTGCAAACAAAATATTCTAATAATGCTGCAATTTGGTCATACAACAAATGTACATTGTTGAAACAGCTCATTTAAAAACAAATTATTCTATTCCACTATTGTTATTCTGATCTTAGTTTTGTCTGCAAACATTTCAATGAGTTGTAAAAACTTTAGTTTAAATATAGTGAAAAATAAGGAAAAATGTGTTACCAATCTTCCAAGCAAAGAGAACTTATATAGAAAATCAACTTTCAAAAGTCTGGCTTTGTATTTGGGTCGGATACTAGTGGTAAATATTTAACTACCTCAGTCATGAAGTAGACCATTTTAGAAAGGTCTTATTACCAGAAGTTAAAAAGTAGATTTATTTTATTTGTGGCTGTAATATCAATTTTCTCAAGGATTTATGCTACCTGATATGTGATAAAAACTCAACAGAGTTTGTATATTTAATTGCAACACAGTCCAAAGATAGGAGATAAATGGAAAGTGAGAGGTTTCATTGGATAAGTTTGTTGCTATATTTTGCTTTGTATTTAGAAAATCTGACCCCCCTCCATGTGATGAAAGTACAGAAAGTGACAACACTTGATGCATTGTTATTAATTCTTTAAAATTTCTTTATTGGATTTTTAATCTATCTTCTCAGGAAAAGACATGACCTATTTTCATAAAATTCAAAATTAAATTTATACTAAAACAATATTTATGTCTATCTTGCTGGTTTTAAGTTATCTGGTTTCCTTTTTAATAAATTATCAACTTTGTAAAAAATCATAGTCCAGCAAAATATATCTACTGCCAGTAAACACTTAAGCATTTTCTTTTGAAAGTGCATATCTCTAGATTTAATAAGTATGAAAACAGATTAAAGCATCAAATGTATTTTATGACAAAACATGTAACTGATTAACCATAACTTACATTTACCAAGCAAGACTGACTTTATTAAAATCTCTTAGGAGAAAAAAAACGTATAACTAAATTTTTGCAATAATTTGGGAACATAGGAAAAATACTTGCATATAATATAAAGTATGATTTTGTTCCCATAATATTTTTAATGAAGAGACATAAAAATGTTTGAGAAAAACGTTTTCATTTTTTAAAGTTTTATTCAAAAGTAAGTGATTAAAAAAATCATTTTAATTTCTAATATTCTTCATTACACATCTAACATCTTTTAAAAACATTTTTCTGGGTTAAATGAAGTCACTGTATTTTGCTGGGAAGTTTTGATTGTAAATACTGAAAGTATAATTGTTTTATTTATTTATAGAAATGATCACTGCTTCTTTCCATCTATCTTAATTTGTATTTCCCTTCTTTTTTGTATGCTTAAACAACAATATTATAGTAATAATATATTTTAGTTTTAACAGCATCTTCTCAGTTAACTTTTACAGGATGAATAGATACATAAATTTTCACCAGGAAATCAATAAAAAAAAAACAAAAAAAAAAAAAAAACAACAAAAAACCTTTATTAAATTTAAACATTAACAGTTGATGGACAAATTTTTTTAATTTGAGCCCTTTCCCTCAGTGTCTGTTGAATCAAACTGATATTTTCAAAATACTATTATTATTAAAATCTCATGTAATGTCTATGTATCCCTTTTTCCTTCTATATCTTACTCTTGAAATAAATTTTGCAAAGTAGTTTTGGTTTAAAGAAAGTTTTGCTGATTGAGCCAATCATGAATGATGAAGTCCTGTAATTACACTATTTTAACATTACTGAATTTGAAAGACATGATCAAGTGTTAGAATTAGGATTGAAATAGAACCAATATTTATCAAACCTATCTCAGATGACAGTAGTTCCTAAAATGGGTAATATTGGCTTGGTTAGGTCTTGGGGAACTAAAAGAAAAAGATACACCAATTGCAAAGGCATCAGGATGCTAAGAAATCTCCTAAGAGAAATGACAGCCTGAAAGATATTAGTAATAGTTGTATTGTTTGAGGAAAGTTTAATTTTGATTTTAAATTAGGAACAAAATATGAAAATATAGCCTATTGTGTTAGCTTTAAAAAATGGCAATGGTTCCACTGTGAATAATAGTGTTCTGTAAAAGAGAAAAGTGCAATATTTCTGGCAAATCCAGGGTGATCTTGGAAAGAATTTATTACTTATATATGAATAGAAATATTTATCTAAGGTACAGTGGCACAGGGAGCTGAAAGATTACTATATTGCTACTTCTAATCTATATATTAAAAGAAAATAATACAAATCATTTATTGTGAGAAAAGAAAATGGTATTCCCCAGACTTTTGATTTACGATGAAGTTTGGCAGTGCATTTTTTAATGTGCCAATAAATTTTTTAAATCTTTGGTATGATTCGATCTGGGATTGAACACCGGTCTTCTAGACCATTGGCCCAGGTTGAATCATATCAAAGACTCAAAAAAAAAAAAAAAAAAAAAAAAAAAAAAAAGGTACTTGATGCCACCTTGCTTAACACCCAGCATTATAAGGTAAGGATCAAGGGTAAAGGGAGCAATCCAGGGAATGGACTAGCGCCCTCCCCGATACTTCAGTGTAGTAGCTATTGAAAAAGAAAGGAGACTTTGGGCCACCCTCGACTAAAGTCACCAACTTCACTACCATATATATGTACAAAAATATGAAAAAGTCTTTTAATGAATATTTATAATTACACTTTTTAGAAACTTTATCTAAATCATAATGGAAGTAGATTTATATTAAAGTAAATAATAGTTATTTAAACATGAAAATTTTTGAACAGGAAAAAAGAACTGATTGTACATTTAGGTTATTAATGCTAAGTATAGAAATTTTGCAATAATGAAGATAGCACCCTAAAAAAATTCATTAAGAAAAAAGAAGGTAAAATAAAAATAGTCAGCAGAAACTAACAACTTTAGAATACTGTATATACTTGTATAATAAGTCCTTTGAGTTATGCTCACGAAGTTATTCACTTTTTTTTAAGCAAGGAGTTGTTCCTACTATGTTTGAATTTCAATCTCACATAATTATAATTCTGGCATAGGACCATGACAATTTTTTGCCTAAAAGCTAGGCTTTCAAATTTCGACTTACACACAAATATATACAGAACATTATAAAACTATGATAACTGCTATTTCAGTCCAGGAATAGATAAATATTATTGCAAAAAGCTTCACAAATGTTGAATATTTTATAACTAGTACCAGAAAATAACCAAACAGTATATCAAAAAATCTTGTTTCCTTTTATGAACAAATCAAAATGTGGAACTTAACTTATATTATTCTAGAGAAAATTGAAATAAAATTTAAGGTATACTACAGGGACAAACTTAAAAAGATTAAAAGGTACAACTGCCAAATAGAGATATGTAGAAAACTTTCTTAGAGGGGGTTAAAAAAAAAAAAGGAAAAAAAAAAAAAAAAAAAAAAAAAGTGTTTTTACTTTTAGTATTACTTTAAAGAAATATTGTTCAAAATAAATAATTCCAAGTAGTTTTTGAAGGTTTTCATTTTACTTATAAATTAATCACATTCATTCTTGGCAATGCCATGCATATTTTATAAACATGCTAGGAGTAAAAAAAAAAAAACAACAACTGTGCCACCAACAAAGCCTTCATTAAATAACAACTCTCGAGTCAGGCATGGATTTTGGTGCATATGTCCTAAAACCTTGCTTGACTCCAGAGTCACATACAGCATTTTATGTATACCTTTGAAAAAAAGAATTCCCTTAAAACAAGCTTGTAATTTAAAATTATATTGTTAGTCCAATATAACTGATGATATATAAACAAATTAAAAACAGTTGCTAGTCTTAGAATATCTTGTTACCTCTATTTGTAACTATTTTTAGTTGATCCTGCTTAAGAGTCATTGAATGGTCAGCGAGTTTGAAGGGGTTCCAGTAGCTTTGTTTCCTGGTTCAAAAGTTCAATTGAATTCTTCCCATTTGATTTATCCAATTAATTTAGTGAATGAGTGTTAGAAACTGAATTCAACTTTAATTTCACTGAAAAACTTTCAAAACACATTAACAAGATAACAATTCACATTCTCCTTAGAAATTTTATGGGTGGAGGAGAAATGAATACCCTGTAATTATATATATAAAATAATATTCAATATACAATTCTAACACTTACATCTACAGTGAGAGAACCATGACTGCAAGACCCAATGCTTATTATGTAGGAATTATTCTGAATCCACTTGATCTTGATAACCTTCAAGTTAGAGAGAGAGGGGTTACCCCCCCAAAAAAAAAACACTATCATTCAACTTCATGAGTTACAGTATCCAACAGCCTGGTCTTTATTCCTTATAAGAATCAATTGTACATTTTATTTTTTATTCAGATTTGAGCAAAGAATTGAAATGAATTTAAAATTATTTCATTGTGACATAATTCAAACAAATACTAATAGAAACTTATTAGTTGATCTAGTTGTGATTTAGCAATAATCTTTTTTTTTTTAATTACAAAAGTGTGCATGAACATATCTTGGGTAGAAACTGATCAACTGTGTAGGTTATCACATATAAGTAATTTGGAGGTATGAGTGACCTGATGGTATAGAATTTGGTGAACAGTTGATCCCGGAGATCCTGGGCCTAAATTTACTCTCAGCTGTTTGAGCATGATCCCTGCACCGTGAAACCGGTAATACAGTTCTGATTGCTGTGACAACTGTCATATCAGCATGGATTAAAGCATTTTTTTTGGTTCAAATCAATACATTTATTGTTTCTAATATTGAAGAGGGAAGAAGAATATCATTTTTGGCAAATGCCTTTTATTCTTTTAATTTAAAGAAAAGTAGAAGTGCGACTCAAATGTAAAAAAAATTTAAATAAATAAAAAGATTTGTGTAATTCATAGAAAGTACTAATAACCAAAAATGCCAAAATTGATTTGCCTGAAGTCTTGTACTGGAGATTTCTTGCTGAATAAAGCTCCATGGTTGGGTAGACCAGTTGAGGTTGATAGTGATCAAATCAAGATATTACTGGAGAATAATCGTTAGACAACACAGGAGATAGCCAACATGTCCAAATCAAGAGATGAAAATCATTTGCACCAGCTTGGTTATATTAGTTGCTTGATGTGTGGCTTTCAGTAAAAAAAAAAAAAACTGGATTGTATTTCCATTGGTAATTCACTACTTAAATCTAACAAAAATCTTCCATTTTGAAGAAATTTGACAGGCAATGAAAAATGGATACTTTACAACAAAGTGGAATGCAAAAGATTGTGAGGCATGTGAAATGAACCACCATTAATCATACCAAAAGCAGCTCTTTATTTAAAAGTGATATGCATGATAGCATTAGAAGACCACCCTCTACTAGAAGTTCAAATAAAGCAAATAATTGATTCAAACAAGTATTGCTCCCAATTAGACCAACAGAAGGCAACTATCAATAAAATGCATTCAGAATTAATTAAGAAAAATGGTATAATATTTAATAAGGATAAAATTAGACCACATGATTCTTTGGTGACTAGATAAAAGTTTCCATACACCTACTGTATTAAAAAGATATTACATTTTAAATTAAAAAAAAAAAAATTTTCCCTTTACTTTGGTCTATCCCAGCAAAGACTGCAAAAGAGCAATTCTTTGCTAAGAAAGACAAAGTTCCAGAAAAGCTGGAATTATGAGGTTTCTTGAAAGATGGCACAGAAAATAGTGAAACAAAATGATATTCAATAAAGCCAAGGGAAAAAATAAATAAATAACTACATTTGATGATTAATATTCATTCAGAATAATAAATTGAATAAAAGAAACAGAAATTCTTTATTAATTTCTGATACCACAGAATGTGATTAAAAATTTTTTTTTTATAAAATTTTAACCTTCACCATTGTAATCTATTGAGAATTTCAGGAATCTAGTCATGTTAATAAGGGTCTCATGGATACAATAAAGTGCAGACTATATTTCATTTTCTCATTAATTCTAAAAGTTTTGTTCCCATTCTTTTTTTCTTCTTAAACTTGTAAGATCAATTTTTATTACAAGGCTATGTTGTGGTAATTTAGCTCAAATTCGATTCCAAATATTTATTAACATGTATTTTTTACATCTTCCTTTATACACTTTTTATTTTAAATTGAATATAGATAAACCAAGTAACAGTAGGTAACTTGAATTCTTATTTGCCAGCTGGAGAACATTCACTTAGGGGGGCAATTCTTTTGAAGTTATATACAATAGTAATTGAAGGGAACTTTTTAAAACAGGTTCTAATTCATGATAGCAAATATTTATTTAGCTTTGCTTAGTCAAGCAGCAAACTGGCCTCAAGTGTCTTACAGTATCCACTGTCCCTATATAGCCATCTCAGAACAGAACAGGTTCATTGATACTTGGTGATATGACAGGAACTGGTGCTTTCAGTGACTTATTGTAATTGAAGACTTGCAACACCATGTCATATAAATCATTATCTCTTGGCTAATAAGTGTATGCTGTTAATACTTTTATAGGTATATATCTCAAACCCAGACTAATTACTAACTTTGAATTAGTAGTTCACATTTTCCTCAAAGCAATTTTAGCTTTCAAAAAAAATATTCTAATAAGCAGGGATCAGTGTAACCTAACAATTTTTTAAAATACTGTCAAGTTAACTAATCATCTATGGTCATAACTAATTCTACAATTAAAGACATATGCACAAAACACTTAGTTTTTACACACATTCATTACTTTATTCTACTGTTAAAAAATGCTCTGAAGCCAGTAGATTGAAAAGTCACAGGGAATTGAAATTTGATATCTACCTTCTCGAATAGTTGCAGAGGCTGTTCATATGATGCTGACACCAGCAACAATTTCACTCTAAAAACAGCAAAAGTTACAATTGTATCAAACCAAAGAACCTTTAAGTTATAGAAATTCTTATAAATTTGATAACAAGTTGGTGAGGAGAAACTGAACAGAAAGACTTTTTCTCTCTTCTTACATGGTACAGATAAAAAAATTAAACCTATAAATTTAGACCAAAAGTACAACTCTTTATTTCCAATAATGAAGTAAAAGCTGCTGACAGAATCCTAACCTAAAACTAGAATATCTGCACCTCACTTTCGTTATAATTTAGATGCAACTAAATTACCACTTTTTAAATTGGAATTGTTACTTTTTCAGTATGTCATTTTTGTTCTTTTAAAATCTATTCCATTTGCAAGATGTTTTTTGGCACAAGTTTGCTTACACTTAAAAGAATAAGAGTTCTAATGGATTAATATTTAGATTAAGAAAAAACAAAAAACAAAAACTTATTTCAAGCTTCTTATAGGTAGTTCCATGAATATTCTTTGTCAGAATAACGAGGCGAGAGGGGGGAAAAAAAAAAAAAAAAAAAAAAAAAAAAGTCTTGAATCAACATTATTTAGCCACATCTGTAATATGCTCATGAAAGTTTATAATATACAACTAATAATTGTGCAATATACCAAAAGAAATATTGCTTAAACTGTTTCTCCTTAAATAATGAAACCATTTTTTAAAGTGATATATTTAATATTATGAAATATTAGTTTAATATTACAAATCTCTTGATCTGAATTTGTAGTTTTATTGAAAGTCTTCTAAAATTCCCAATTAGGCTATGAAAGAGTTTGAAATTTGTAGTTGTTGGTAGGATTAAAAAAAAAAAATAACATACATATCTAGAATTGGCAAAGTAATTTCAAGAGGGGAAAAAAATATCAATGGCTTGGTTCTGGGAAAAGGGGGATATTTCTACCTTGCCTTAAACAAAACAGTAAGAAGTGGGTTTATTGCCTAGCACAAGGCAGCCTTGTAGGGGAATACTGACAAAACCAAACAATTTTTAAAACTACCTGGAATGTATCACATTTTGTTATGTGATTCCCACAATAAAACAATCCTATGTCAATTTTAGCTTGGTGGGGGCCTAAAAAAACTTACTTTGATGCATTATTTTTAAAAGAGTAGATTTAAAAATTAAAATTCACTAAAAAGGTACATGCCATATTTTTTTTTATTATGTACATCTTATCACCTAAGAAATAAATAAAAAAAGAAAAAGAAAAAAGAAAGTCTTGAATCAACATTATTTATACAAAGGATTTATCAGATTCATTAATAGTATTGTCTAAAAATTATAAAATAATAGAACTCGTATCTCTAACATAATAGCAAATTTCAATTTCTCAAAAGAATGGAAAAGTGGGGGAAACAAGTGGGTGGATACTGGTTTTATAAACTACAATAGCTTCATCCCATATCATTCTTATTCCAAATGCAAATTTCTATTTTTAGATTTTATTAGAAAACAGTTTTATTATTAGAAATTAATTTTACTTTTTCAGATTATAGAATAATAAATTTACTGAAGATGAGGTGAATTACAAGAACCTTTATGACTAATAATTCATCTTATGTAAGGAAATCATAGCAAGTTTGTTTTATACAGGAATTTAAATTTGTGTTATGATTTCCTAATACCTAATTTGAAGCAAAGAAACTGAATTTGATGTTAAAAGATAACATGAAAGTATCTATATTTGATTTTTGTAAGTATATTACTTGAACACAGCAAAAATAGCACATGGAGTGAGATTTTGTTTAAAGACAAGTTAAAATGCTTAGAGGAAATAAATTTGCAAGTTAATATTTAGTCTGCATTTGCTTGGTCATTATAATTTAAAACTATTAAATTCTTTTTATAGGACACTTCCCTTATTTACTTGCAGTTAAATATTAATTCTTAATGTCAGCACTTAAGCAAATAATATTAGTTGTACTTAGGAGTCATTGTTCAACTGAATAGTAAAGCTATGTAATTTAATCATTGATTTGCTGATAATGTAAAAATGTCAACAAAAAAGATACATAGAGTTTATGTTAAACATAAAAATTCAGTTTTATTAAAGTTTAATATACAATCCTAATTAGGTGCACATACCACAATTTTGATAGCCAATATAGCATATGGTTTAAACAGTTAACTGAAAACTTTATCGTCATTTCACCCAAGAAAAGTTTGAATAAGTTTGTTTTAACCTAAATTTTTCAACCCCAAAACCAGAGATTTGGGGTACATTTTGCTCCAGGTTTTCTGGTGTGACAATGCATGTTCTTTTACAGAGACCAGTATAAATAGAAATTTTCTGTTGTTTTGTAACCAGTCAACTTAGAATTTTATTGAAAAACTAGGTAATGGCATTCATGAAGCTTTTGAAAATAAATTTTATCTATGTCAAAATACAAAGAAAATCTAGCAAGCAAACATTTATTTATATGAAAACATTTTTAGTCATGAAATAAGAACATTCTGTAAGATTCAAGCACTGTCATTGGATTGAGACCAGCACTCTAAACATTGTACACAATTGTTAATTTATATTATACAGTAGTAAAACTTATTTTGTTTAATGATATTTTAAAATTTAATTCTATAATAGTGAATGATTCTTTTTAAATACAGATTTACTGTTTTTCAAAAAAAAAAAAAAAAAAAAAAATCTTTATTTTCTAAGCCAACCATCATTTACTAATTTTTCAAGCAGAAAATGAACCAGAGCATACAAAAATTAAGTTGATGTAAAGTGAATTGTTTTTGAATTATTCAAATCTGGCTGATGCTTAGGAAAAAATATTCAGGATTCCTTGTAAGTTGGTAGTTTATGTACTTGAGAAATAAATGGTAAAGATTACTGTATAATTTAGACCAAGATGAAGGATAATTTAGTTATTTGTTAGGCAAATAAAGTTGCCTATGGAGTCCTAAAGGTTAAATTCTCAACACTGTATCATAACATAAAATTAGAAAATAATCCCATTAGAAATGACAACACTAGACAGTGAATTCTGGAAATTTAGCTATAATATCTTATTCAGGGATGAGAAAAGTTTTTAGTTATTAATACATTAAATTCTTTTAACTGCCCTTGAAACCTAGAAGTCAATCAATTAGAAGAGAATACAAGTTATTAAATGAGTTCTGTGTAGAAAATAGGGCTACACATTGAGTGTATACAAAGTTTCCAGTGAAAGCCCGTTTTCAATTGTATATTTAGTCTGGTTGAAAAACAAAAACACTGGAAATTTTTACACGTCAAATATATTCTTAAAATATGCTAATATTTTTACTTTTTATACCTTAATTTACTATAACAGGTCAAAAAACATGCTCTTCTGAAAACAGCACAGAAGCTTTGCTTTCCTCTGAAATCAACAAGTCTTCCTCAAAGAAAGGGTTTTTTAAATAATGTGGCCTGGCAGGATTTAACAGTTGGGCTATGAAAAGATAGTTGAGACACAAAGAAGTATTACCAAGGTGACAACCGCTCAAATTTTCTTTGCAGACAACAGTGGCATGTGAAAACTGTAGGTGCTTACAAGTAATAAAAAAAAGTCTGCTGGCAACTAACAAGATGTTAACTATTGAAAGAGGAACATTACATTAAATCTTATTGCAATTCAATGTTTGTACCACTCAACTTATCAGTCTATGCACTGTACAGTGTATATTGATTTCCATTTTTTTTTTTTTTTAAGTATTGACCAACAAAGACATCATTACTAACATCATAGCATCAGTTACAGTGTGTCACCTACTTCAGAACATTGCTGATTGAATATAGACTGGTAATATGCCACCTGGTCCACTGAGTTTCAGTTCTGCATGACACTAAGGATTTAACCAGTTAGTACAATACTGTACAAGTTAGAGTTTATTTTGATAGGTATGACATTAAAAATTGTTTGCCAGGTTCCCACTAAGTGCTAGTTTGTTCTAACAAGAAAACTGCACTCCTCCATTTCATTATATAGAGGTGACAAGAAACTGGCTGCCATACACACACAAGATTTTAATACCATTGAGCATCTATAGGACTTATTGCAGACTAATCTATGTCCTATACATCCCCTGCAACCATGACTCATAGATAGCACTTTAAATTTGGCTTTTGTTTAAAAAGACATAAACCTCTGTAGGTTATTTAATGACTAAGTCATCCTTGTTAAAGAACAGCAATGATGCTATTAACCCATATATGGAAGGATAAGGGAATTCATACCTTTCCCAAAAGTATTAGTCCAAAAGTGAATGTAATAGTGTGATTGAAGTTCAAACTCGCTCACTTTGAGCCAACAGTTCAGCACTTTAGCCATAAGGACTCCTCTTTAGCATTTTTTTATAGATATATTCACAACTCCAAAATCTTATAGGCATCACATGCTATATTATGTAAACACTTGTTAGTCAGGCAAAAGGAGGTGCCACATGTTATTAGGTATGTGTCTAGTTTCTTGGCACTCCAGTTTATATATATGTTTATGAGAGAGGTGTCGTAAAATTCTCATTTTTGTACCTGAAACAAATCATTCTCAGGTACACCCAATTGCATGTCTGCTTAAAAGGCTTTATAAAATTGCTGAGCAACAACTGGATATTTGAACAGAGAAAATATTTTGTTCAGGATTCCTGACAAGAGAGTAGGAACCAAGGTCCATGAGGCAATTTTTAAGTAGCTTAGCCTCAAACAATTGTCAGACTTTATGCATACTAGTAAAGTAGAATTGGCTATTCAACTTTTTAAAAGACTGCTAGTAATTTAAAGTTTGAACACTGGTAATATTTCCAATTAATGCAAATCCATTCAAATCACAAATAGAAATCAAAGTTAAAGAATACAAACCTGTTAATTAACCCATGTCTTGTTAGAATATATTGCCGACCGGTATTTTTGGTTTTAAACATTTCATATATTTATATCTTGTTTAAATAGTGAATATCAAAACAAGGTGAAAGTGAAAAATCTCCAAATCCAATTAACCATTTGAATTCAACCAAGGACTGGTTTTGAGTTTTGTAGCAGGTACTCCATATCTCACCAGATGATTGATGATAAGCTTTCTACACCTTTATTGTTGAAATCTATATATCTTAAATTGTATACAATTAGAAAATATTCCGTAATCTCAAGGATGCTTGTTTAAATTAATCTAAAATGTTATATACACTAAATTAAATTGAGCAGTTATTTTTCAGGTAACCAAGAAAATTCAACTAAATAAGTTTTTCAAGAACTCACCACAAAATTAATGGTTATCAAATAAGCATGAGAAGCAAGTACCAAACTATTGAGATGTATACAAATCTAATTAGTAACTTCACTATTCAAAATATCTCTTGAAACTTTGTTAACTTGAAGATTTACTCTTTTAAAATGAGGCATTGAAAAACTAGTTTTAACATGTTAAAAATATTCTATAAAATTAAAGTACTGAATCTTTTTGTTGACTTTCTTTAAATAGAAAAAGCATCAAGAAAATTGGTGCTTTATAAACTCACTGATGAGAACATAAAAATGAATTACTAGCTTGCAATGAAAAATGGTGTGTACCAATTCCAAGAAAATATAAAAGTATCTCACAATTTTTGTGATATTAAAAACTTCTAGGAAATTAGTTTCTCTGCTTTAAAACTTGAATTATAAAAAGATTTTAAAAATATTTTATTATTCAATACTTAAATTATCTTGGTTACTTGAGAAATATTCATAAAAATACATAACTTATTTGTAGTTGAGTATGTTGTAAGTCTAACCAGAAACCTCTTTGGTTACAAGTAGAAAGGTTTTCACCATATTAAGAAACTTAAAAATCTAATGCTTTGTTATAAGTTGAAATCTGTTGGTTCATCATTTCTATAATCTCATATTCCAGCAATTGAAATAGTTCAATTTTGAAAGTTCATGTAGTAAATAGTCAAGTCCAAGCAACCATTATCAGCTTTTAAAAATTGAAAGTATTAAAAATCTAATATTAACCAATAAGAGTGCCTAGTTGCTTTTTATGGTGTTAGTTCTTCCAGGTTGTTTTTGTCTACTGTCTTGCAAACCTATTACTTCAAATCTTTCATAATGCATTTTAGATGGGTTGTACTTCTAAATAAATTAATGGTAACAATACCTTTATATAAATCTGTTGAGTTTTAGTATATAAATGGCAATGTAAACTACAGGCAAGTATCTTTGCTTCAAATGATGTTACTTGCAAAATATTGTAACTATCATCAATTCAACCAATAATACTTATTGACACCCAAGCTTCACTTAAGAGCATCCTTATAAAGCAAACCTACTGATAGTAGCTGGATATTTTGATAGTACCCAAGAATCAGTCCACTTTTAATTTAGAAGATGCTGTTCTCAATAAATGGATATCTGGTATATTCCAAAATTCTTACTAATCTCGTAAATATTCAAATCTGAGAGGAAAAAAAAAAAAAAAAAAAAAGAAAAAAAAAAAAGAAAGAAAAAACTTTATGTAGCTTTCAACCAAAGCCAATATATCTTGATCCAATATCAAGAAATTTTATTCATCTTATTACATGTCCTTGAATTTGTGCAGTTTTGTAACAGATACACAATGAAATCTGCTTTGTCTGGTCTTGAATTCCCTGATAAAGCCAGAAGGAAAAAAATTATTCAAGATCAGTAGCTGCATTTCTTCACTGTTGTCACGGCAGTAGATCCTTGTAGATTTTCAATCATTTAAGACTACCATTTTTTTCGATCATTTTATTATGACTCTTTTGGCGTGTGTGCATGTGTGCGCTCTTTTCCAAGCTTGTGTATAAACCAGCAGTAGTAGCTAAAGTCATGATCCTTTGCTGGTATTGATATTCAGAAGGCTTATGTTTTAGGTATGAATAACACAGCTATTTCAAATAACCTACATTTGTAGGTTCTTTTGACCACACCAATAGTTTAATGATTAAAAATTAAATATCCACATTCCTTTTAGTCAATCAGAAAATACTGAATCAACATTCTGAAAGCTAATGAAAATGGGATCCTTGGTTTGGTAGTTAATTTGAATTATACATTTAGTAATTAATATTTTATTGCAGCTATCTAATAATCTTGTCATCAGTACAATTTTATATTTGTATCATTTATGTGGTGATCACCGACTACCCCACCCCACCACGAGAATTTTATAAGTTATGAACCTGGTCTCTAACAACATTTTACTTCAAAATTTTAATTATAAAAATTTCTAAATTGTTTGTGGCTATGATTTATACATAGCCAAATAAGTTATGACAAGTTTTGTACTTTATTTTATAACAAAGTACATTCTATCTAGTGCAGGTTTAATGGACTAAAATTCTGGAAAAAGTTTTTGATCCCGTACTCACTGACAGTAAAGACAGTAGCCAATTGATTAAGATCTTAATTGTGAGTGTGTACATATATTTTCCCCACAGTTGCTCTTGAGTAATACTAATTTAATATATCTAATATTTAAAAAAAGAAAGAAAGAGGATTTCTATTCATATAATCAGGGTAATCTAATGAAACTAATTTAACAATGGCATTTTCCTGTATCTAATAAAATATTTAATATTCAAGATTGGATCAAGAGATTGCAACAAGTAAAAGATTAATAGGTATTTGAGTAATTGTACCTTTATTAAAGATATGTTAACTCTTGCTTTAAAATTTCTTAGTTTGGGATGTTAATCTTTTAAAGCCTAAATTTTAACCAGATAAAGTATGAATTCAAAGTATTTGCAGATTTGATTGTATTTTAGTTGGTAAATATATTTCATTAAAAAAAAACCCCAAAAAACACACACACACACATATTATATATAAAATAATTAAATAGTTAAATGATCAAAATATTCAGATTGATAGAACTAGTTAAAATTTCTATTCACCACACTTTCATGATTAAAGTCAACTAATATAAGCAGTTTGTTTAAATCTTATCTCATAACAGTCAATTTTTTAATGCTCAGTGGAGAAGTAATAGAAACATAACTTAACATATTGCAATATACTCACACTTTTAAACTGATGCTTTTACTCACCAGAGAAAAAGACTAAATGCAAATTTATTTTTTTAAGAAAATTTATATAAATATGAAACCTCAGTTCAAACTGGCAGGGCTAATATTCATAAAGTATTTCAAGAATCATTAGAAAACATTTGATTATATAATTGAAAGCAATATTGAAAACTAATCTATCAGTACCAAAATGTCTTGCAATCTGATGGCACATTTTAATTATCAGTAATCATTCAGCTAGATTCGCATTTTTTTTTTTTTGAGAGTGGAGGAATATTTCAAGGAAAATTAGAAGAAATTTAAACAGTCCCACCTTGTTAAGTTTAGAGGTAATATTAGAAAAAGTTTTTTTTGAAAAAGAAAAGGGAGAAATTGATAGTGTAGATATATGTATTCATTTTTACAAGTTTGGTATTAGTTTAATTCCAAATACCAATACTAGCATAAGATAATTATGCAAAGTCTAGTTAATCTAAACATTCATCAACTTTGAGATTTTTTAGATTCAACTTTAATAATAAAATGCAAAAATTGACTAAATTAGACAATGGTAGATTTACTATCAATTTTTAAACATTCCAATTATACATTCTGGTAAGCAGGCACTTGTGTGATAAGTTAGTTGGTTTATTATTAAAATGCTGATACCAAATAAACATTTGCTATTAATGATGCAATGTAAATAATCCAAGGTTTGCACTATAAAAAATAACCCATTCAATACAAACCATTGAGATTACAAATTTGTAATATATAGCTTAAGTGTTTTTTGTTTATATGTGTTATATACAAAAAGTGTAGCTTTTGCATCAATGTTTTTGTAAACTTCCAAAACTTTTATTATGCAATCAATGATATCAAAACCAAAATGACCATTTAAGTTTCCAAAATATAGTCACTTTGAGAAATATATATGGACAGAACTTTTGAATTCAGCAGTTTATTTTATTTAGCTTAGTATATTTTAAGTTCAAAACTACTTATCTTCCATCACATTCTGTTACCTATGGACAACAGTTGAATAGAATCTTACATTACAAAATATTCAGTAAAATTGTAAAGTGCCCAAGAATGCATTCATTCAAATTTTTAATGAGGTATAAAAACATTTTAAAGATAGAAGCTATTTGATATAGTTATTAGAGTATTACCTATATGATACAAATTTACATCAAAATATGCTATAAATATCCTTATAAATACAACAAACTTTCTATACCCCCCCCCAAAAAAAAACACTGAAGCAGTTATACTTTTCCAGAAAAACCTTTTCTATTTTTATACAAAAAACTAGCAAAAGAGAATCCTGCAATTGAGGGGCCCTTACACATTTGTTGGAGACAAAAATTGTACAGTTCCTCGCTCCAGTGGCTTAAAAAAAAAAAAAAAAAAAAAAAAAACGAACAAAAAAAACATGGATTTAACAGGTCTCTGGGAACTAGACATTCACTCCCCACGTCTGACCAAAGGCCAGAAGAAAATATTACAAATGACAGAACATTATACCTCTATATACAAAATTATTTTTTTTAGGCATATATCCTTAAACTTACTAAAATCAAACAGCACCCAACAGTAGGACCTCATCATCCAGGAAATGCCAGCAGAAATTTAACTTTCTGCAGTTGGTCTAATGTTCAGAACTTTTATTAAACTAAAAACGCCTTGTAAAATATATTTCAGAGTGTGTATATATAACCAGCTTTTAATAGTATTTTTTTAATGTTCCTCAAATCCTAAGGAAAGTCATCAGGACCTGAGGAAAAAAAAAAAAAAAATCAAATGGGTTTATGACAGCAAAATAGGAGTACTAGTGCCCACCTTAGAGTATTTTTTTACTCTTTTAATGGCACTAAATACAAGACATTTTGGAGGGAATATATTCGTTTGATTTGATTTTCATGCATTTTACCATCTTGGGATTTTGGAACCTATCTACCAAAGATAATGAGGTCCTTCTATATTTAAAAACAGTTAATTTTGTATATAGTAGGGTCCAGTACTGGGGGAGGAAGAAAGAAAAAAAAAAAAAAAAAAAAAAAAAAAAAGGCTAAATGAGATAGAATGAAATTCCCTTGAACTAACCAGGGAGATATATATTATAAAAATAATAGTTTAGCTTTTTCCTCCCATTGATGCTTTCATTGGTGATTCCATGTTCCTTTGTGAACTGAGGCCATTTCAACTATATACAGTATGATGTATGTACACTTTACCATTACCTTGTGTTTGCAATGTATTTTTGTATGGTTGTGATACTACTGCCCCCTCGTTTGTTAAATAAAAAAAAAAAGAAAAAAAAAAAAAAAAAAAAAGTGACATCATAATACAGATGTACACTGATAATCATCCAAAAATTAATTTATACATTAACTCTTATAATTATAAAAAATATCAAGAGTAGTGTTTCTTTATGTTGAATTCACAAAAAACTGAAGTCAATTTTCAGATACAATGAAACACTAATCAAGGACAAGCCATTTATCAACTTCCTGGCTGAGCCTTGAAAGATTTATTTACTTGATGTGGGTGGATTAACAATCAGCAACATGTAAAATCAAAAGGGTTGTTGAGACTTACCAAAGCTGTCTGACCTCGAATCTCTGATACTTCCAAAAGGCTATGAATGTTCGTTTAATTTGTCTTCAATCTTAGCTTTTTTTTCTCTCCTTTAAATAGAGGGATTTTGTTTTGCTTTTCCCTTTTAAAATTTTGTAGTTTGTCTGGAGCTTCTTAATTTGCTGTAGATTTTTCTTCTTATATCCCTCTTTTTCTTGCCAAAGCTCTTCAAGAACAAGTTTCCAACTTAAGATAGCTGTTGCCACCTCATCTCAAGTTTGTTTGTATTTTTTTTTTTTTAACCTGTACATGAGAGCTAAGTTTATTGCACACAGCATTAGTCTCATCTAAAGCTGAGTGTTTTGGAAGATGACAGTGATGGGAGTTGTTCGTCAAGGTACTACATGCGTTGGCTATGTCCAGAATTCCTTCAGGTGGATTACTCTAGAAGAAGTTGAAGAGATGAGTTTATTAACCATTCCTAAGAAGGGTATTATGCATTTCTTTGTTTATTGTGGTGGTAGTAGCTCTTTATCCAAGCTGCACTAATTATTGTAGATACTTGACTCATTGGTAGAATAGGTGTTATATATTAAAAAAAAAAAAAAAAAAAAAAAGTAAATAAAAAATATGCACAACCAGCCAGGTTTTTGCTTAAGTCATAAAGCAGTGATTATTCACAACTTCAAAATCCAAAAGCTCAAGTAACCTACTTGGCATGTGTATACTTTTTTTGGAATAAGACATTTAAATTATCTGACAGGATAAAAAATCCATTTTAATATTCAATTAAAATGAAAACCCATCCTGTAGACAGACTAATGACACTGAAATTAAAAATTGCAGTTTCACATACATATATGGCATTCCAAAGAAAATAGCAAGAGGAATGAATAGGTTCTATACCTTTAATTGGTCTATAACAAGAACATTGAATTTAATATTACCAGATCAAATGAGAGCAAGCCAAAATCTATGAAAAAAGCAGGCTGAAAATTTAAAATCTGTAAGAAATGTAGTAAATTATAATTTCCATTTCAGAAAGCAGTTTATTTTTAAGAGCAATAATAATAATAATAAAAAACCCAAAAACCTATGATTAGAAACATTAATTTTTGTACCCATCCTTTGACCTTAAAGAAAAAAAAAAGAAAGAAAAAGTCAAAAATGTAATTAAAATTATATTGTATCTTGTAAATAGAGTTATAAGTCAGAGTAAAGATGCAGAATGTTTTGCAAAAGAAAACACAGGAACAGGAAAATTGTTTTTTCTTTACCAAGTCATCTGTTCTATGAAAAACTATTTAGTAGAAAAGTAAACATGTATAACATTACCCAAGTTTTAAAGCTAAGTTAATAATATATATCAAGCATTATGGAATAAGGTCTCAAGTAAAAAAAATTAGTGTTAAACATCAAAATTTTTTCCAATAAATAAGCAATTTACGTTACTGGGATTTTAAAGGTGAAAACCAATCCATTTGAGTGGAGAAAGAAAAAATTATAATCTGCATCTCTACTTTGAAATTTGAACTGTAAAGCATTTTATTTAAGAGTTGAAAAGATTGAGGTCTTATAAAAAATGTATAAAGCTTTAGTACCTAAAATATTTTATTTACAAGCAATAAAATTAATTCAGCAGTCCTAACCAATTTTTTTAATTGAGTTAATTATTTTGAAGAAAGCCCATATCCCTAATTTTGGAGGCTCTAAATTGGGAAAGAAAAGAAAAAGTATTAATTACACAATCCAGTAGACCAGGTTAAAAACACTTGTATCCTGCATCCAATATAACAGATTTGTAATCTTCAACAGTTCATAGTTTATATGGTGAAGAAAAAAGAAGCTTTATTTCAAAAAGGTTTCCAGCATAATATCATAGTAGATAGATATTCCAAAATAAAACCAAAAGGTACAATAGAATGAACTATATATAAAGTTCTTCAAAGTATCTTACATGAAATGACAGTGCTTTAAGCTTTAAATTAAAATAGGTGCTATGCATTGTTCAACCATTTCCTATCTTAAAGAGTATTCAAGTGGATATTAAAACATATTACACCACCTATTGACAAGAATGAAATAAGTTCCAATTATTAATCCCCAAATTTTAGTTAAGAGTATTTTTCTAGAATATTGAATATTTTCTTTGAATTAAAAAGCCATGTTATATTACATCACAAAACTGTTTTGTTTACAGGAAATTAATGTTTAAATTAAGATTGATTTATATGTCTATTTAAAAGAAAAAGCTGAAAGCCGTAAAGGGTAAAGAAAAAAAAAAAAAAAAAAAAAAAAAAAAAAAGTACGACCAATAACTCCAATTTCATGCATCATATAGCAATACATTTGCAATTTCAACAAAAAAGAAAAAATTCTGTATAACAAACTTTATAAAAATGTTTGCAGTTAGGTGACTGGGTTTGAGTACTTCATGCTTAAAAAGAGACAGATATAAATTAATTGCACACACAAAAAGAAAAAAGTGCCAGGAACTAATGTAAAATATAAGAAAAATTTGAACTTGAGGTTCGAGACAATAGGAAGTTAAGATAAACTTAACATTTTTGCTGACAATACTTATTACTAAAAAAAAAAAAAAAAAAAAAAAAAAAAAGGCTTTAATTACAAAGGATTTATTCAAATAATTAACATTTTGACAACTAATTTATATGGTTTCTTGTAAAGTTGAAAAATGTTTAAATTCAAAGAACTATCACCAAATTATTGATTTTAGAAGATTACATATGCATTATACAGTAAACATTGAGCTGACCTATTAAAAAAAAGAAACAGAATAGGTTATGTTTAGTTCATTTTAAAATTGTTTTCTGTGAGAAATTATAACACACACACACACACACACACACACATATATATATATATAATTTTTTCCAAGTGAAGCTAGAAGAAAAATAAAGGAGGTGGGAAGCTTAATTTGGTATAAGACTGTACTAGTGGACATTCAGTGAGGATCAAACTTGCTACAGTAACACTGGAGTATTTAATATTCCTTCTATAAATAGTTCCTAAATAACATGCTTATGAACATTTCAAGGAGCAAATTAAAACTTTAGTTAAAGAAAAAGAAAAAAAATTATAGCAATCAACATTTATAGGCATGAACAAAAAATATCCACTTTTTGGCAGGGAATATGGACCACACACATACATATAACCAATCAACTTCACCTAAATTGACCAGTTTCTGTTTTTTTTAATTTTATTTACATTGCTTTGGTAATACATTGGATGATTCAGCTTCAACTGTCTTTCACTTTTGGAAGTATGGAGATTTAAAGTGTCATACTTATTTTGGTTTGAGTCATCTTGAGAGAAAAACCAAATGTTTACCAAAACTGTCCTAAACAATTTGGATTTCCATACAAAAAAGATCATCCAATGAAAAACCACACACAAAAAGTAATTTAAAAAAATTTAAACATTAGCAGAAAGTGAAAGAATTTAAGAGGATTGTCAATTTTATAAAACACTTAAATTTGCCTAAAAAAGAGCAATATTCTATTTTCCTATTTTTAAACTTCCAAAATAAAGTCCATACAAACAATTCAGAAGAAAACAATCATTCAGTGGCATTTAAATTAAGTTTGGAGACAACTCACATTTTTAAATGGAATTTTATTAAACCCCATCCAAAAAAAAAAAAACCGTCTTATTACTCAAGTATTGAAAATTTTATCAAAATCTGATAATTAACTAATTTTTAAAGTAAATGCACATTTTTTGTTCATGCTTATACCATTCAAAAAGTTTAACAGACATCCAAATTCAATAATCTATATATATATATATATATATATATATATATATATATATAAACAAATTCAAATCATTCACTACTTTTAATATTTGAAAACAAATTGATATTTTCATATATAAATTAAATTATAAAAATGAAAATACTAAAATGTCCAAATGCAACACAAGCTGGCAATAAAATATATAATTGCCATAAATGAAACATTTTCTGAAGAAAATCTGAATCCTTAACAATATTGTATGTGATAATTACTTTATGTAAACTGTTCAAATTCTGAAACATTATATTCAAGAAATTATCTTTTGAACTATGTTCAAAAGTAAAAAGAAACAAGTTTATATAAAATAAGTTCGGGATATTTTTTGGTCGAGTCATCAGTTAACATGTACTTTTAAAAAAAAACATATTCACAGCTCAAACCATCCATTTCGCATAGATCAGTAGAGGCATATTGCATAGCATTAAACGAAAACAATGTGCAACTTTCAGTACACAGTAATAATAATAATAATAATAATAATAAAAAAAAAAAATAAAAAAAAATCAAAAAAAAAAAATCATAGTATCCTATATTCTACAAGTTTTAAGGGCAGTAAAAATGAGTAATTGAATAATGCTTGAACTCTTACTGATCCAACAGTTTAATCATTTTAAAAACTAATCTACTCAAGCCATATTCCCCAAGTCTTAATTAGCTTTTATCTAACATTTACCGAAATATTCAGGTAAAATTTAACATTTTCTTGGATTAAATCAAATTAATATTAGCTAAACATTTTTGGTACTTGTTAGATGGGTCAAATCTAAGTGGAATGTGTAATGACGTCAAACGGGAATAAAATGAAGTGGAATGTCCGTAACTCATTGGCGTGTTCATATTGTAAATAATTCAAGAGAATGCACTGTTACATTTTTTTTAAAGATAAATTTATATAGTGACAACCATATAGTCATCGTACAAATAGGATTACTTCGTGAGAGTAGTGTTGAACAATCTTGATTGATAAATTCAAAGCAGAATATACCAATGTAACAAAATCCGTTTTAAATTCCGGTAGAATAAAATGTGTGACGTCAGTACTTTCTACTTGGGATCCTCTCTTCAGACAAGTACCGATTTAAGAATGAGCTTCTAATTTTTATGGGAAAATAAATAAACATGATTTAAAGCAGATGAATAAATACAAATATATAAAAAAAAGTTAAATTAAGATTTTATTTATTTTTAAAAAGCTAATTTAAGTCAACACTCTAAAAAGAAAATCTATAAGAACTCGAGAAATTTCGTTTAAGATTAATGTATCCTTCTGAATAAATTGGAACATTGGCCCAAGTTCAAATACAAAATGTGAGATTGATCAACTTAAATCATGTTAAACTTATATTTATTTATATGACAATGTTAGTGAACAAAAATATATTTTAAAATAGTCTAGCATTAATTTTGAAATTCCAATTATGCTCATTAAAGTATTCATTCAAATAATAGCTTAAAAGACAGGAATTCAATTACTGTAAAGAGTTAATGATTAAAAAAGTTAACCCCCCCCAGAAATCCCGTATCCACTTATAATACATACAATACAGCACTATAAATTTTAAATACACAATAACAGCAGAGGACAAAACATGACAAGTGTATATATATATATATATATATATATATATATATATATATATATATAAAATCAATTGTGCACAAACAAGAGCCAGACACAAAAAGGCAAGTGATATGGACAGTGAAGATTAATTTTTATGGAGTGCAAAACAAAAACATTTTCAATACATAAAAAGAGAAATAAACTTTAGGGAAAAAATCCTTATCGACATTCTGAATATACCTATGCTTCTCCTAAACATTTTTATCACGTACAGAATAGCAGGAAGTTAAAACAAAAAAGCAATAACATTAAACAGAGCGAATGAGCAGTAAAAAAAAGTTTGCCAGAAACGAGCAAACATTTTTTCTACACGATAGAAGCCCGGTTTGTCTGCATTTTATCTCTAAATTTTGTAGAAGTTGTGTTTTCAGCGAGATTGAACTATTCTTTAAAAATTTAAATTACTACAGAAGAAATCTACAATTGCTTTATTTTTGTTAAAATTCAAAGATACAAAATCAATATACTTTGCTCTGGCTTACAAGGTCAGTCCAAGGAACGTTCTTTATTGGTACCATACAACTCGGTACAATCTGTCACATTATCTGGAGAGGAGATTGGCACCAAGTAACCACAATGAAGAGAAATATTCATTATGGCATCCAAACATCAGGTTATGGGAAAGATCTATAACTAAGAGCAAGTTTAAATATAACCATTTCCCCACTTCTTTATCAGGGAAAAAATCCATACATCGAAAATCTAATCAGAGAACCAGACGTAAATCTAATTGAATACTAAAATCATTCGGATCTCAAAAACCACCATTTTGTAAAGTAGCAAGGATATTTATGGTAAAAAACAAAATGGATAGTTTAAGGCCATAAAGTGATAAAAAGAAAAAAAAAAAAAAAAAAGGGGGGGGGGGTGAATGAAAATAGAGAAATTGAAGGGAGTATGATAAGAAAAAATCGATCAAGATTAAAGAGAAAAAAGGAGCATGCTGCAATTTCACATTTTTTGGAGTTAGCAAAGGAAAAATTTAATCTCAACCTTCTTACCTGATGCAGATTGTTTTTAAAATTATACTCATTAATCCACATTACACAATCATCTCGTGAGATATTAAAAACAGGATTTTTGAGGCATCTACATTTTTCTCCTTAAATAAAAGAGGATTTTGTTGTAGGCTCTAACAGCAGAATATTAAATGAACACAATTACTGATTATTATAATAAAAGGAAAAATAACGGCTCAGGGGTGAAAAACGAAAAGCTGCTTGTTGCACACAAGCAGGAGGTTGGTCGGAATGGGAACTTCTACAAATCAGTTATTAAAACTACGTTCTTGAAGTATAAGAAACATTGAATGTTTTAGCTCTAATGATTTGAAATGAACGATTACAAAGTAAAGCGCAAAAAAAAAAAAAAAAAAAAAGGTTTGTTTCTAACTGAATTATAACGCTACAAATCTCAAGGTTAAAAATAAAAAAGGTCGATTTGGTAACGGTGTTTTTTTTTTGTAGCTTAGTTTCTCTCCATTCTGATGCTAAATTAGAGTAGTCGTCATAAAGATTACATTTCTTGTCCTATTTTTTTCGCGTGACAATAACAAAATTCAAAGACCAAATAATGCAGAGTTGATAAAAATCAATCCTTGCAGACTCACAATAAAAGTCTAGCAGCGGTATTGCTTCATGTCTCGTCGTCATAGGAGTGAAGAAAGCAAGATTTATTAGTCATTCAATCTACATTTTAATGCAATGAAAACGAGGTTCTCAAAAAGTGCTTCTCATTTTATTGTGTTATATTGGTTAGGTTATATTTGTATCGACCGACCATGAATAAAGCAATGCTTTGAACCATAAAAAATAAGATAAAAATGTTTTATGATTCGGTTGATTGAACCATCGTAATTTAGGAAAAAAAAGGATCTTTTTCTTGTAGTCCTGTGTTTGAAAAGAAATGGCGACGTATGTCCTGACGCCAGTGGAGTGTCCAGTCTAACTAGAAACTATTTTAATAAAATTGATTTTAAATATTTAGGTAATTTTATAAGCGACGGAAACTTTAAAAATTGTTTTAATTTGAAACTAAAGAGTATGGCTGGATGTCCACGTGCATGGTAGCCCAACCATGAAAAATTTCCGTTGATTCTGTGGCAATGTAGAAAATTTTTTATAGAAATCTAGCGCGTACAGCCACCATGCCGAATAGAGTTTGTTATGGAGTTATTTTATCGTGAGAGCTACGAACGAATTCAAACTCATACGCGTCAATTATAAAAAAAATGCTTTGTTCCGTCGGCATTCTCTTTTTTTTTTTTTTTTTAACGCTACCTGGTTTCGGGTGGATGAGAAGATATTCGCTTGATTTCAGGCAAATCGAGAAATTAAAGATGAAATCTGTAAGAGTTTAGTAAAAAAATTGAAGTCAAGCAAATTATTGAAAATTAATCTGATTTTTTTGTAAACTACTGCATATTTTTGTCAGGACACGCACCAACGGTTTGCAATATGGTCGCACACATTTCGCTAAAAATTCTACATGTGCAACCATCCAAGTTCACCGAGAAAAAAAATCTGGCATTTTTTTTGTAGAATTGAACTAATTAAACTCCCAAACTCATCGCGATTTTTGTTTTATTTTGGAAAAAAAAAAAAAAAAAAAAAAAAAAAATGGGGCGTTCACTATAACATTTTAATTCAATTTAGAAATTATCAGCCAGAATCGAAAAGAATCAAACAGGTCGAATTTTTTTTTTATACTCCTGGTAGAGGGGGGGGGGGAAATAAAAAGTAAATAAGTTTTCAGAAAATAGGTAATCATTCTACAATGAATTATGTGAGCCCTGTTATAAAAAAAACTTTTCCGAAAAATAAAAAATTGCAAGGAGTTTGAGGTCTAATTAGTTTAAATTACCCCCCCCCCCCAGAATAAAAATTCCCTCAGTGAACTTAAATGGGTGCACGCATAGAATGCCCAAACTACTTTTAAAACATTACTCCGCAAGAAAAAGAAAAATTTAAGTCAGACGTTTTGAATTTATTAGAAAAAAAAAAGGGGGGGAGCAAATAAATTTATTTAAGCTGAAAGCTTCAGGTTTTATTTTGCTTGTACAAGGTAAATTGGGAAATTTTTAACCAGGAAAAAAAAAAAAAAAAAAAAAAAAAAATATCAAAGTAAAGCTATTTTTCAGCTTTTCTTTTGAATTAATTAAGCAAAATGTTTTTACTTGAACGATACAGAAGACAAGCTATTGTTATTGGAGAAAATTCAAATCGTGGAGCAGCCATGAGAGAAAAAACAATAAAAAGCTTCCAAGTTTAAAAACAAGTGTTAGGTTAACACTTAATTCACTACATTAATTCCTTTATATAACGAGTACGTAAGATGTTTTCCAATACATAACTAAAAATGAGGAAAATTAAATAAGTAACGATTTCCGAGGAACAGATCAAAACAGGGTTACTGCTACTACATAACTAGTTAACATCAACCTATTTTTGTGGTAGACGCGTGGTTTTATTTGCAAACTGAATCTTAAAAAAGTCAAAAACTTAAATAAAAAAAAGCTGAACGAGTAGTATACGCTTTCAGCCCAGATAGACAATTAAAATATGAGCGAAAAAAAAAAAAAAAGGTAGGATAAAAATGAAAATTAAAAAAATAAATCATAATAGAAAATGGCTGACTCAAAAGAGGAAAATAAATATCGTGGCAGCCATTTTTCGATCGAAATGCAGTAACTTAGATTCCAAATTTTATTAGTAAAGATAAGTAATCGAAACTTATTTAATACCGATGAACTACCAGAAAGAGCGAAGATCGAAAAAGATTTTTTGGTGAAATTGTTTTAAAGACATCTAATACATCTATCTGATATCCTTTAAAAAACCGAGAATCCCAACCAAGCAACGAAGAAGAAACGGCGCCATTTTGTCCTTTTTTAGTAGTCGATGGCGTTCATTCTGTGTAGGTAATTTCAACGTGGATATAAAGAAAACCTGATGACAAATAAATTGAATAAATGTACCTTAATATAAGTAACGTGATTCCAAAAGAAATTACTTGAATTGGTCTTCCTTACATGTAGTTCCGATAATCTGCAAAAAAAGACTTTTTCTTTTTAAACACCCGTGCGTCGCTAGTCAGCTTGGCTCATCATTCGTTCAGACTGAGGCGAATTCCGCACATAATATTCAAACGTTAAGTCGAGGAAAAAAATGTCTTGTGAATTAAATAAAAATCTATCAGAAATATACTTTTAAAAATATTTCTTTAATTATCTTAATATCAACAATACGTTGATTTATTTGTAAACAATACTAATTGCTTTATTAACTGCGGTTTACGGAAACTGATAACGCCTAGACAACAGTAAACACCTCAAGACGACTGAGATGGCTTTTGACTATTTTATTTTGATAATTGTTCCGATATTAATGGTCTTATTACCGGTGATAGGTGATTATTCAATGCGGTATGAAACCCCTGAGTCTTGTCAGTTTGTCCAAGAAGAAAATGACTACAATTATTATTTTGATACGTCAAAAATGAATTGTAAAAAATGCCAACAGAAGAAAGAAATTCAGATTGTTTCTTCTGACGGTAAGGTTTTTTTTTCTTTCTTTTTTGGGGGTGGGTGGGGTAAGGTCAAATTTTATCTTCAGTTTACACAAAGAGAACTGCTGATGATGTTGTAACAACTGCACTGCTGGCTCTTGATTCCATTACACTAATTACAGATACAACCATGTTAGCCAAAGATGCTGGTATGACTATTGTCCCTTGGAATCTGGATATCATTGGATCTGGCAAAGATGTGTTGCTTTCCTTCGAGCTAGACGACTTTAGCTTTGACAGTAAGAAATGATTTTTCACAGATGCAGGAATCCTGCTTGAATGCGGAAATCATAATTAGGGTGCCCTTCTTGCTTGGTGATGGAATCGAAGGTGTTCGGGCAGGGTTAAAAAAGAGTTGGGTGTCCTCCCTCAGAGATGTAGATGGAAGGTTTCTGAACTTTTCCTAAGCAGACATTGCCTACTATGATCCATCCCGGCTCAAGTTCCTTTGCGTATGGAACATTGTGGGGCTATGTACTTTATGCACTCTGAGGATGTCACGTCCCAGAAGAAGCATGATTAGTGTTTTGGGCTCCAAGGTTGAAATGAAGTTGGCTACTAGTTTCAGAAAGAGTCAGTGAAGGGCTGCCTCGGAGGTTGGACCTAGTATCAGGTATTTCATTGCTTACTTGCCCATCTGGGGACTTGACTTGGAAACCCCTTTCTTTTCTTGCAATCTGTAACACTTTGGCACAAGTTTTTAGAGTAAGGAAAACTGGTACTATCATTTTTGAAGATGAAGAAGAAGTCTGAGTGTGCTAAAGACCTGTTGCTCTGCTCGTCAATGATGGTGTACATCCTTGTCACCTTATCTGGTTGTCCTGTGGAGTAGGCTTTAATTAGGCAAATCTTGGAGCACAACTTTTCTGAGAGTCACTGCTACAGACTTGATCTCTGGTGGTGTAACGGTTAGCAAGCTAGACTAGCAAACCTACATGAGTGAGTTCGAGTCTCATTGGGCGCCCCATTCATTTGGCCTTGTGCCACATCGAAGCAAAGAGCTTTGTAAATTACTACACTGCTACAGACTTGAGAGGACTGAGGAACCACTCCAGTCACTATTAGTAGTACCCTAATAGGTACTACCCTATTCTGTATCAGATTTGACCAGGGAGTAATGGCAATGAAGGGGCACTCCACACTGCCCAGATCTCCAGAACAGGAGCTTTACCATAGTGCCATACCAAGAGCATTCCTTTTGTGTGTGTGTGTGTGTGGGGGGGTCTTACTCCTCTTCAGAGGATAGAGTCAGCATGTTCTAAGTCCCATCAACAGGGTGAACAATGAGCCAACTTGATATTCACTAAGATGAGCTATAAAACAAGAATAAATTCATGTCAGTGGGAAATACACAACTACTTTATCCATTAGGTAGATCAGAATGAATTATCAACAGGAATCATTCTCAAATTTCTTTTGAAATTTTGTATATATTATCATCATATTCAACTTATGAATTCTGATTTTAATTTGGATTGCTAAGAATTAGATGCTAGGATTTATACAGTTTTGAATATGGAGTGTTTAAAAAAAATATTAACTTTTCTATGAGAGTATCTTTATGATATTTTAAGTTCAGTCTCCGTCTGTTCACCAGCCCTGTCAACACATTCTTATAACCTTCCACTGGTAGTTTCTAAAATATCAATTCTGCTATTTTAGTAAACATACTTCCATATAAATGTTAAAATTTATTTTTTAACAATCTGTGGAATATTTTAAGAATGTCTTAACAGGTGTATTGAACAGGTGGAGACTATTTGAAATCTTATCATAAAGGTACTCCCAGAGAACTGTTAATTTTTATTATAATCATCTTGCATATCTGATTTGACTCCACTTGTACTTATAACTGGTTCCCAGTTTTATTAGTTTTTAAAAATGTTACCTTGAGTGTATTTTTTTTTTCAATATATCTCTTATACAATTTTTTGTGCCTTTTTTTAATCGCTATGTATCATTTGTTTTTATCTAAAATTTCTGCATCATTTGAACCTTTTTTTTTTTTATCTCTATGTATTGTTTGTGGCTTTGTTTTGCCTGTATTGTTTTTAGAATTTTAAATCTGTATTGTTTGTGGCTATCATTTGTATTTTTTTATGTATCATGTTTGTCATTTTTAATCACTAGATATTGTTTGTGGCTTTTAAAAAATCTCTACATATCATTTGCACCTATTTTTCATCTCTTATATATTGTTGGAGTAAAGTTGGCGACCTTAGTCAAGCTTCTTTTTTCAATAGCTACTACCCCGAGGTGTAGAGGAGGGTGCTATTCCATTCCCTGGATTGCTCCACTTTACCCTTGATCTGTACCTTGTAATGCTGAGTGTTAAGCAAGGAGGCATCAAGTACCATTTTTTGAGTTTTTGGTATGACTTGACCTGGGATTGAACCCTGTTCACCTGGACCATAATTGAACACTCTCCTCATTTGGCCAATGGCCCGGACCAGCTCATTTGCTTGACTGGCTCATTGGCCTAGTGGGTAAAGAGTTCGCCAATGGTCCGGGAGACCGGGGTTCAATCCCAGGCGGGTCATACCAAAGACTTTAAAAATGGTACTTGATATCTCTTTGCAATCCAGAGAAAGGAGTAGCGCCCTCCCCTACACATCATTGTCGTAGCTATTGAAAAGGGAGCCTTCAGGTCGCCCTTGACTACAGTGGCTAACTTTACTTTTATATTGTTGGAGCCTTCTTTTTTTGTCAGAATTGTTTGTAGCATTTTTTTTTCTGTATTATTTATGGCTTTTTTGGCATACCATTTGCACTTTTTTTTATTAGTGGCTTTTTTTATCTCTTTGTATTGTGAGTGCCATTTTTATCAGTATTGTTTATAACATTTTTTGTCTGTATATTTGACTTTTTTGGTCTATCATTTCTGTTTTTTCCTTTGTATTGTGTGTCTATTTTAATCGCTAGGTATTGTTTGCTTGTGGCTTTTAAAAATCTCTATGTATCATTTGCACTTTTTTTTGTTTGTTGCTTTTTTTATGTTAGTATTTGTAGCATTTTTTTGTCTGTATTTTTTGTGGCTTTTTTGGCCTGTCAGTTGTATTTTTTATCTATGTATTGTGTATGTCTTTTTTAATTGCTTGGTATTGTTTGTGGCTTTTAAAAATCTCTATATATAATTTGTAGTTTTCCTTTCTCTCTAGATTTTTGTGCTTTATTTATTTATTTATTTATTTTTTTGGCAGGATTGTTTGTAGTATATTTTGTCTGTACTGTTAGTGTCTATCTTTGTTTTATGATTTGTATTTTTTTATATCTATGTATTGTGTGCCTTTTTTAATTATTGTGTCATTTGTGGATTTTAAAAATCTCTATGTATCATTTGTACCTTTTTTATCCTTATGAATTGTTTGTTTCTTTTTTTTTTTGTCAGTATTGTTTCTAGCATTTTTTCTATATTGTTTGTGGCTTTTTTGGTCTATCATTTGTACCTTCTCTTAGCTCAATGTATTGTTTGTGCCTTTTTAATTGCTATGTATCATTTGTGGCTTTTAGAAATCTATGTATCATTTGCACTTTTTTATCTATTATGTGTGCCTTTTTTTGTTATGATATTTTGTAGCATGTTTTGTCTATTATTTGTGTCTATTTTTGGCTTATCCTTTGTGTATTTTTATTGATTGTGTGTGTCTTTTTTTCAGTATTGTTTGTAGCATTTTTTGTTTGTATTATTTGTTGCTTTCTAGCATACCATTTTTTTGTCTGTATTGTTTGTGACTATTTTTGGCTTATCATTTGTGTTTTTCTTATTATGAGGGCTTTTTTTGTCAGTATTATTTGTAGCATTATTTTGTCAGTATTGTTGTTTTTGTTTGTTTTATTTATTTATTTTTTGCTTATCATTTGTGTTTTATTTTTATCTGTATTGTGATGAGAAATATTTCTGCACACCTGACTCTAAACATCCCTGCTGCCATGCTTGCCAAGTTGCCATTCATTTGGGGTGTATGCAGGATATTCCGCTTTCTTATTGGTAGTGCGGATTTGTATGTGATGGTATCTACCTGCCTAAAAGAGGCAATGTGGAGAGATGAAAAGGAGAGTGATGTACAATTGAGGTGAACAGAATAGGATAGAGATGTGCAATGGATGTAAATAGAATAGGACAGAGATATGCAGTGGAGGTAAACAGAACAGGACGGAGACATACAGTGGAGGTGAACAGAACGGGAGGGAGATGTGCAGTGGAGGCGAACAGAACAGGACAGAGACATGCGATACATGTGAACATATTTGCAACATGTTTGTGCCTTTTTTTTTTGTCAGTATTGTTTGTAGCATTTTTTGCTGGCATTGTTTGTAACTTTTTCTGTCCTATCATTTCTGCTTTTTCATCTCCATGTATTGTGTTTGCTTTTTTTGTCTGCATTGTTTGTGGCTTATTTTACCTATTGTTTGTGTTTTTTATCCCCATTTATTGTGAATGTCTCTTTTGACAGTATTGTTTGTATTTTTTTTTATCTATATTGTCTTGCATTTTTGTTTCTCCATGTATCATTTCTGGCTATTTTTAATCTCTGTATTGCTTGTGCTTTTTTCTCAGTATTGTTTGTAGTATTTTTGTCTATATTATTCATAGTATTTTCTTCTAGCTCTGTGTCATTTCTACCATTTTTGTCTACATGTATTGTTTGTGGTTTCTTTATCCTATTTTTCTTACTTGCACTTATCTCTCCTTTTAACTTTTAGTAGGTGGAATCATCTCCTGTCCCCATTGATCTTCATTTAAAGGAAAATAACCATATTTCATTTTACAGGTTACTCATGTAAATGTACTTCCCGTTACAAACAGGTCCCGGGGAACGGGCAAGTCCAGTGTGAATTATGTCCAAATAACCAGGTTTGTTTTAGCAAACTTTATAATTTCTTATTTGCTTGGATACTTGCTGAGTGGTTTGAATGCTGGATTAAAAATGGAAGTTCTGAAGTTGAAATAGACTTTTCCAGTTTAAAAAAAAATGTAAGTGACTCATTGTTCATATTAAAAAATATTGATAGTAAAACATAAGTTAATTTTTAGGTCAACCTAATATTAATTCTCAGTTGCAGAATCATAAAAAGGCAATTGATCATAGTGCAATAAGATAATATATCAATTTTAAAAATGTATGGTTTCATGTATGATTATATATATATATATATATATATATATATATATATATATGGCAAAAATAGGATTTGAAAACCTGAAGTTGGTATTGAAATTGTTTTATTTGATAACATAAATTTTGGATTTTAAGTCCTATTCCTTACTATTTTTTCAGATATCATATCTAATACATTTACTATATATATGTGTGTGTGTATATATATATATATATGTATATATATACATATACATGCATGCAAATGTGTGTGTGTATATATATATATATATATATATATATATATAGGGGTGCTTGTGGTGCAATGGTTTACCATTGTAGGAAATAGACTGGGTAACCTGAGTTCAAATCTTAAACAAGCCTTTTTGCATTTCACATAGCACTAATACTCTTGGGAAAGTTATGAATCCAGCTGTTGTCCTTCCAGCTATGGGTAAATAGTAGAGCAGACTGGGCCTTTTAACCTTGATATGGCAACTGGTCTTAGAGAAGGAAAACTCTGAATTCAAACCTATTAAATTCTGCTTAAAAATTGACCTTGTGTTGCATCCTGCTTGTGAAGAGGGATTTGATAAATATGTATGTGTGTGTATGTATGTGATATATGTGTGTGCATGTATATATATATATATATATATATATATATATAAAATCATTTGGTTGAATCATATTTTGATGCATTTGTTTAACAAATCATAATTTTGATATAGCTTATAAAGCGAGTGAATATATTTTGCCTTTCAGACTGTTTCTCAAGATGGTTGGAATTGTATCAGTGAGGTGAAAAAATGTGCTTCATGTCCAGTAAACAGTATTCAAGGTTAGATATCTTTTTTGACCATTTCTTTAAGTCCCAGGATTCACAGTGAAAGAATTGACAAAGAGAGTTATCATTAATTCTAAAGACATTAAGTAAAAGTTAGGAATATTATCTTTTGAAAAAATTGGAGTATATAAGCTAACCTTTAAATATCTATTAATTCTTTTTATCATATTATTAAGCCTTTGAAATAGTAGAAAGTATGTATTTACCTACCCCTCTGTACTTGCAGGATGCGATACATGGTCAATTTTTGAAGTGGAGTTTAACAGGTTTGAATTCAGAGTTTTCTTTCTCCTAGATTGGTTGCTATGTCTTAGTTAAAGAGCCCAGTTTATCCCACTATTTACCCATAGCTGGTGGGAGAACAGTTGGAATTCATTCCTTCCCCAAAGGAATGAATTTAATCCAGCATTCAAAATGCAAATAGCCTCATCCAGGATTTGAACTCGGGTCACTGAGTCCATTTTCTATGACAAAATAGTAGAAAGTGTGTGTATGCTCATCAAGAACCAATATAAGTTATCAATATTGTGGACATGAAAGTGAGACTAGCGGTAGCTCTCGACAAAAGAGGGTTCGTTTGTGTCTGGCGTGCAGGGCAGTAATCTGATCCGAAGGAAGAAACACCGCCATTATGGGGTGAAAGAAAAGAAAAATACTCACCACTGTTTCAATAATCCACCTTCAGCCCATTCTAAAGGAAAAAAGAGAGGAGGCCCCCAAGCGGAATTTTTATAGGCTAAGGAAATGGATTATGGGTAGAGTGACGTGAATAAAAACCGGCTCGTTTTTTTTGTTGTCAATTTTTCTCGGCGAGAAGCAGAAGCAGGAAAGAAGGTGGAAGAGGAACGAAAGAAGAAGCACAGAGAGAGAGAGAGAGAAAAAAAAGGAGAGTGAGGAAGAGAAGGAGGAAAGTGGAGGAGGAATGCAAAGAGGGAAGTGGTGTAGCAAGCACTTTAGACTGAAATCTAAAGATTCCTGGTTCAATCCCGGGTTCAACACTCAGGGAGCTCATCCACCCTAAAACTACAAATATAAAGAACAATGTTTGGTTTAGGGTATATATTTATCCAACTTCTCCACTATGAGCAGGATGTGAAACAAGGTCAATTTGTCAGCTGAGTACAGTAGGTTTGAATTCAGAGTTTTTCGATACAAATTACTCTACTAAGAACACAGTCTGCTCTACTATTTACCCATAGTTGAGAGAAGAAGAGATGGATTCATGCCTTTCTCAAGAGCATTAGTGCGAGCCAACATAGAAGCAGCTTTATCCAGGATTTGAATTCAGGTTGCTGAGTCCATTTCCTATGATGACATTTATTATATAGCATGTACCTCCATTGTTTGGAGTAGTTGAATCATCTGTTAACCATAGGTAAGTAAATTTGGCAATCATAGTCGAGGGTGATTCAAGGCTCCCTTTTCATTGGCTACTACACCAAGATGAAGTGGAGGGCGCCACTCCATTTCCTGGATTGCTCCACTTTACCCTTAATCTGTACCTTATAATGCTGAGTACTAAGCAAGGCAGCATCAAATACCATTTTTTGAGTTATTGGTATGACTTAACTTGGGATTGAAACATGGTTTCTCGGGCCATTGGTGAACACTCTACCCACTAAACCAATGGGCCAGTATAACTATATGTAGAGATAGGCATATCTGTTGGGTGACTATATATATATAACTCTGTGTATGTGTGCATATAGATGTAGTCTATAGATATATATATTTATGTGAAGTTGGACATATTTGTGTGAGGGTATGCATGAGCATATGTGGTATATATGTATTTCTGTACATGGAGGTGTGTTTGTGCAGGTATTAAAAATTCTTTTGATATCCCCACAGTCAATAAACTGGGAGGGTAGGTCAATAATTCAAAAAAGTGATAAAATTTAGAGTGAAAAAAGATTTTGGTGAAAATGTTTGTGGATGATAGGTGATGTCCATTATAAACATACATTTTTGGTGCTAAGCACAATAGGAGGTAAGTACATAAAAATCTGGCCTACTTAGGGATGAATGGTCTGTGTTCATGAAGGGGTTATATAGTATCCTATATACTATTGGATATTGAGGCATGAGTTTGCTCCAAGAGAGGGAGGTTGATCAGTCCAGTCTGAGAGAGAGAGAGTAGTTTAGTTTAGCTCATGGAGTTGGGATCACACACAAGTCAAAAGCTGAAGGGAAGGCATGCACCAGGGGAGTCCCTTCTCATCCTCTGTGCTCAAGCAGAACTGAGAGTTAGGTGTGGAACAAGGGAATCCTGCATGCCATAATAGTGTCCAGAGACTAGATTGTAATGTCTTGCACACACACAACACACCCTTCCATTAAACAAGATACTGTTGAAATTTGTCTTGTTCTTTTTTTCCCTTTGTCTTGTGGTGTGGTAACTTTGACCTAAGCCTGCGACAACTATACAATATGAGGTTGAAATATTTATGCAGGCAAAGCTTCACTAATGGCAAGATGGTTATGTTATAGAATTATTATTATAACTACAACTTTATTACAACCTAAAACATGAATAGATGAATAAAAAACCTGCTGCTCTTGGTTTTGGTTTGTTTTCTTTGTTTAATGGCATATCAATCTTTGTGAGTTGTTTAATGTCAAAGTCACCTTTGCAGAATAAAAGTAATACTGCTTAATCCCTAGCTGGGGTTGAATAAGAAGATTCATATCTTTCTCAAAGGTGTTATTCTGAATGTAAATGTAATAGTGTAACTGGAGTTTGATTTTACATACTATGATGCAATCCATCATGTTAGCCATGGGGACTGCTGACTGCTATGTCTACTGATCACTTGAATAGTGAATTCTTTGACTTGAGTGAAAATATACTCAAGTTATGTGTGTAGAAGTGAAGCAGAAATATTGTCTAGTACTTACTAGAGAAAGTTCTTTAGTCTTGACTATATGGTTAAGTTTTTATGGGTTAAGCTGATCAATCTAATAAAAAGTTGAGGGCACAGTTGTGTCTCTTGGACCATGGAAATTGGTAAGAGACAGGATCACTTCTTTTTGGAAAGAAGTTGCATACTGGGTACAGGAAGGTTGGCCATGAGACTTTGAGAACAATATAATATAATATCATCATGCATCCAGCAGTTAGTCACTATTTATCTGTGAATAGAATATTAACTGTTCATCTTTCTTCCTATCTTATTTTTTCCATATATATTTACATCCCTTTGGATAGGAGTTGTGACAAGGTATGTCTGAACCATGTAGATGGAGATTTTTAATTTCTTTTTCAAGGATTGAAGATGGATACTACAATATATCAATTGTTGCAATAGCAATTACTCCTGATGAAATTATTCTCAGAGAAATTTTCCACAACCATATCACCTCCTTTAGAAACTAAAAGAACAATATCAAGAGAAATGGTGGCATGTTCAATTACAGAATTCCACTACAGCCTGGCTACAAAATCAACATTCTGCACACAGTTTTCGCAATTTGAGGATCTTTTCCAGGTGGAATTTAAGGAGCAGGTGGATGACTGGAAGGTCAGACTTCTCTTAAGAAAACTCAAACATTCAGAGCACGACTGGTACATCAATAACATTCTCCCAAAACATCCATGTGACTGCAATTTTGATGTTTGACACTCTGCAGCTGTTGATGTGTAACTTCAGTTTTTAAAATGTGATTCAATTGTCTTAATATTACAGAATGTGATTCTATCTCATTTGCAATGTGGGCATGTGAACAATTTAAAACCACTTCAGTCACAGATGCTCAAATTAAATGTTTAATTTTTGTATGTGGTTTGCGGTTGGCATCTCATGCAAACATCTACACAAGGATCCTGTCCAAAATTGAGCAGAACCCTAAAATTACTCTGCAACAAGTTGTAGTGGTGTGCCAGCAATTAGTAAATCTAAAACATGAATCAATGATGGTACAGTGATCAGTGACTTCAGTAGCGGTCAACCCATTTCAAAAACAGGAAACTGCCATCAACTTCCTGGAATTGAGGCAGCTGGCCTTTTGTTCAGTATTGTCTATTTAAACTACATCACTGTCGTGAATGCAACTGATTGGGACACAAAGAGGAATTTTGCATTCTACCAGGTCAAAAATCAATGCCTAATACATGGCAGCCATGTAACCAATACAATCAACAGTGGAAGATGCACACTAACAGTCTAGTTGTAACCTTTCTTCTCAACCCAAAGTCAAACTGCATGGCCATCTGGTTTGGTTTGCTTTGCTTTGGTTTTATGACATATCAACCATTTTAGGTTATTTAATGCCAAATCCATTTTTATACATATAAACACTTCTATTTCAAACAGTACAGTTTAGCATAAGTACACTTCTAGTTAACATTAGTAAAATGCTAAAACAGTGTTATTTCAAACAATTCAGCTTAACCTAAGTACACAGTTCAAATGTCTACAACAGTTCTTCGTAAGTTGGTTTAGTTTTATGTTGTATCAAACATTGCAAATTGTTCAATGACAAATTCTGTTTAGATTTATATATTAAATACACATGGTTTGTGAACATTTTTCTGATAACATTTTTAAACAAACCTGAGCTCATTTTCCTTCGCAATTAAATGATTGCAAGTATTTCTATCCTATATGAATCATTCCATTTACTTTTCCTCATTTGTTTGCACACAGTTAAATGATTTCTTGAGTTGCTATGCAACAGTAACAATTTAACATCAGTCACTTTTTTGCACACATTTAAATAGATATGTTTATGTAAGAGTTTAACATTTAAAAAGTGAGTGAGCTTACAAGTTTGCCCACAGTTAAATAGTTTCAAGTATTGTAGTTATTTATTATTTCTTCAAGATTAAGGCTGGATTAAGGCGGTCTGTGTCACTATCCCTACTTTCTATACTATAGGTTCTTTGTAGGGGTTTTGTTGATCCCTGAGCATTGTAGTGTATGATTCTTATAGGCGACTTTGTTCTTGAGGGCATTTTGAATGTGCTTCCTGGTCTTTCCTAGTTCATTTTGGTGTTTATCTGTATTTTCCCAGCTTGGCTAATAGGAGCTGTGATTTTTGTTTAAGTTGTTCAGGACAAGTTTTTTAGCCTGTTTTTAATGCTTTTTGGTGGACAGATTGGTGACATGTAACAGCTGTTTTGTTGGAGATTTTGCACTTTTAGGAGTAGTCCATGTTGGAGGGTAGATCCTACATGTGTTTTTGTTTGGACTACAACATTAGATCTCTCCCCTTTTCCAACCTGTTGCTGAGCTGGTGCTTGGTAAAATTTGTCCGAGTGTAGTTTTTCAGGTGCTCCTGAAACTTTGGCCAATCATTCGTCTCCAACTGGATCAATTTCTCCACAAGTGTTCTATATTTGTTGTCTTTATTGGTTGTATCTGCTCTCTGTGCAACAGAGGTGTAGCTGTTTTCTCCCATGTAGGTCCCTAGAATTTTCCTTGCTTCCAGGAAGGGCACATTCCTCTTGTGTTTCACCTTGAGTATTTCCTTTTTTTTTTGTAAATATCGCAAAGTCTTGCATAAGCTGGATGATCTTGTCAGCAGTTTGCACATTGAATTTACTTCAAGCAATCTTCCTCCAAGTGGTCCGAGTTCTTTTCACTGCATTTGGCACATGTCTGTCGTCCTTCACAGGCTTCCCTGTTGTGTCTATAATTTTGGCATTTGAAGCAAGTCAGGGATGCTGGGATGTACTGCTCAACTCTCTCAAAACAATGGCCAATCTTCAACTCCTTGGAAGTATGGGTCTGATTAAATGTCAGGATGTAAGTTTTGGTCTGGATTCGTTCCTTGCCTTTTCTTATGAAGATTCTTATATTTGTAACTCCCTGTTTTTCCAAGGCTGATGCTATCTCTTCTGTAGCCAATGCCAACACCCTACTCCTGATAACTCCTTTAGAAGTGTTGAGTTTCTCATGTGGGTAGGCTCTGCATTTCATCATATGAAAAGTTTTCATTTTTAATATGCTTTCTGCCAGCCTCCAGTTGTTCACCTTGACTAGCAAGTTTCTGTTCCTAGTTTTCTTAACAGTTTTCAGAGTAGCCCTTGTCGAAATAACTTTTTCTATGAGGAAAAGTGAGAATTTGGCTTCACAGATCTCCTCCAAAGATTCAATAACAATGAATCTGGGGAAGTCTGCTGCCTCATTCTCTGATTCTGTCAGGTTTCATTTAGTTTTTTATTTGAAGACGCCATAGATGCTGTATATTTTTCGCTCCACCATGGAGTCCAACTTGTGTTGGGAATGTACCAAGGGGGAGACCCATTCACCTTGGTTGAGACGAGGATACACAACCAGTATACTTGAGCTGAGAGCAGGTTTTTGAGCAGTTGGCAATTTCAGGTTCTTAGCTCTGGTCAAATTCCTATTCTCTCAAAGCAATTGACCCTCAACCACTGCTTTCTAGCACCTAAAAAATAAGGGTTGGGAACTTGGAAGTACAGATTTAAAAGTATGGTTGGGATAAACATATAGGCGCTAGGGCTTGACATGGCCAGCCGATTGATCGGATTGGGCCTATCCGACTGCCTGTCAGACCAAGTAAGGGCCATAGTGTGTTGGAAGTCATTGACCACTCTGTTGCTAGATCAATGACTGCTCAACCACCAGGATCCCGTCCTAGTACTTTATGGGTCATTGCCCATGACCAACAGGTAGCCCCATTGGTGGGTGGGTGGGGGTCTTACCCCTCTGCAGAGGAGCAGTCTGCGTATTCTACAGCCCCAGCTGACAAGGCAATGACCATCTGGTTTGACTACAAATTAACACTGCCTCAGATGTAACTCTTATATTACTGAAACTATGGAAAATCATAGACTAGCCTTCAGTAATACTATTAAGACATAGTGCACACATATTCGGAGATTGTGTCCATATCACTGGCGAGTTACCATCCACCTTCGTGATTAAGGACAAAAAGTGCCTGGTACTGTTTATGTATCAAACTCTTGCCACAATTCATTGGGACTTACTTCCATTAAGTCTCTGGACCTTCTGGACATTCCACTCAATTCTGTGTGCAAGGTGGTGTCCACACTTTCATCCTGGAGCACCATCACCAACTTGACCAAGCAGATAAACCATAAACACCAAACAGCATGCTAGAAACAGATTCAACTACTGCTGATTCACAAAAGTAAAAACAACAAAATGGGTTCAACTGCTAACTTCCACAGTTTAAAAACCACAGATTCAAATAGCATCAATCACAAGAACTACAAAACAACTGATTGCTCAATTTAAGGAAAATGAAAATAAAACATAAAAAATCCCTTCAAAATCAACACTAAACATTGTCTATGAAAGTTCTCAATGAAACCAATCAACATACAATATCAGATCTGGCCATAGCACATATCTGCTCTAGCCATAGCACACAATTTCAGATCTGCTTATAAGCAAAATAAAGTTTCATCACATCTACTGGTCCATTGGTCTAATGAGTAGAGTGTTCACCAATGGTCTGGGAGACTGGGGTTCAAACCAAGGTCAAGTCATATCAAAGACTTAAAAAATGGTACTTGATGCCGTCTTGTGTACTCAGCATTATAAGGTAAGGATCAAAGGTAAAGTGGAGCAATCCAGGGAAAGGAGTAGCATCCTCCCCTATACCTCGGTGTGGTAGCTATTGAAAAGGGAGTCACCCTTGACTAAGGTCGCCAACTTTTACATCTAAATACTTAAAATTGGTAGGTATAAGCTGACCAACCTAACAAAAAGTTGAGGGCACAGTTGTATCCCTTGGACTATGGAGATCGGTAAGAGACAGGATCACTTCCCTTTGGAAAGGAGTTGCATACTGGATACAGGAAGGTTAGCCATGAGACTTTGAGAACGAATTAATAGAATATCATCATGTATCCAGCCGCTACAGTCACTATTTGACCTGTATCTGTGAATAAAATATTGTTAATTGATCATCTTCCTTCCTATCTTATTTTTTCCTTATATAACCCCACTTTTCCCTGGGAAGAGAACAATATGTGTATAATGTTGAAATAGTTTTCTTTTCTTTTCTTTTTAAGAATCTTCCTAAAATATATATCCAAATTATTTCATTAAAACTTTTATCTCTCTTTTTTTTTTTTTTTTTTTTTTTTTTTTTTGCTGAACATTATAAGTTCCATCTGTTATTATTGCCAGTATCTTTCTATAGAAATTTAATTAAAAAGAAGTAAATTATAAAACACAAAAACAATTTAATATATAAAAATTGTTATTTTATTCTGTTTTTCAGTTCAAAAGGAAATTAATGGGAGTTCATTGGGGAATTGTAATTGTGTAACTTGTGCAAGTGGTACAATTCCTAATGCTTCCCGGGACAGGTAAGATATTTTTACACATAAAATACAAGTGTAGCAAAAGCATGTGTGCATAGATATGAGATACAATGCTCAAAATTTAAAATGAGATATTGCTATAACAAATATGATATTTATAAAATATAGTGTCACGTGATAGCCCACGGAGACGAAGAGGTAAGACTAATACTATCCTCCCGTGTTGAATTAGCAGTATCTAGCAGTCAAAAAAGTGACCGTTAAGAGAGAATGTGGGTCACAGAGGGGATAAACAGATGTTGGTACTTGATAACCTCACCCAGGTCGCCGGACACCAAGGGGGAGAAGAGATAGAAGCCAAATGATTGGCTGAGACCCTAAAACGGAAGTGGGGCTCCCCCCCCGTCAGCGGAAATAGATAGTAAGAAAGATTAGTTTTTGAGCAGGGTTCGTAGCGGGCGGACGAACCATAGCCATTTTACTCCGGGTGGAAGACAAAAGAATTACTGAGACATGAAGGACCCCAGGCTCTTCAAGCCAGTGTAAAAAAATAGAACAAAGTCTATTAGCCCGTGAAAGAAGAAAAGATTCTCCAGTGGAACCCCGTCGAAAAAAAATAAGATAAGTAACTTTGGGGCCATTTTCCTTTATACCCAAATTTCGTTTACCACTCTCTCTCTCTCTCTCAATTTGAAGAAAGATAAAAGTCAAGAAAAGACATTTATATTCGTGGACTGTCCAATTATTATATGTTTTGACACCTTGAAAGGTGTATATAACTGTAGTAAAGGAATTCATGTATTTTTATGTTACAATGTGGTCTATGTTGTTATTTCATGCTTCTTTTCAGCTTCTATTCGCCTTATGTTATCTTGCTTAGAATTGTCCTATTAATTCCTAAAATATCACATGGGAAACCGGAGTTGCCAACTACTACAATATTAATATTATTACGACTAAGACCTAAAGGCCCGTATTCTTCTGTTATCTAAGGGAAAGAAGTTTAGCGGCCTGGTGGGTGTGTGATAGTGTGAAATTTGGAACCCCTTTGCCAGCGGCGGTCAGTCTGGCTCTAAATTGATCCCTCACGTGATATGCCAGTTCTTATATGTCTGAGAGAAAAACTCTGAACGAGGACTTATTCCATAGGGGATCAAGTGCCAACCTGCCCTGTCTTCACACATGCGAAAATAAAGTCCCGTTTTGGGGATTTTAGTCAATTTCGCGTCACAATAGATTGATATAAGATTTGGACTTTTAATATATCAAAGTCCATCCATAACTTTTTGAAATTTAAGAACTTGAAGTTGCAAAAGATGAGCAAAAAGGCCCCTATTTTCTTGAAAATTTTGAACAGTGTATTGTGTTTTCATAGCCAAATCACATTAACAGCAAAAACTATTCAAGATAAAGTGATGAAATTTGGCATGTATGTGTAAAATTTGCATGTGAATATTGTGTAATGATTTAAAAAGATGTAACGCATTGCTTGAGTTTCTTATTATTCAAAAATGAATTAGAGCTCAGCAAAACCTGAATTAAAATTCTGTTAACAGTTAAGTAACCATTATTAAATTAAAAAGACCAAATTTTCTTAAATTTTAATTTATGATTTGATGTTTTTGTTTAATTTGACTGTTAACCAAATTTTCTTTGATTTAGGTTTTGCTGAGATCTAATTTATTTTTGAAAAATTCTTAGACAATCAAGTTTTTCCTGACTTTTTAAAAAAAACTGTTGGTTGACAAATGTAAATGAATATACACTTTTAATTCACATGTTAAAACTTTGATTTAAAATCAAGTAACATTTTTTTACATATAAGTTTTTTCAAAGAGACTATATTTATAATATCAAAGATTTATTTAGTTATTCTCTTAAGATTATAAAAAGCAGTATTTGTTTCACAAAGTAAAAGATTTGACTTTAAGTCAGAAATTTCTACTTTGTCCTAAAGAAAATTTTATATTTAAGCAAGTAGGAGCTTGAGAGAATCCCAGGCTAAGTGATTTTTAAGATAACTATGTGTAGATGATGCATACTTTTTATGGTGATTATGAAAAAACTACTGGACATAAATTTATAAAAAAATACATGGAAAATTGATAATTTGTTTCACCAATTGTAAGTTACTATACTGCAGAAACTGAAATTTGTGAACAGTTTATAACAAAAGTAACTGATCAGTCTAAACTGCTAATAGACTATGTTAAATGGCATTCTTTATTCTATTTTTCTGGCCAATTCACATTACTGTCAGTTTTATAAATAAGTGAAATATACTAACATCCTCTTGTAATGTGAAAAAACAGTGTTCAAGTATTTGTCCTTTTTTTCACCTGTCTCATTGATAAAGTTATAAAAAACAATACACATATAAACAGCCTTGATAAACTGTTAGATAAATATGAGGTGCATAGGATAAGTTTGCAGACTTTTTTCGTATGGGCACTTTTATTGATAGTACACACATGAAACTCTAGTCCCCTTTGAAGTAATCTCCTCCAGCTGCAATGCACTTTTGTACTGTTCCAACAACTTCTGGAAGGCCCCATGGAAGTCTTTTTGTGTGAGCATGTCAATGACCTTCGTCACAGCCTCTTTTATCTCCTCAATTGTCTCATAATGACAGCCTCTGAGCTTAGGGAATAACCAAAAGTCACAGGGAGCAAGGTCTGTACTATAGGGAGGGTGAGGAACTGTCTTGATGCTCATCTTGGTCAAATAGTCTGTGACAAGGATGGAGTTGTGGACTGGTGTATTGTCCTGGTGGAAATGCCACTGACCTGATTTGAAGAGTGCTGGCCTCTTCTGACGGAATCTCTTCGTGAACTCCCTTAAAACCTCCACATAGTAACCCTAACCCTAACCCTTTGGCCAATCAACTCTGGTGTATTGACTTGCTTACTCCTCCCACACCTCTCATCATCCCTCACAGACTCCCTGCCTTCCTTGAATCTCTTATGCCACTCAAAAACTGATGCTCGATTCATGCAAGATTGTCCAAAAGCAGTTTGAAGCATTCTATACGTTTTTGTAGCATTTTTTCCAAGTTTAAAACAATTTTATTGCATATCATTCTTCTAAAGTGTCAGATTGCATTTTTGAAATTGACCAGCTGCGCTAATCAGGCTTTAGTAGGGTGTATTCCAATTCCTGCTGTAACTGTTCATTTGAACCTGAAATCATAAAAATTGGTCAGTCATCTCATAAGATGTATAGCAATAACATACTGAATTTTCAAGAATCTACGACAATTTTAAATGACCATACAAAAAAAGTCTGGAAACTTATCGTATGCACCTCATACATTTCCTTTTGTTTGTTGTAGAGTTTGGTAGGATTTTATGGGTATATAGTAATTTTAAAAGCTTTTTTCAGAAGGAACCCACTGAAAATACAAATTTTAGGGTGCTGTGAGCATTGCTTGAGAGAGGTTAGATATTACTTAGTCTATCTCCGTTCTGACCTTATGTTGAGGATGAAGGTAAGTAGTTACTACAGTATTAAAGTAATATGTAGATATAAAAATGTTTGACAAATTATTTTCATAATAAATGTGTGTTAATATTATCTGTAGCTTGCACTGTTTTGCCTATTAAATGACTTCAATCCCACATTATGTTTGTTGAAAAAAGGTTAGTTGGCTGCAGGTTTTAACCCTAACTGTATAAGCCTTGGGTTAGTTCCACAAAGAAAAGAAAATGAAAAGAACAATGAACCTAAAAATACTCTGGTATAGTTGTTTTTATTCACTCTTCTGGTTTATCCTGGTGACGGGTGGGGTGACATTTTGCACTTTTACTACAGTGAATACTGGTTAATGATATGTGACAGTATTGTCCATGGCTTGTACAGTTTCACCTGCTTAATGACTTGTTGTTAAGAAAAGATTAGTTAGCCGCAGGTTTTGGTCAAAACTGTATAAGCTATGGGTCAGCTTCACAAAGAAAAAAAGAATAAATACTTGTCTTTTCTTTATTCACTCTTCCAGTTTATCCTGTTGGTGAGGTAGCACAGGTAACAGTTCCTTTTCTAACCTAAGTGATTTGACTCTAATTCTGGTTCCTCGGATTGACTCTTCTTGTGACCAACTCTAGTGGACAGTGGATGAGGGAGTGAACTGTCACTGCCCTGGGCTGCCACTAAGCTATTCAACATTCAATTTGTTTCTTGAATAGATGGGATTCGGACCTGAAAAAGTAAATAGCTCTCCCAGCATGGACCTTCAAGAACTAAAGTACCTTAAAAAATGATATCTTTTTCTACTGTCCTCTGACCTTGTCTATGATTTTCAGACATCAGATGAGTTAAAGATAAACACTACACTCTGGAATTAAATATTCTGTTTGTGCTCTGAGGAAATACCTGAACAAAAATCTCTTACTGAAGTGCATATTTACATCTGAAAAATGCTATAAAATGTATGAGTTGATACATTGTGTAAGCAACAAGAACAAGAAAGAGTTTTAATTGTTCAAAGAATTCTTAGGACAACATCTACTAGTTGAACTTTTCTTGGCCTAATTAGTAAGGTGTTGTTACTCCAAGACAGGTTCCTAAAGATTTGGAGTATATATTTACCCAACACTTCTGCAACAAGCAGGATGTGGCACGAGGTCAGTTTTTTAGTGGAGTATAGCTGGTTTGAATTTTGTGTTTTTCTTCTCCCAGACTGGTTGCATAACTACAGCTAAAGAAACCCGTCTGCTCTATTATTTCTTCATAGTTGGGAGGAGAAGAGATGGATTCATACCTTTCCCAAGGGCATTAGAGCAAAGAGAAAAACAAACAATTTTGTCCAGGATTTGACCTTAGCTTGCCAATTCTATTTCCTACAGCTATAACCATTACACTAAGTGTGAAGAGTATAATCTCAAATAAAAGGCAACAGATAAGATGAAAGAATATTGGTAAAAAAAAGTAACAATTAAGACATTCAATTTACTAGAGCAATAACATCAGTCTCTAGTGGTGGTGCTTTTGTGGGAAGTGGACTTGGCCACTCAAGTTCAAATCCTGATGGTAGCTGTTTGCATGTTACTTAGTGCTAATACCCTTTGATTTTTAAAGATTTGTTCATTATATGAAGAAATGAAACAGAGTTTCCATTTTTTCTTTTCTTATTTTCTCTCTCAGCTGATTCATGTTATTATCTCTTTTGCTCTGAAAATGTTGAAATTTTTTTTCCCTCAGGTGTGTGACATGCACAGAAATACTTTCTTACTCTGCTGCATCCAATTGTTCTTGTAAAGCACCTTTAATATTGGTAAGAAAAGCAAAAAAAAAACAACACCCATTTATTTGTCATTTTTTTTCTGTATGATTTTAAAAGTTTTAACATTGTATTGAACATATCATCATCAAGGCATACTGACAGCACAGATTCCTTTGAGACCCTTTTACTATCTGTTCCTATTGGTCATCACTTTTAGCAAGTCCTCAGTGTTACACAGAACCAATGAATGTAAGTTTTTTGTTAGTTGGCTAATACTGGTGTGTCTATATGTAGGAGTTGATAGAAGAACATTACTTGAGTTTGTCTATCTCTCTCCAGCAGTGCCCCAGTATGTTTTGCTCATCATATTTGGATGGTTTGTGAGATGGAAGGTAAGTGGCCATACAGCTGCTTTTTTGTAGGGTACTACTCCCAGCATTTGTTCAAAACAGCATACATTATACTTATGTTGTTCCCATCTAGCTTTTTCTCTGGGCATTTCATTAAAGTATAAGTGGTGCAACCATACAGTAGTACTACACTGTTACAGTTTGGAAGAATTCCTATTTTATTTTATCTGAGAGATCAGATTTTCATGTAGTTGTTAACCTGTTAATAGCAATCCATACTTTATCTTGTATCATGTATGTTGATATTGCTACTGAGGTATCATATACTAAAAAAATAATCATCATTATTGGCATTTAGAAAACTGAAAGAAAAGAACAAATAAAAAATAATCATTGCCATAAAGACTGTCCATGACAGTATTAACACCAAAATAGGATAAGATGGTAGGAGCTATACTTACCTCTTTGGACTGAAAAGTTCATAGGATGATGTCATATCTGCTGTTGATGACTTTATTTTTAGCAATGGGGTCCTAGCTCTGCAACACTAATGGAAGAAGTGTACAGATTGCAAGGAGGACTATGTTAAAAAATAAACCTTATTTGGTGACATTCCATGAGAGTATATTGGTCAGTCTATGAACTTTTCACCTGACCTTTGTATATATAAAAATAAGTTTTTATAGAAACTCAAGGGAATTAAAATACCTTTGGACATACCATGCAATTAAGTATTTACATGCATCCAAACAAGGAGATTGTGGTGATAGAGAGAAATTTTTTACTTCATATGTTCCAAAGAGGAGTGATAGAAGATGTGTGTACATGATAGTTGGTTGCTCAAATCCAACTAACTAGGCATTTGAGTTTTCCAACTAAAATTGGACTGACACATGATGCTTTCTGGCAGTCATAATGAATCAAGGGGAAGTAATCATGATTAGTATTGCTACATCACAATTTCATCAACAGTCCATCATTTCTTAAAGAAATTGCAGTAACTATCAAACCATGCAGATCATCAAGAGGATGGAATGAGGGTAGTTGTATATATGTACAAAAATAAGGGTTTCTTTTATGAATACAAGGGTAAAATACTTTAGATGTATCATGCAATCAAATATTTGCACACATTTAAATAAACAAGGAGAATGTGGTGGCAGAGTTAAACCTCTTGATACATTCCAAAGAGGAATAAAAAGATCTGTGTCGACATGACATCTGCTAAGCATTTGAATTTCTCATTGAAAATGGGACTGACATGTGATACTTTCTAGCAGTCATAAAGAATATTTATATCAAGCAAGGGTAGGTAATCATGATTAGTATTCTTATGTCACAATTTCATTAACAGTTCATCATTTCTTAAAGAAAATTGCAGCAACTATTAAACTATATAAGCTGCAGATCATCAATCAAAAAGTAAATATATACATACATGGGAAAGCTTTATAGAAAATGACAACTAACTTGTAAGAAACATGCCATGTGGTTTCACTCAGTGAATACTGTAGGTATAAAAACATTCAAAATTTTCTCTTGTGTAGCATTGCTGTCTTGCTTCTTGTATTATATACTTGTCATTTGATGATTTGCCTGAGTCCTGTTAAAGAAGAAAACTCAGTGTTTTTTCTTTGCTTTTTTTTTTTGAGGAAAACGGTCTTTTCTTTTTATTCTGCACAGATTATATTCTAGCTTGAAACTTTGCTTGAAAACCACTAGAGCAAAAATAAATACTTCTATTAGATGACATCATAGGAGTGCCACATCAGGCCATTGGCCTTATGAGTAGAGTGTTCGCCAATGGTTTGGGAGACCAGAGTTCAGTCCCAGGTCAAGTCATACCAAAGACTCAAAAAAATGGTACTTGATGCCGCCTTGCTTAATACTCAGCATTATAAGGTACGCATCAAGGGTAAAATGGAGCAATCCAAGGAATGGAGTAGCACCCTTCCCTACACCTTGGTGTAGTAGCTATTGAAAAGGGAGCCTTCGGGTCACCCTCGACTAAGGTTGCCAACTTTACTTACAACTTTATTATGTTATCCCCTGAGAATTTCCCAGTCATCCCATGTGCATGTCATTTTAGTGCATTCATTTGCCATCATTTTTGATGACCTTTCAAGTTTATCCAATAGTAACCTTTCCATTTGAGTATTTTAAATCTACCTTGCTTCACCTGTGTCCAAGTTTGGCACAAGGTTTTCTGAGAACATCTCTTAACATATAAGTTATATAACAAATGTAAGATAATAGTAATGTATTGTTGAGTGGTCCTGCTTGTCCAACTGATAGAGGTGGAACATACATACATATATATATTTTCACAACTCCTCCACACAAAATTTGTGTTGTGATGATAGTTTTTAAAGTGGAGTTTAACAAGTTTGAATTCAGAGTTTTCCTTCTAGATTGGTTGCTATTCCAAGGTTAAAGTGCTTAGTATACCCTGGTATTTACCCATAGCTGGAGGGAAAATAATTGAATGCATACCTTTCCTAAGGGTATTAGCGTGATGTGAAATGAAAACAGCCTTGTCTAGAATTTGAACTCAGGTCACTGTGTCCATTTTCTATGATGATAGTCATTTTATACTACTAACATATAAAACACCACTCAGCCAAATGACTAAATGGACAGTTATATGTATGTAGTCATTTATATAACCAATGTGTTGCCATAGTTGTGAACATACTTTGTGATTGACTTCTTGTTACTTATTTGGTAACCTAGCTAAAGAATTTGTTTCTTTATTTTGACATTTTTTATTTCAACTTGTGTCAATTAATTATAGTAGCCATTCTGTAGATACAGAGTTTTGAACATGACATAAATACACAACAAAAAAATTTTAAACAAAGAAAACTACAGATTAGTCTCACTAGAAATGGCATATTTTGCCATCTGACGGCTTCCACTGACCTTAGAGATTAACCTTGCATAATCTGTGATGGATCTTCCAATCATGCTAAAAATCAGGTCCCCAGGACTTTTTATATGGCTGCAGTCATCAGACAGACATATATATATATACAAATGTACAAATTTTGGCATAGTAGTGTTGTACCCAATGCATGCAGAATTTTTTATTATTTGCTTTTTCTTCTAAACTACCTCATCAGGGGCCCTTGCTGTTATTAGAAACTAAGTCTTAATAAAAAGAAAGAACTATCAGAAATCTCTCTATATATCAGCTTCTCCATATAATGAATAGACTTATTCTTTAGCTCCTTGTCAAAGTCCAAAACTAACATTATAAACACCACCATGTCATCAAGAAACAAAGCTTCTTCCATTAGTTATTTCTTATATATGATATCCAAAATATAGTTATTTACTAAGTTTGGCTCATTTGTGACATAAGGCCAGAAGTATGAGCACACATTAATAATCACACTCACTAACAATGGTCTGCTAATCTATTTTTTAACTATTACACCACATAAGTCATGACTGAAATAACTGGACTAAACTATTTTCACACTTATACATTTTGTACATCTTTTTTTATTCATCTTCTTATACTTATATTGATAAATTCACATTATATACTGTGATTACCACTTTTCCTTTACATTGTTTCCACTAATTACATATTGAATTCTCTCTAACAAAAAATGGCTTGCACAATAACTCTGGCAACCTCGATAATTAATTACTCTTCATAATTTCTGATCCGAACAGTTATACAGATAAAAGTTCTACTAACAATAATATCTTGTTATTCAGTTTTCATTGTAAAATCTCTTTAATTTCAGGCATATAGTACATGTGTATCTGAAATTTTGAATAATTCAGTCATTCCTATACAGTTAATGGTAAGTAAAAACTAGATATGAAATTATTTCATTTTTATCTTTATTATTTGATGGATGGATTAATTTTAACAGTATGTTAACTCATTGGGGATTATTTTATCCCAAGAAGTTAGGGAATTGCATACATTATACAATTATACTGATTTACATTTTCTTTAGTTTCTTAAGTGTTTTTTGCCCATGGTCATATGATATCAATTATTTCTATTTAATACAAATAATTTTCAAAAATCTTTTTGACTCATAGATGGGACTTTAACTCTTGATTAGATTGGACCAGGGAATAATGGTAATGAAAGGGTACTCCACACTCTCCAGAATCAGAGCCTCACCACTGATATAGTTTAAATGTCATACCCAAGGCACCTCTTTTGGAGGGAATATGATCATCATATTCTCACCTCACCAACAGGATGAAATATCACATAGGTGCTAAAAATATTTGTTTTTCTATTAAAATAAATCCCTGGAGAAATGTTTGATTAATAATACTTATGGCAATATAGTAGGTTTGGTATAGCAATGCAATCTCTGGTTTGGGTTTTATTTATTTGTTTAATGGCATACCAACTTCTTAGAGGTTATTTAATGCTGAAATTGATTCATTAGTAAATGTTTGATTGTAATCACATATATCTTTTCAATGTTCCATTACACATTTTTTAAATTGCACTTTTTTTTATTTGTCAGTAATTTGTTTGCATACCAATATGGTTTCAAGTATTCTTATCCAACACAAATAAGTTTCACACATATCTATTTGACCCATACATGGTCACCTAACAGGTGCTAACACTTTGAGTTAAAGTGAACCTGCAAGTGTTGACAGTGAAGTGGTACTCTGCACTCCCCAGATCTCCAGAATTGGAGCTTCACCATCAGGTGTTGTTTAGTGTCATAAACTCCTTTTTGGCAGGGGTTCTTACTCCTCTGCAGAGGATACAGTGTACATAGTCTAAGCCCCAGGCAAAGCACAACCTCTGACAATAGTTACTTTAATTGTAGGAATTCACTGAAAAATGTGTTTTTGTTTGTCCTTATCACTTAAACTATATTTTTTTTATTTTTATGTAATCTATAAAATGTCACTTGGGGCTAAAACAGGTACAGGGTATTGTAGAAAAATTAATATAATTTTGTAATGTAATAACTTGACTAATTCTCATTCAAATGATTTCAAATTTTAACTTCATGTGTGGAAACAATTCAAAATTCTGTTTTATGTTTTTTTTTTCTTTTCAGCTATAGAAATAATATTTACTGGAAAAGAAAAGGCATTTAATAACTAAAGACAGTATTTTTACTTGTTTCTACACATGCTGTTAAAAATTGAGAACATTTGAACAAGAATTGATCAAATTATTAGATTACAAAATGATATGAATTTTTCTGAAACAACCTATACATCTCAAAGGAATATAAAACTTTTTGAAACACCCTATACTTTTCTATAAAGAAATTTTGAAGTAATAATACTTATACCATAGTAGTGGGCTCAGCATGGTAGAAGCCCTGTGATAATTACCACCATATGCTTTTTATCATAAGAATGTATTGTAAATTATTTTTGATCAGAAATAATTTAAAGGTTTTTTTTAGCAGAGTCATAGGTTTGGCATCATAGAACAACATGTGACAGTAGTCACCATATGCTTTTACTATGGGAATGACCAGAAAGAATTCTTAATTCTAGATAGGAATATTTGAAATCTTATAACTTTGTAAATTATTTGTACTTTTAGGTTGTTTGGAAAATAATGTCTGGTTTTTGTGTAAACTGTTGAGATTTTGTTCTAACATATTATTTTAATAGTAGTAGTATAAAAAATTCACATTCCTAATGATTAAAGTATCCTCTTTGTTTGTTAATTTTCTATCACTTCTTTCAGAATTTGATTTTGAAGGTTATATGATGGTTTTACATGAAAAAAAAACGTGATGAATTCAAGCTTGGTCATGATTTTGTTTCATGAGAATGCTTGGCCACATGTTGCCAGGATGACACTACAGAAGTTCACTAACTTCAGATATGAGACATTACCACGTTCACCATATTCTCCTGATATCTCATCTACTGATTACCATTGTATTTGGACACTTTTTTGTACTAAAAGAAGTAATAGAAACTGGATTTAAAGATTTCTTGGCAACAAAACTTTAGAGTTTTAACATACAGACATGCATAACCTTGTTAATTAATTACAAAAATGCATAGATGTTCAGGGATTGTATTTTGATTGATATTGTTTAAATCAATTAATTCAGGAATAAAAGTTTATTTTCTAAATCTGGCAATATTTTCTGAACAATCTAATAATTAAGAATACTTGAAACTATATAGCTGTATGGGAACAAATGATGATTATTTGTCTTTAATTAGAATGCTTAAAACTATGTGCAAATTATTAGTAATATTAGGAATACTTGAAACTATATGTGTGAAAAAATTCTATTATTAAATAAGAAGAATTACTAGAAACCATATAATCGCGCAAATTAGTTATATTAAGAATAGTTACTTAAGTCTGTAATTGTTTAGAAATACTAATTATTAGTTACTTAAAGCCATATAATTGCTTACAATCAACTGACTTCAGCATGAAATAACTTCACAAAGGTTGTCTTGCCCTAAAACCAACCAAAAGAAAAATCACCATCGCATTGATTTAGCATTTCATTATCATTAACTTTTTGATAATACTATTTCCCTACATCTTAATATTTTACTTGCTTTTAATCCCAATTACGTTTAAACTCTTTGAGTCAAGATGGATTTAGATAAAATGGCAAGTCAATGTTGTACTTTTAAAGCTGCTTGAGATTTCCCACACAAAAAGAAATTAGTATAATGACAGAATATTTTAGGTGCAGAAATTTTTGCAGCTAACACCAGCATATGATTTTGTAAGGAATTTTTTCAGTATGTCCAGAATTCAATGTTCTGATTAATTAAGGCAAATGTTTTGCTTTTATTTTACTTTCATTTAATAATGTTAGATTTTCTTTGCTATCTTTTTTTTTCCTTTGAAGATTTTGATAAAGGACCAATCATTTTTCTTCTTTTCAGAATGGAAAATTTTCAGAGTCTGATTTCATGAAAACTCATCTTTCAAAAGCCTATGGCCAATGTAACGTATGTAATGACAGTTTTCATTTATTAATTTACTCATTAATTTTTAGAATAACTTCATAGATGTGATCATTATGGCTTACCTGAAAGGATTTATTAGATGAGATTCAAATAAGACAAATTGAAAAGTATCATTTTAATGTTCATTATCCTCTGGAGTGCATGCAATTCTTGGTCATGTTGGAAGAACTTGTTACTAAAATAGTTGTGTCAGTGTTTATAGTGGCAGAAGTGTTCAAGCTCAGGTAAAAACCAGAATTTGAAAGGCTGATTTTCAAAGCAGAAAGGATTTCTTTACTTTGAAGCTGGTTGCTATACAATCTTCTGTTATCCATTTTTCAAATTTGGTTTTGTGTTGTACTAAGCCAAGTTTAGTAAATATCAATTTAAAGTACTTGGTTTTACTATCATTACTTTGATTTGTTTTTTGTTTTTAATGGCATATCAACTTTTGTGGGTCATTCAATGCTAAAGCCATCTTTATAGAAGAACAGCAGTGAGACTATTTAACCGATAGCTGGTGGGATAAGGGGATTCATACCTTTCCCATCAGTATTAGTGTGAAATTGAACATAATAGCATGACTGGAGTTTGAACTCCGAGGCTGCAATCCAACACTTTAGCATGGGAACTTTGAACAACTCTGTAAATGTCATATATACATTATTACAAATAACAAACTCCCTTGTTTTAATTGGTCAAAATATTACAAAGTAGAAAGCAATAAAGAGGTGTCACATTGGCCTAATGAGCAGAGTGTTTACCAATAGTCCGGGAGACTGGAGTTCAATCCCAGGTCAAGTCATACCAAAGACTCAAAAAATGGTACTTGATGTTGCCTTGCTTAACACCCAGCATTATAAGGTAAGGATTAAGGGTAAAGTGGAGCAATCCATGGAATGGAGTAGTGCACTCTCCTACACCACAGTGTAGTAGCTATTGAAAAGGGAGCCTTTGGGTTACCCTCGACTAAGGTCGCCAACTTTACTTACATGTTTATTAAGTGTCACGTATTTTAAAAAAGTTAACCTGATGTTTTTTTTTCTTTTTTCTTGCAGTCAAAATTGATACGTCCAAAGGCATGTCAGATTTTGGGTAATATGTGTGTCTTATTGTATTACAATTATGAAGGGCGAAGCCAGAAAAACATGAAGCAGGCTTGTCAGCTATTTCGAACTGTTAGCTCCACGGCTGAAAGATATCGGGATATTGATATTTGGTATGTAAGAGCTTGGTTTGGTTTCTTTGTTTAATAGCATATCAACCTTTTATTGACCCATGCAATTCCCTAACCTTTAAGCACAAAATAACCCCATATGGGTTGACATACTGTTAAAATCAATCAATTTGTTCTACTATTGATTTAAAACTATCTTGGAGAATCTGATATTTGAGGCAGTTTATTTTGTATCCTCTCTTTGTTTATGATTTTGATTAATCCTTATCCTCCTAGCTTATAAAGCCATTAACGTATTTGAATGCTCTCTTGGTGTTTAAAAAAATTTTTTTTAACAGAACAGGAACTACGTATAATTTTGGATATGAATTGACTTTGAATCTGTAGTTTGAAATTTCTAAAATTCCATTTTGTTTAATGGCATATCAACCTTCATGGGTTATTTAATGCCAAAGCCATCCTTCTAGAAGAACAGCAGTGATGCTATTTAACCCATAGTTGGGAGGATAAGGGGGTTCATACCTTTCCCAAGGGTATTAGTCTGAAAGTGAACGTTATAGTGCGACTGGAGGTTGAACTTGCTTACTACGATTCTGCAGTCCATCGCTTTAACCATTACACCATGAGGACACCTCCCCATTTTGCTTCTAATTTCAACTTCTACAACCAAAGTATACATCTACTAATTCTGAAACCTTTCTACTTGTTTACTTTTCTCGTTTAGGTCTAAAAATATGCCCTGGTTATATTATAACCAAAGAGCTTCCAGTATTATAAGAGACAATGAGAACCCAACAATGTTTACTGTGAGGCCTGAAATGCAGATGAAGTTTGTTGTGGCCAAGTATTCTGCAGAGGGAGACTTTTTGGGAATACATAATGTTACTGGAGGCATCCTCCAATTGTGCAAAATGAGTCAAAAGAGGATGGATGCAGTGTGGACTTTTGGGAATTTTTACAAAAGCACTGTAAGTATTATCTTATTCACTTGCCTATTGCCTACTTATGTATTCTATCTACAGCATATTCTAAGCCTTGCTCTGTCAGGAGGGCTTAGAATATGCCGACTGCATACTTTGTAAATGGGTAAGACCCCCCAGGGTCATCCTGCATGTGGTGGTGAGTCTCCAGTTCTGGAGCTATGGTGTGTGTGGAGTACCTCTTCATTATCTGTAGGATTGATGGAAATGGATTCAAGTATTTGCTTTTTCAGCTGTCTCACTGGGTGATTACAGAAACTGGGTCATTCCTTCTCACTTTCCTCTTCACTAGCCATATCAATTCGCTTGCTTACTCACTCTGTCTATCTTTCAAACTAGCAGTCTGCAAAACCACAATAATCTACTGCTACTGACATTCCTCCTTTTATGTCAGTTTTGGTTGGCCAAAATTTGCATACATTATAAATCTTATCTCACTAGAGACGAGACAGAGGTTCTATAAATTGTACCTCGAAGAACGGCCATGTTTCTTTCTGCCAGCACTCTGTAGGCAAGACACATTTGTGTTTGCTTTGAACTCTGAGGTAAAGGGGGGTGTCTTCGTGGTGTAATGGTTAAAGCGATGGACTGCGGAATCATAGTAAGTGAGTTCGTACTCCAGTCACGCTATTTACATTCACTTTCGGGCAAATACCCTTGGGAAAGGTATGAACCCCCTTATCCTCCCAGCTATAGATTAAATAGTACCACTACTGTTCTTCTAGAAGGATGGCTTTGGCATTAAATAACCTACAAAGGTTGATATGCCATTAAACAAAGAAATCAAACCATCTGAAGTAAGTCATTTCTCTTGCTACATTATCTTTACTCCAAGGGCCACTTTGAGTCAGAGTGGCAGTATCTGTTAGGGTCCCATCAATAGCTCAAATAGATTTGTTTGAAAATTAGTATTAGATCAAAATATTTGAAATCCTATAATTGTGTGCAAACAAAGGATTATTATCAACTGGAAATAGTTATTTGAAATCATAAAATTCTGTATGAATTATTTGTATTAGATAGATTACTAGATTCCATATAACTTTGTAAACAAATGATTATTATTAAATAGAAATAATAACTTGAAATCATAAAATTGTATATAAATTATTTGTATTAGATAGGAATACTAGATACCATGTAGCTATGTAAATAAATGATTATTAAATAGAAATAGTTACTTGAAATCTTAAAATTATTTATGGATTATTTGTATTAGATTGGAATACTTGAAACCATAGAACTATGTAAACAAATGCTTATTAATATTTCTTTAACATCTAATGACATAAAAAGAAAACATTCAAGCACTTATTTATACTTTCAAACTATTGTAATACTATCAAAGTTAATGTAATACTCTGAATAAACAATGTAGTCTAGACCTTGATGTAGCCTATCATTTTTACTTGGATATTTCAAAAACCCCATCACTGATATCCAATAACATTGATAGTATAATAATTACGTATGTAATTAACTAAGTATGCTTGGGAGGTTTTATTTATTTATTTATTTTTTTAATAAAAAAAATCTTTGTTGAACACTTCAAAGTTATGGCAAGTTTAGGCCTAGAATCAAGGTAAGGAAGTTTTAAAAGCATACCTTGTGTAATGAACAACTCCTTGTTTTTAAGTTGAAAAATTGGTTTTAAAAAGTTGTTCATTACACAATTATATACAGTATGTCTTTTGTTGTCTATATTTTACTTCTTTGAAATACAATTTACAAAGCAGATTTCATTTAATAAAAGTTTTGAAAATTTTGCTGGTTGATCAAATTGCAGATAAGTGAAACTGTGGATGGTGAGATCCTAGCGTATATTATTAAGCATCTTAGCCATTTTGGCTGTGAAGTCCAATCCCAAGGAGTCATCCCTCCAGGTTGCACTTACCTCATTGCACTAAAAGGAGTAGGGTCAAATCAATACCGGAGGTACCTTACATTAAGAAAAACTGACAGGACTGGACAATTTTTGTCACTATCTTTGTATTTGTGGAAGTGACCCTGCATTAAACTTGACCTTATGTCACATCCTAGGGAGATATCTATCATGACTATATGATTTGATTGATACTGAAAATAGTAGATATAGGCTGCAATTGACTGTGTAAAAAATAAGAGAAAATGATTTGTTATTTGCTCATCTGCATCTTAGTATAATGTTTATCATTATAGGAAATAGAATTGGCAATATTATTTCAAATCTTGGATGAGGCTGTTTGCATTTCACTTTGTGCTAATGCCCTTAGGAAAGGTATGAATCATTTGTTTCTCCCTCCAGTCTTGGTAAATAGTACAACAGATTGAGTTCTTTAGACTTGGTTAGGCAAACAGGCTAGAAGAAAAACCCTGAATTCAAACCAGCTTTATTCTACTTAAAAAAATTGATTTTGTATCATATCTTGCCCATGGCTGAGGTGTTAGGTAAATTTATATATATGCTCATCTGTTCTTCCTTCTGATCAATCTTTGATATATAATGACACATTGTGTAATTTTGAGATGAGTTATTATCATTCAAAGTTGTTGGCACAGCATGCCACTCCTTAAGCTGCTTCTTAGTTGTTTTGTGGAATTCAGTTTAAGCGATTTGCTCACATGTATTAAATACTAAATCTATTGCCTTGAATTGATTAAGGCGACACCTCCTATCCTATTTTCAAATTGTTAGCAATGAACTTATTCAATAAAGTACAAACAAATGTCTTATCTATCTATCAAAAAATTATCCTTTCCTTAAAAACTATGCAAGCATTTTGGCAAACGATTGATGATGTTGATGTTTTAGGTCTCTAAAGGAAGGTTGGATCACTTTTGATATCTACTTAGAATTTTTTGTGGAGGCACTCATGGCATAATCCTTATTGTCATAAGAAATGGACTTGGCAACCCAAGTTCAAATCCTAGATGACACTATTTGAGTTTCACTTCATGCTTATGCTCTTGGAAAAGGCATGAATCCAACTCTTTTTTCCTTAGCTATGGGTAAATAGTAGGGAAGACTGTGTTCTTTAAACTTGTTTAGACAACCAGTCTAGAAGAATTTTAAATTTAAGCAGCTTTACTCTGTTTAGAAATTGACCTTGTATCACATCTTGCCCATGATGGAGGGGTTCGGTAAATTCATATTTCTTGTAGAGTAGTAGTTAGCAAGTTAATGTAGATGACCATTATTACTGTAGTGAGTTTGATTTTCAAAGGATGCCATACATTTGTGCAACAATAAATTTCCATAATTATATTACATGAGCTCATACCCATAATTGAGAAAAAAATGTAATGCATCACTCAATAAGTTCCAGGCCTGACATATAGATGGTACCACTAATAAAAAATGCATAGGATTTTTATAAAGTACTAAACTTCAAATGGCATGAGTCAAAATTTGAGCCCAGTCAGATTATTAGTTTACAAATTACAGTTATTTAAGTGAAGCTACTGTTGCAAATTTTCAAAACAATGGAAAAATCTGAATTTCTGCATTGCTTTCGGATAGGAAAAAATACTGTTCAAGCAAAGCAATGTCTTGATAAACATGTCTTGCTGATTTTAAACATGTCTTGCTGATTTTAAACGTGGTTGTACAGAATTTGGCAGTTGTCCTGGAAAACACCAAAAAACTCTACAAACTTGTTTTGGCTGATCGTAAATTGAAGTTGTATGAGATAGCAGAGGAGTTGAAGATAAAAGGTGGCAGTGTTTTCACCATTTTGCATAAACATTTGTCCATGACAAAACTGTGTACAAAGTGGGTGCTGTATTTGCTCTCAGTTAATAAAAAACAACAATGCGTCGATGATTCAGAGTGTTGTTTGGAACTGTTTCAATGCAACAAAAAGGAGTTTTTGTGTAAATATGTGACAATGGATGAAACATGGATCCACCATTTCACTCTGGAGTCAAATCAGCAGTCAACTGAGTAGACAGCAGCAGGTAAAAGGTGTCCAAAGCGACCAAAGACGCAAACATCAGCAGGCAAGGTTTTGGCCTCCGTATTTTGGGATGAACAAGGTATTTTGTTCATCAACTACCTTGAGAAAGGAAGAACCATCAATAGTGAATATTATATAGCCTTATTGATGCATTTCAAGGAAGAAATCGTCAAAAAACAGGCACAAATGAAGAAAAAAATGCTCTTAAACCAAGAAGATGCACCGTGTCACAAGTTGATTGCAACGATAGCAAAACTATATGAATTGCACTTTGAATTGCTTCCGCACCTACCTTATTCTCCAGATCTGGCCACCAACAACTACTGGCTGTTTGCAGACTTTAAAAGAATGCTACAGAGAAAGAGATTTTCCACTAATGAAGAAGTGATTTTGGAAACTGAGGCGTATTTTGAAGCCAAAGGAAAATTGTTCTACTAAAAAGGCATTGAATTGTTAGAGAAGTGTTGGAATCAGTGTATCAGCTGAGAAGGAGACTATGTTGATGAATAAAGTCGAATTTTGCTTAAAAGTTGTTGTTTTACTAGTTAGGCCCAGGACTTATTGAGTAATGTGTTATGTTTAATGAGTTGCATGTTAAAACCGTTTAATAGTAAAGACTTAAAATATCAATTTCATATAAGCCATCATTTCTGACAGCATTAGTATGCTAGTCTACTGATAATAACATTGTCATATATGAATTAAGTGAGACAATGAATAAAGTTTGAACACTGATTGCCAGTAAGTGAAAATTGCAAACCTTCAGATAGTATAAATAGAGGTACTTTGTTGTTAGAAGAGGAACTTCAGTCATAGCTTGTTCAATACATTCTTGGTTCAAAGCAACTCTGTTATTGTTCTAGGCAAGACTACAGTGTTAAAGATATTAACAATCTTTGTTGTATTATTTTCTGTTTAATGTATTAATGCTTACTAATAATTCTGGTGTTTTAAGTAAAGTTGGCGACCTTAGTTGAGGGTGACCAGAAGACTTCTAAGCAATTAGACATTAAACTAGGACCATTCACTCAAGAAGAACTTGACTCAGTTCTTAGAAAAATTAGAAATAGGAAAGCTGCAGGGCTTGACGAGATTCCCCCAGAAGTATGGAAGACCAGACAATTTGATGACATACTGCTCCGACACTGCAACGCAGTCTATAATCAAAATCCGATAGACAGATGGATGAGGGGATGCATCCTCCCCTTCCCTAAAAAGTGTGACCTTGGATTAGCCAAGAACTACCGAGGTATAACACTTACATCCATAGCAGCCAAAATTTACAATGCCCTACTATGAAACCACATAGAACCCAAAATCGACAACATCCTTAGGAAAAACCAAAATGGCTTCCGAAGAAATAGATCCATGACCTCACAAATATTGACCATCCGTAGAATCCTTGAAGGTGTACGTGCAAAAAACCTACCGGTGACATTACTATTTTTCGACTTTACCAAGGCCTTCGATTCCATTCACCAAGGGAAGATGGAACAAATCCTACTAGCATACGGCCTACCAAAAGAAACCATAGCAGCAATAACGATTCTCTATAGAAACACCAAAGTGAAAGTACATTCACCGGATGGAGACACAGAATACTTCAACATTGCAGCAGGAGTACTACAAGGGGACACACTAGCTCCATACCTCTTTATCATCTGTCTAGACTATGTGCTTAGAACGTCTATTGATAAAATCAGAGAAAACAGCTTCGAGCTGACAAAGAAAAGAAGCAGATGACATAGCGATACTAGCAAATACACACAACCAAGCCGAAACACTACTGTATAGTTTGGAACGAGCCGCTGCAGGCATTGGCCTCCATGTCAATGCACACAAAACTGAATATATGTGCTTTAATCAAACAGGCAACATTTCCACACTAGAGAGAGCCTCTCTGAAACTGGGAGACAAATTCACCTACCTAGGAAGTAGTATCTCATCAACCAAAAAAGACATCGACACGCAGCTAATGAAGGCATAAACAGCTATCGATAAGCTATCGATCATATGGAAATCAGACCTGACCGATAAAATGAAACACAGTTTCTTCCAAGCAGCGGTTGTGTCGATAATGCTGTATGGATGCACTACTTGGACGCTAACAAAACGGCTGGAGAAGAAGCTAGACGGCAATTACACAAGAATGTTGCAAGCAATATTGAACAAGTCCTGGCAGCAACACCCCACAAGGCACCAACTATACGGCCACCTGCCTCCTATCATGAAAACTATCCAAGTTAGACGAACCAAACATGCAGGACACTGCTGGAGAAGCAGGGACGAGCTCATAAGGGATGTACTCCTATGGACCCCCATATATGGCTGAGCAAAAGCAGGACGACCAACTCGAACATACATCCAGCATACATCCAGCAGCTATGTGAGGATACAGGATGTAGCCCTGAAGACCTGCCAGAGGCGATGAACAATAGGGAGAAGTGGCGAGAGAGGGTCAGGGATATCAGTGCCTGTGGCATGACATGATGATGATGATGATTGTATTAATTTTGGTTAGAATGAAATACTTACGGTTTTATTGTCTTTTTCTTTGTCATGTTTTGTACATGTGATTGTTACAAAAAACATTAAATTTGAATATATATTGTAAGTAGCTTTTATTTTTAAAAATGTGTTTTGATACATGTTCCAATATTTTTTATGCAACTGTACTTTTGCTATTACAGTTTGTATAAAGTTAAAATCAGGGCTTAAATATTGGTAATATTTACCCCAAATAACATCTATACTAAGAATACTCCACTTTGAAATATATCAGATTTTCTTTTATTCATGTGTCTTGATTGAATTACTGTAATTCTTTGTGTATGATGTGTACTTTTTTCCACATTTTTAAGACTAAAAGTTAGAGGTGTGTCTCATACATAAGAAATAAATATTAACTTTTTATCCAACACATGCATCACCATATTCAGGATGGTATAGCCAAAAGTAAGTTATATATGTGCGATCTAAACTAACTAATGTGTAACAAATACTTCTGTTTTATGCCACTATAGAGAAATAGCCACTGGAATGTGTATTTGTTTATAATTTGTTTCTTTGAGTGCAAACTTATTTTTGCCACAAACTTGTTGCATTTTTGTGTGAACATGTCTGAGCTTTTGTTCCAAATACTGCATAAATGTTTTGTTTCAAAATATAAATAAACTGTATAAATTTTTATTTTTAGTCTGTACGAACTGAATGAAAAGTTAAGTCAAATTTAGCTGCTACAAATTCTAAAAAGTCATTGCGTATTATATGTAATATACGTTTTTTTGTTTTTTTAAAATTTCATAGCCCAAATTTAGGAGTGCATCTTATGCCTAAATAATTATTGTACTGTAGGTTTTATAATGTTAGCTGTTGTTAGCTTTTACAGTAAGATGATGGACATGGTTGTTAAAATCTTTTCTCTTGCTCTTTTGCAGTGTGAACTATCATTATCAGACCTGTTTGATACAGAGAAATACCCACTGGTATTTTTTGACCTTTGTATCCTTTTTCTTTTTTTTTCTTGAGTTATTCACTTGTATTCAACATTTTCAGATATTAAAATCTTACAGCTATTGGAGGTTTCAAATTTTTGCAACATAATGTGACGTGGTATGCCACCGAGAGAGGAAAAGGGAAGATGAATTCCCCTACCTTCTGTGTTTGAACTAACAAGCCCCAAGGACTGACCTCTAAAGCAGTCAGAATGCAGGCCAAATGCTACCAGCACTCCATGACCTATAATCGGTTGGACAGAGAAGGGAATGTAGGTCACTGAGTAGCATGACCGGATGAAATAGAGAAGAAGAAGAAAGAGGCCAAATGATTGGCCCGAGCCTTTAGTGCTGAAAAATAGTACCTTTTCATCAGAGGAAATTTGGAAAAGGATTTTTAGTTTGAGGACAGAAGTCGACGGATAAAGACGTCGGTTTACAGCCTGCTCCAGGAAAGAATGCCCCGTAAAAAGCATAGAACAGAATCTTTGGACAGTAGTCAGCAGAAAGGCTGACCCAGCTGATTCTGGAGGGATATCACTCGTCCATAAGAGAAAGGAACCTGAGAAGTAAACCCTTCGAAAAGATAAGTACAACTTAAACTGCTTTTCCTTCTACTCTTCCTAAATAATGGAATTATATGCATTCAGAAAAGGAAAGAAAGAAACTGAAAGGATTTGTTTCATAAACCGTAAATTAGTGAGTGGACTTAGATACTTTCTCAAGTAAAAGAAAGAAAAGTAAAAAGAAAGAAAAGAAAAAAGAAAGAAAAAAAAGGAGAAAGAAAAAAAGGACTGTCGAGAGAGACATTGGTGTTTAACACTGCCTACTTGGCTTAACAAAGCCGATAGTTTAAAAGGAAAGGAGAAAAGAAAAAAGAAAAGGAACTGTTTCTTAAATCTCATAATTATTTGTTTGGTCGTCGCTTATTAAAACTTTGTTACAGTTTAAATGTTCCCTTATGTTGAAATCTTTTGGTTATGTTGCTTATCTATCGAGTTGCCTTCTTTTGCACATATCTTTTTCAGCTTCATATATTTATTTATTTCAGCTTTCATTTATTCTCGCTAAATGTCTTATTCGCCTTAAAAACATTACAAGGGAATTTTGGAAATTTGACTACAGTGAAATATATTTTGTTTTAACCTAGAAGTCCATGCTTTCCATTATCCGAGGGGGTAGGAAAACAAAGTGAAAAGTGAAATTGGAAACCTCCTCGCCAGCGTCAAGATGAGTCTAGCCTCAAATTAACCTCCACATTATTTGCCAGTAACATATGCCCGAAACAGGAGTCTTGACTAAGACTTATTTTGTGGAGGGTCAAGTGCCAGACTGTGCATAAAATAAACTCTTGTTCTGAGATAAATATTTATTTCCTTAATTAGCTAGGCTGTCTGATGTTTTCTACATCGCTGGCCACAATACATTTCAATTTTGCTCTTGATCTCACCCTTCTTCCCTACATTGGCCTGAACCACTTGACAATTAATCTTCCCATGGAGGTCTTCTGAGTGGTCATTTTCAGTCTTTTAGATACCACACGACAACTGCTTGGGTTCACCTGTTGTTTGAGAACCTTGTGACATGTACAGCCCAGAAGAACTTAATCGACCTTCGGGCTTTTGACCTTGTGTCAAGTCCTGTCTAGTGTGAGGCAGCGACAAATACTTACAGCCCAGAAGAACTTCTGCTATTGGTATATATATATATATATATATATATATATATATATTAGTATTCATAATAAATTTATTTTGCTTATTAAAGCTTGTCAGATGGATTTAAAAATCAAGCTTTAATAAGCGAAAAAATTTATGGAATACTATTTCTAAATTTCTTGTCTTTTAACCAAAAAATATATATTCTGCTCTGCAGGTTCATTTTTTATTGAATAGCTGTGCATTGTTTGGATATTCACAGTTCTTATTTACTTGACATATATAATTTCTTTGAGTGTTCATTATCAAATCAATCCAAAGAAGATTCTTTTTATTTTTTACTTAGACTTTAACAATATAAAATAGATTCAAGTCATTGATTCTTAACATTCATTCAGATATTGAATACACATCGAATGAGAAACGCCTTCAAGCAGTTCCTGTGCTGATTGAAAACTATTTTGGAGAATCTGATGTGAGAAGCAATTTAGGTTTGTATCCTCTCTTTGTACAATGATTTTGATTAATCACTATTCTCTTAGCTCATTAAATCATCAACCCATTTGAGTGTTCTCTCATGTGCAGAGCTGGCCCAAGGTATAAGTAATATAAGTGGCTGCTTCAGTCTCCATGGCTGCCAGTGGGTCCCCAAGTTCACTCAATTGTTTTTTTATTTTGTTTTATTTTTTATATTAAGTTGTATACCAATCCCATTAAAAGGTGTATATTCTTTATTTGTTTTTATTATTTTTAATTCTTATTTTATTTTATTTTATATAGATTACTGTTTTGTTTATACTAAATGTGGTGCATGAAAAATGGCTTTAGGTTCATTGGAGATTTTGGGTATTCTCATAAAGCCCTGGAAATTAATAAATATTTGAAATAGATATATATAAATTTTGAAATTTGAAATATATTATATAAATCAAAATAAATTTTATTAGTGTCCAGACTTGGAGGAGTAGTATTCACCTAAATTAAAAAAAAATTAGCTTTCTAATTATTTTTTTTTATTAGGCTGAACAACTGTTGTGATAACATGGTTTCTCTTTTAGCATGACACAGAAAGAGACAAAGTCTATATAGAGAGGAAGAGATCCATTTGCCTTTTCTAATGATTATTCAGCAAAGTGGGTTGGCCCTGTGAGATGAACACTGTTTTGAAGCGATAGAGGCAGTGAGACAGAGTGAGAGACAGATCCCACCTAAAAACCAGTTTGAGCTGAACCTCCTTGTATAATTTAAAATCTTTCCAGACATGACTCTAACACATCCTGAAGATTTGGTGGAAATCAGGCTGAAAATAGCAGATCATTAGTAGAGCCGATCGACAGACATTTGGTGATTTATAATAAGATTAATATAAATCATAGAATGAACCTGAAAATAATTTTGTCTTGTTGGCAGGTCTTAGAATATGCTGATTGTAACTCTTGTGGAGGGGTAAAATGCCTCCAAAAGGAGTGAATTGGGTATGACAATAAACTGCATTTGATGGTGAGACTCCAGTTCTAGAGTTCTGGGAAGTGTGGAATACCCCTTCATTGCCATTAGTCTTAGGTCTACTCTGACCCGGAGTGGTAGCACCCATTAGGGTTCTGTAGATCTGTTTAAGAATTATTCATATTTGATTGGACCATGTACTAAAACACCCTTTTAACAAACAACACAAAAATGTAAATATAAATGTACAATGAATGCAATTCCCTAACCTCGAGGTATAGAATAATCATAGACAGGTTGACATATTGTTAAAACCAACCAATCAATAATCATCTTTAGCTGTTTACAAAATACAAGGCCACATGAATTGACTAACATGCACTTATCATGTCATAGAAAGTACCCATGAACTTATTGTTATGAATTTGAACCCTGGGGATAGTCAAATTCATAGTTTACTCATAAATATAGACTCTCTCTCTCTCTCTTTTTCTCTCCCTCCTTTTTTTTTTGTTTCCCTTGCAAACCATCAGAAGTAGATGAGAAGTCTGAAGAGTTGAATTTGGGTCAAGGGTGCATGCTGACTGATTGACAGTCAATTTCCCTAATATAAGTGTATGAACTGGCAAGCAGCCCCTAGCAACAAGTGACCTATTTGAAGGCTGAATGCTGATTGGCCAAGAAACCCACGTGATACGAGGCAGTGGGAAGGTTGAATCTGCAAAGAGGAAAAATCAGACAAATCAGTTGCTCGAGAGATCCCATAACAGGCAGACATGTCTTTGATGCAAAGAGCAAACTGTTTTCTCCAGGCCAGTTCATATGGGAAGATTAAAAGGCCGAGAAAAACCAGAGAACAAGAAACGATTTGAAGATGTACTCTAAAAGAAAGAGAAATTATTGGTTGGTGAAATGGTGAAACATGACACCAGGTGAAAAAAAGAGAGAGACATATAAATAAAAAAAAGAAATAAAATGAAAAGGAGAGAGAGAAGTAAGACAAGCTTTCATCTTAATGTTGTTTCACCTTTTTGCTTACCCCATTCTTACCACACACAAAACACATGGAAAAAAAACTTTTTTTTGCACACATCATCACAAGAAAAATTCTAGGTGAATTGTACTCAAATTGTTAAAATATAAACATTTTTATTTTTATTGCTAAGACTATTCTACTTCGCATACATGCCTTTATTTAATGGGGGTTGATAATAAAATAATTTGTATTCTAAATTATGAATTTTGAGTTGTCTTCATTTTCAGCTTGTTTGAAAATTTTTGCGTCATAGTTTTTCCTGTTCACTTGTTGTTGAATGACATCCTGAAATAAAATATTGTCCGACCTAATACCAGCAATACACTTGGTGTTGTCCGGGCGATAGGCGTAGGCAAAAGTGTTGAGACTAAATGTTTGTCACCTTCACCGACAGCAAACCAGTCGGAGAAGTTTCGTGACATTATTGTTATAGAAACCTGTTTTTTTTATGTATATTTTAAAAAGTAAACTGTACTAATGATTTTTAGGGATCTTTTTTTATGATAAATTTTTGTGATATACCCAAGTAAAGTAATTTTTGATGGATTTAGATTCACAATGAAGTTGTTCTTTGATTTAATGATGGTAAATTTATTTTTTATCCATGATTTTTGTTTTCTTATTATAGGTGATATAGAAGACTGGGTATTTACACGAAGATTCTTTTTGGTGGACAATGTAGCTACAAAAAACAAGCTGTCTCCAAGTAAGTAGTAAGTTGTCGTTTACTTAGCTTAGTTTGGCATAAGACTTAAAGTATTGAGCACCTAATGAGTGGTCTGCTTGCATTGTTCAGTAACCATTAAACAGGTAAACAGTAGATTATTGATTTTGTTTTCTCTTATATCATTAATGCTGTGCTGTCTTAGACAGAGTGACTCTGTTTTTAAATATTCTTTGTTTGATTCTGTGTTTTTTAGGGCAACTAGATAATCTTTCAATCCATTTGGTTCCTATTTTAACTGTTTCATGATGAGATTAATGCTTCTATTAAGGAAGTATTGAAGGATTCTAGTTAGCATTTCATAGTCAACTCTATTAGATCAAAAATTTGGATGATTAAAAAGTAATGTTCAGTGTGAATGCAAACCCAACAAAATTATCTTTAAGTTCCAAAGTGGGCTGGAAATTGCTTTATTCTCTAAAGTAGAGCATTTTAAGTGCATTGTTCATTGCTAAATGCTATTGCTGCTGGGTTACAATTACATATAAACATCGTCAGAATTTTACTGGAGTGAGTCAAAAGTTTTGCAATATTTTAGTACATGCAGCATGTATATCATGTGACCAAAGCAGTTCAAGTTGTGGAAGGTACGAGCTATGCTTGGTAATATTGTGGCAATATTTGTGAATTGCTTCTCTATATAATTTGAAAACTGTACAAATGAATGTGCAATGTAATCTAATTCAGGAACATGCTTTATGAGTCCAAATTGAGCTCTCACACTGCAGAATCAACCAAAAACATTTGTTGGATGAAAGGTGAAAGTGCAGTTGACTACAGTACAATAAGATTGCAAGAACCTAGGCGATCAGGCAAAGATAAATAGGTCTAAAACCATGGATTCCAAAGCTGTGCTCCAAGTCATAGAAACAAATCTAGCAAGTAGCACTTGGATAGTACCAAGTGAGCTTGGCATTCTTACAGACCAGTATGGTTTATCACCTTCACAATCTCAGCAAAAACATCTGGTGCTGCCTAATTGTGCCTGATGTTACCAAAATATAGCAAATATTTTTGACTCACCTTAGTTGTAATATATATTTAAAAAAAAATTCTCTTCATGATCATTTTTCTGTTACAATATGGCTGATGTAAGATAGCTTAAGCTTTTGAATATAAAGTAAACATTAATCTTAGATTATTTTTCTTTTTTATCATAAAATACCCAAAAGGGCTTGCAGTCAAGTCATAAAGCACAGGTTCCTTTTAGAGCTCCTAAGTTAAGCAGCAAACTACCTGCTTAGAAGTTAGATGAGTGACCCTTTAGGAACAGCAGGTACCATAAGCAATTTGAGGCCTGCATGCCAGGCTATTTAAATAGGGAAATCATAATTAGTACAGCAACTACAGAATGAGACCAAAAAAAAAACAGACAATAAAAAACTGAACTATTTTTTATTATTGCCACAAATTTTAATGAAACTTCGGTTGTTTAGACACACATAGGAAGTGATTATTTTCCTTGATTATTGTTGTCAGTTCCCTAAGTTGTTACAAAAAGTTATAATTTTCTAAGAAAATTCTCAGAAATAGCTAAAAATAAGAAATTTCTTAGAATTTTCCTTTCCTTCATTTGTTATCCCAATTTGAGATTAGTTCTTTGCTAAGAGCTAGTAAGCAGTTATCTGAGTTTGAAAAAGGACAAATTGTGGCATACAATCATTGTGGACTATCATTTCACCATGTTGCAAAGAAACTGCATCACCATTATTCATCATTTGATGTTTTCCTTTAAAATTGTGGAATGGAAAAAAGCAGACAGTTTATTCTGTATGGCAAAGTGAGCATACAGAATGAATAGTATGTCCAAGAGAGAGAATATGGCCACTCTAACATCTCAATTTAATTGAGTGATGAGAATTTACAGGAGTGGTTTATGCAATTTTTTTTTCCAAGCATAAAAACAACCACTCTCTGGAGAAATGAGAGGACATTTTCAGTGATGACAGTGCTTTTGTTCATCAGACGAAGGTGTTTTTGTTTGTCAGGATGGTGGCCATGTCGGTAACCGATTGTTAGTAAAATTTCCAACCAGGTCCAGCAAAAAAATGTTAAGATAACTGGAAATTATCATCAGAAGGTTGTGGATACAAGAGAAAATGCACTGCATCTGATGCTAATGGTCATAAACTGTCCTAATTTGTCATAAACATCATCAATTGTTTTCATAAAATTTTGTGTTGGCTGTTTCTGTTTTTTTTTTTTTTGTCCAATATTGCAATTTTATCATGTAGCATCTATAGGGAATATTCCTTATTTGAAAGTTGGTTCCAAGTTTAACTTTTGTGAAAGACTACATTCTATTATCCCGTCTACGATACCAAAAATATTTGGTTTAGAGAAAATACTGAGTCACCTGTGACGTCAGACAACAAAACATTGTGTGTACGTCATAAGTGAACTTTTGTTATGCACAACCAAACTATTTTTTGAAAGGAGTTAATTTTGCTAGCCTTTTGGAGACAAAATTATTACCAGAGGATAAAATATATTATATTTTATAAGTTCCTCTTCAAAGTATAATGAAGTATCTCATTATCACATATCTTATAAGGGGACTTCCTGTGTACAGAATTAGTTCCCTTGACCAGCAGAGTAGCAGCGGTTAATGCTATATAAACGCACAGGCAGCAACAAAAAGTTAACAGGACATCTGGCTTTGCCTGGAGGAGAGGAATCCGTTACCTCTCCTAGCTGTATGTGGTCTGTGTCCTCACCACCAAACCAAGCTGCTGAATGTGAGGTCTGCATCCTTACCACCAGCTGAAGCAGAAGACGTGGAATCGAACCAATCACAGCCACAGACCCGGCAAGGCCAACCAGACTAATAACAGCCTTTTTTTTCTGATTCAAATGGCTCTTCTCAGAGCTAAACTCAGAAAGTCTCACCATCCTCAACAGCTCTTCTAAGAGCTAACTTCAGAAAGTCTTTTGAGATCACTTTTGGTCTCCTCACTACACCTTCTTGGCAGATACCATGAGACGATGATGCAGTAGCCAGCACCAACTGCAGACCAGCTCCAGCATAATTTAGCAGCCGTTCCTGCACTGCCAAGGACCAGCACCAACTGCAGACTAGCTTCAGCTTAACCCAGCGGCCATTCATACACAACCAAGCTATAGCATTTGCAGCACCTAATCCATGAGCGAATCCCTGCTCAGGTTAGCATTAACACTTGAAGCCACTTTGACACTCACTTGGTTAAACCAAGGATTGAACAAACTAGGACATCAATCATACAGCCTCTGCAATCAGCATCTATAACATCTAGTCTATGAGTGACTCACTGCTCGGACTAACACCCACACTTCATGGTCACATCGACACCCCTCCTGGTTAAACCAAAGTAATGCACAACTGAGATATCGATCATCAAGCTTTTTCAACCAATCCGTCAACATCATTGACCGTCTCCAGCAACATCTAATATCTTCTCCAAGCTCAGAGACCATCCTCACCTTCTAGATGTGCTGTCACCACAAACTAATAGACAGCTGAGTCTAAGACTTTCTACAACACACTTTCAACGTCCAACAGAGACTACACTGCAATTTCTATACTTATACACCTTTTGTGTAGGATTTGCTCAATAAAACCTGAATTTAAACTTATCCACTTGCCTCTGTCATTTGTGCAGTCCTCTGTCAATCAACACACAACAAACAACCCTAAACACCAATTCGCTGGATCGACACACACACACATATACCAGTCCTGTGACACTATTATTTGCTAAACTTAGTTTATTTGTAGCACAAGGCCAGCAGTGAGAATCAAACTCTCTAATAATTGTTTGTTGTCTAGCTCTCTAACCATTACACCATGTAACTATTTTGCTAACCATTCTACCACAATGAGACATTTTTATTTGATTGTATTTTACAACAGTTTTTGTTAGCACTCAACTTTGTAAGATAACTAAATGACAAAGAAATTGGTAGCCTGGTAAATATAAGCCTCCTTATCTACAAACTTTGAGTTACTGACCTGTCAGGGAAAACTTTTATACTCTCTGTGTAAGTATTGACTATAGATGTTACTGACTTAAATGATAGAATGCTCCTGCTAATTGTTGAAGTTCTTGTATAAGAGCAGATAATGTGATGACTTGATATCACTGAACACAAATGTCATTGTGGACAGCAGGTATGTAATGACCTGGAAATGACCCCGATGTTATCAGGTGCAGATATATCATTGAAAACATCTGTAGAGGAGTTGTAAGTTAAACAAAATATCCTGTACTGGAAACTGAGTGAGTGAGGCAGACTTGTTCACAAAGTGCCAATATGTGTGCCACCCTGGGAAAATCAAAATTTGAAGATACAGGACAAAATATGTTCAACCTTGGTTAGAATTAGTACTTAACTGAGATTTTTCATACCTACAACTGACAGTTAGCAAAAATAACTTCAGCAATTGTTTAGAAGATTTTTTTTGAGAGGTGGGGGGTCACTGTTTTTCACCTACCACAAGAAATTGATCATTCTGGTACTTGCTTTTTATGGATGCAATGCTAACCAGACATTTTTCCATTAATTTAAATTGCAGGAATAAAAAATTGCAGAAAGTTATTGCAAGTTGAAGCTAATGTATTTATTAAGCATGTTTTAGTTATGAAGATGCTAATCACATTAACTTTCTTTACCTGACAAATTGTCCTGCCTATAACACTAAAATGCTTCTAGTGGTGAGACTCTAGTTCTGAAGCTCTAGGGAGTGTAGATCTATTTGAAAATTATTATTTGATAGGAATACTGGAAACCATATGTGTGCAAATTGTTCATAATAAATATGAATGCTTATAACTATATAACCATGTGCAAACAAATGATTATTACTAAACAGGAATAGTTACTTGAAACAGAGCAACTATGTGTCAATTATTACTATTAGATAGGAATACTTGAAATTATTTGTACCTGAACCTGTGTGAGTGTGGCAGACATGCTCACAAAGCAGCAATATGTGTGCCACTTCAGGAAAGAACAAATGGGATAAAATATGTTGGTTGTTAATAAAGAGGAGGCAATTCACAGTTAACATTTGTAGACTTATATATTAACAAACTCTGTCATTTTATATTTGCAGCTTATGCTGAATATGTCCGTTATGCTGCCTCCATAACTCTTGTTATTCAACTCCAGACAGAAGGTCATGGCCGCATTTTCACCCCTTACCTGAAAATTTCTTATGCAGAGGTCCATCATGATTCTGTAGATTTGAACAACAAAGTTCAGGTATGAGTCACATGACTTTGAAAAATATTTTATGGGAACCAATACATTTATCATCTGTAGATTCAAATGCTAAACCTATCCTAAACATTAGTAGATTAAAGTTTACCTGTGATGTCATTAATTTCAATATCAAAAAATGAAAATAAAGCATGGTACAATCAAAAGGCACCTTCTCAGTTTTTTAGTGAGATCAAAGTATAGTGCCTGTTTTTATATCTGGAATATCACTGATTTTGCTTTATCACCAAAATTATAAATCCTGTGTTTCAGAAATGTATCATATTTTAAGCTAATGAGAATAAATACTACACTTTGATCTTTGGGCACTTTGAATGGTGTAATATTTAGTAAGCTAGGCTAACATACTATTGTCTGTTAGTTCTGGCTTTGTGTCAAACCAAACTAAGCTTTGTAAAGGACTATTGCACTTTGATATTAGCCAGAAGGCTGAGAAGTTGCATTTCAAATCAAACTACAGAAATTGAATAGTGCTATAAAGCATATTAACCAGTTAAAGTACAGGTATACAGGTTGCCTTTTTAAATAGGCTTACAGATTGTATGTAAATTATTGCATTTGGTTAAACTTATTAAGATGAGAGATAGAACTTTAAATATAAAGTCATGAAAAAGGAAATGAATACAACAAAGTTTTGGATAAATGACTAAACTGAATTTTTGCAAGTTACATTACATTGTATTATTATTTATGTTGTTGGCAAAAGGGTAGAAAAATTCTTGCAGATAATGCTAAACAACTTTGTTCTGTCTTTAATTCATTTTAATTTTAGATGGAGTATTGTTAACTGTTATTATTATTACTAGGATGAGTCAAAAGTTTTGCAATATTTTGGTAACATGAGGTACTATTTAGCAGTTCCAGATGCTTTTGTCAAGGTTATAAAGGTATGCTTCAAAAAATGGTAATGATTTGAAAAAAATATTTTGTGCCATTATTTATCATCTCAAACCCGAACTTTCAATTTTAGCATAATATCATGGTTCCAAAATTGACCTGACCTATTGGAGTACAGTTTTAGGCCTACCTGATTTTGTCTGATCATCAAAATTCTTGCGATCCAAGCAAACTTTCTTGAACCATCTGGTTACTGTACTGTGATCAATTGTGCATTCACCTTCCGAACAACAAATATTTTTGGTTGCATCTGTGGCGTTAAGGCCTTTTTCAAACTTGTAAAATTATATTACATTGCACATTCATCAGTGCAGCATTCAAATTGCACACAGAGCAAAGCAATGTCCAATGTGTCTGCACACCAACTATCATGTTACTACTAACCACAGTGCATATCTTCCACAGCTTACATGAACTATGTGCCATAAACTAGCACATACCAAAATATTGCAAAACTTTTGACTCACCCTTGTAATATTGATTAATACTCTCTTTCAGCTTAATTTTTAGATCCTTTTTTAATGTAACTCACAAGTTATCAATTTACAGCAGCAATGATAAGCATGGATTTAGAAATAATAACAAAAAAGCTCTCAGTGTCTCTGGAAAGCCTGGTAGAATGCACCAGCTGCTCTACCTAGTGAGTTCTGAAGAACTCTTGGTTTTTCAGAAGCCTAATTCAAACCTTTTAAACTCATTCCTTATTTTATTTCTCAATCTCTCTTGGCACTTTGTTGTTATTGTTTTTTTACACTAGTAGTACTAATAGCATTTTAATTTTAGATCAATTATTGTTAACTTTTATTATTATTAGTATCATTATTAATTTTGACCAGTGTTTTCTTTTATCTTTAATTTTTAAAAGTTGGTTTTTAACACAATTTGCTGTTCCTCACTGTTGTAGATTGATGACCTGAGGAGCTGGTGCATTTAACTAGGTTTCCATGAGGCAAAGAGAATGTGAGTTCCTGTCTCATTGAAAGCTTATCTTTATTTTCAGTTCATACTGTTTCTCACTATCATAAATTAACAATCCAAGTGAATTGTGTTAAAAAGTAATTAAAAATCAAAGATGAAAGGTTTGGTTTGGTTTGGTTTCTTTGTTTAATGACATATTAACCTTTGTGAGCTATTTAATGTCAAAGCACCCTTGTAGAACAGCAGTGGTACTATTTAACCCATAGCTGGGAGGATAAGGGGTTTCATACCTTTTCAAGGGTATTAGTCTGAAAGTGAACGTTATAGCGCGACTGGAGGTTGAACTTGCTTACTTTGAGGCTGCAGTTTAACATTAAGCCATTACATTATGGGGGCTCCTCAATGACAAAAGAAAATACTAGTCGAAATTAAAGGTTGACAATTCTTCATCTAAAACAAAAATAAATAGAAGATATTATTAATATTACTTCCCCAAAAAATGAAAACAAGAACAATATAGTGTTAAGAAAGATCAAGAGACAGAATAAGGGAGGGGTTTATTGGTTTGATTTTAGCTTATGCAAACCAAAGATATTTTGTATCTCATTTGATATGTTTAACCAGGCTTTCCAGTGTCAAGAGGGACTTGAGGGCTTATTTTTTATTATATCAAATTCATTTTTTTCCTTACTGACCATGTAATTGCTCACATCTGTTTAGTTTGTAAACATTCAGCAAGTGTCAATGAATGTCAACAGGTGCAATTTTTTCTCCATGGAGGTATTCATTGACACACCTGCGCTTTCGTGTCAAGACATCAGTTTGCCAGACGGCTGCTCAGCAGCTATCTGTAACCAGACAAAAAATATGGGTTATTAGTGGGAAGATTTGATCTTTACTATCATATCAACAACATCCATCTCTTTGGGACGGAAAGGGTGAGCACACAGAATGAAGAAAGAAAAACATGTCCCCTCTGACATATCAATTTAATGTTGCATGGTCTCGAGCGATGAGAATTTGCAGGAGTGGTTTATGCAATTTTTTTTTTCAAAGCATAAAAACCGTCACTCATGGGAGGAAAGAACAAAGGACATTTCAGTGACGAAGGTGCTTTTATTTGTCAGGACGGTAGACAGGAAGTCGGTAACCGATTGTTAGTAATCAATTTCCAACCAGTTCAAGTACAATCGCTGACAGTAGAAGGAGTCCCTGTGTTCTAGTAGCTAATGTGTTGGACTGTGACATCATAGTGAGTAAATTTGAACTCCAGTTACGCTATTACATTCACTTTCGGACTTATACTCTTGGGAAAAGTATGAACCCCGTTATCTCCCCAACTATGGGTTTAATAGTACCACTATTATTTTACAAGGATAACTTTGGCATTAAATAACCCATGAAGTTTGATATGCCATTAAACAAAGAAACCAAACTAAACTATTGCCCAATCGGCTGCGGCTGTAGAATACAGCGACTGCTTTTCTGCAGAGGGGTAAGACCCCCCCCCCCCAACGAGAGTTCTGTATATGACACTAAACAATCTGATAGTGAGCTTGCAGTAATGCTGGAGCTTTGGGGAATGCTGAATACCTCTTCATTGCCATTGCTCCCACTTTCACTCTGGCCCAGAACAGTAGCACCTGATAGGGTCCTATCGATGGGTCAAATAGAACTAAACTGCATACTTATGCTAAACTGAATTGTTTGAAATGGAACTGTTTTTATATGCTAAACTGAATTGTTTGAAATAGAACTGTTTTGACATTTAACTGTATGTAAACACAAACTATACTTATACTAAAGTGAATTGTTTGAATTAGAACTGTTTGACTGAATAGCTTGAAATAGAAATGTTTTTGATAATTAAACTGTGTACTTATGTTAAACTGAATTGTTTGAAATAAAACTCTTTATTTGTATAAAAATGAATTTGGCATTAAATAACCTACAATGGTTGATATGCTATAAAACCCAAACTAAACCATCTCTGACATTAAGAGACAACATAATAAAATAGAAAACATTATGTTTACAGTGATGCTCCTACAAGTGCTGTATGCAGACTCTTGTTGATCACCGGCAAAAATGCACAACCAATACTGGTGATTATATGAAAAAATAGCATTCTCTTGGTGAAAACTTACTCTATCCAATGATTTTATTGTGCTTCTCCTATCTGTTCTAATTTCGTTGGAATGTAGGTGCTCGTAGTGTAATTGTTATCGTCATAGGAAATGGACACGGCGACTCGAGTTCAAATCCTGGACGAGACTGATTGCATTTCACATAGCACTAATACCCTTGGGAAAGGTATGAATCCAATTATTCTCCCTCCAGCTATGGGTAAATAGTAGGACAGACTGGGTTCTTCAGCCTTGATGAGGCAACTAGTCTAGGAGAAGGAAAACTCTGAATTCAAACCTGTCAAACTCCGCTTGAAAATTGACCTTGTGTCATATCCTGCCCGAGCGGAGGGGTTGGTTAATTGGGACCACAAGAAATGATTAGGAGACTTTATTTTTAGAGCATCTCTTTGATTACTGGATAAGTTTCAACTGAGATTTTTATTTGTCTAAATCTTTTCAGGTGACTTTTCAGAGTGAATATAGCCAAGAACAGGGAGATATACAAAGAAATATAGACACTGCCATAGGAACCCTAAGTGGCCTTGGGATACTGTGGGCATGCTTGAACACTTGGATTTGGTCAAAAAGAGCTGGACGAATTGCGATTGACTTTGCTACTTTGATCAACTTATTCTTCCATATTTGTGCTTCTCTTGGCAACATCTTCTTTATTAACATTTTAGGGATTGGTCTCTATTTCTTGGTGTTCTTTAAGGTAAGTAAATTTTTATTTATTGGCATTTCATGTGGTTCTTTCTCTGCTTGTCTTTCTGCCTTGTTTTGTGGGGTTTAAAATTTGCTAACTGTATCATCTGCAGAAAGGGTGTTCTGAGTATGACACTAAACTGCATCTGATGATGAGGCTCTGGTACTGGGCATTTGGGTGTGTGTGGAGTACTCCTTCATTGTAATTACTCTCAGATCCACTCTGACCTGGAGTGGCAGTATCTGTTAGGGTCATATCTATGGGTCAAATAGATCTGTTTTGAAAATTATTTGTATTTGATAAGACCATGAGCCAAAAAAAAGTGCTTAAGAACAAACTTCACAAAAAAATGTAAATATGAACATACAAAAAAATAGGGATAAAATAATCCTTAACAGGTTGACATGCTGTTACAATCAATCAATCAATCAATCAAATGATATATGTTTAGTAACACAGTATACACTGATTCAAGAGTGGGCTTAAAAGTTCATAGGCTGATGTCATAACTACTGTTGATGACTTTTTTTGACCAATGGGATCTAAGTAGTATAACACTGATGAAAGGGGTCTCTGTTAAAAAATAAACAACATTTGGTCACATGCCATAAGAGCATCTTGGTCAGCCTTTAAACTTTTCAGCTGACCCTTGTATATAAATTTATACTCCCTAATAGGTTGTTCCTCTCAATAAATTTCTTTAATATGCTCAGCACTGGATTGATATTTAGACTTCTTCATCCAGTCAGAGTTTGTCTATTGTTTATATATGGTTTATTACTTTTGAATTTTAGATGAATCAATATTTTGTTTGCATTGATTTATTTACATTTCATGACCTTTATTTCAACATGTGTTTATTTTACTGTTATCACCACTATCATTCACCTTCCAGCTGCTGTTAAAATATAAAAGTAGAGCTTGTAAATACGTCTGTTCAAATTGAATCTTTGCTGTTTAGCCCAGAGTAGGCAGCAAGAAGCAATGGTCTCTTTCTGAACTCAGATAAAACAAAGTTCATGTATTTTTACCATGATGATGCTATCTCCTTATTAAATAACAAACCTCTGAAATTAGTAGACTTCTTCATATCCCTCAGTAGCAATATCGCATCTACTACGTAAAGTGTAGACTGCTATTGACAGATTAACGATCATATGGAAGTCTGATCCCTCTGATAAAATAAAACAGGAATTCTTCCAACCTGTGAATGTGTCAGTACTACTGTATAGTAGTGCTACTTGGATTTTTCAAAATACTTGGAGAAAAAGTTAGATAGGAACTACTCAAAGATGCTACATACTATTTTGAACAAATCTTGGAAGCAGTACCCTACAAAGCAGCAGCTGTATGACCACTTACTTCCCATCTCACAAATCATTCAAGTAAGACGAGCAAGACATGTTGGGCACTGGTACAAATTCATATATTTCAGGCTGAATTGTCTTTTACTATACACTGTAAGCTCATTTTTTGAATTTGGAGGATCATATGAGATACTCAAGGCTTAATATCGTGACTATTCCAATGTTATTTCTTTTAGTGAACTAATGGAATACTTTTATTGGGTGTTTAGAGCTAGGGAGGATATTTAGTTATGTCCCTATTCATCAATGTCCAATATTAATATTAGTACATTCAATAATGCACTAACACTGAATAAACAGATGGAAAAACAAGATAAGCTCATATATACATATAGGAACATTTGATACACACATAATATGCATTCAAGAAATATTAATAAGAATACACTAACATATCCCAATGGATAAAATATGCACTTGTTTTTCTATGAACAAGCGGTATATGAAGGGTTACAAAAACTGTAAAAAGTTTTACTTGAGTTCTTTGGTGTTCATATCCATGTGGGCTTTACATTACAATGCTGTGACAATATAATTTGCTGGGTGATGAGACAAAGTCTGTCCAATGGACAGAGGTAAAAAGGTATGTCTTAATTGTTGAACATAAGCAAAAGAGGTCAATATGGATTATGAGATTGACATGTGATTGTCACGGATATAGTCCTTATACATCTTTGAACAAAGATATCAGCACCCTGTTTTTATTTTGTAAATTTTGCAAGCTCACATACAGGGTATCTAAAGGCCAAAAGGGCCAAGGGTTAAAAGAAAAAGAACTGATAATACACTTTGATTATATGGTTAAAATGTTATATTGTTTCAACAGAATCTTTTTATTTTTAATGATTCAAAATGATTCATCTCTCCTTGACAGTTAAGGAATACAAATTTGAATTGCTTTTTAAACTGCTTGGTGTTAGATAGAATATTAGACTGTAAAATAACATGTGACAATTAAATCAATTGAATAGATAAAAATCCTAGATTACTTATGCTGAAAAACTGTTTTCATCTGTATATTTTATATCTTTTAAAATAACCATAGGTTTTCCACAGGTACAGATACTAGACTTTGATCATAGACAGAAGTGCCTAGGAGTAACATTTGATTGTAGGCAGAGAACTCAGTTCTAAACTTTAATCCTAGTGCTGATCTGTATGAAAATAATCCTGTTATTTTTGACAGGAACTATTATATAATTGTTATTTACTAAGCTTAGGTTAGTTGTAAGCACAAAACCAAAAGTATGAAGTATCCAGTGAGAATCAAACTCAGTAGTAATGATCTGTTAACCTAACTTGCTAACCATTGCATCAATGCAAGGTACCCTCATTTATTAAACTTAGGTTAGTTGTAGGCTCAAAGCTACAAGTATAAACTACCCAGTGAAAATTGAACTCTCAAGTAATTTTTCTGCTAACCTTGCTCATTAACCATTACAACATACAAGGTACTCTCATTTACTAATCTTAGTTGAGTTTGGCACAAGACCAGAAGTATGGGATATCCAGTGAGAATCAAACTCACTAACACTGGTTTGCTAACCTAGCTCCTTAAACATTACATCATATGAGGCACCCAGGAACTATGCCACTATATACATATCTACCAAGACATTGGACTATTACTCTTTATAACACTCCTCAGTTTCTTTTGCTTGAGCAGACAGTGTTCTGCTTTCTATTTATTATACCAATGAGTCTTATGCAAAATAGTATTTGTGTAGATTTATCTTTTGGTGATTTAGGAGTACAGAAAAGGACATTGACATGCAGCTAACGAAGGCATGGACAGCTATCAATAGGCTATCGATCATATGGAAATCAGACCTGACCAATAAAATGAAACGCAGTTTCTTCCAAGCAGTGGTCGTATCGATACTGCTGTATGGATGCACTACTTGGATGCTAACTAAACAGCTGGAGAAGAAACTAGATGGCAATTACACAAGAATGTTGCGAGCAATATTGAACAAGTCCTGGTGGCAACACCCACAAGGCACCAACTATACGGCCACCTGCCTCCTATCATGAAAACTATCCAAGTTAGACGAACCAGACATGCAGGACACTGCTGGAGAAGCAGGGACGAGCTCATAAGTGATGTACTCCTATGGACCCCCACATATGGCCGGGCAATAGCAGGACAACCAGCTCGAACATACATCCAGCAACTATGTGAGGATACGGGATGTAGCCCTGAAGACCTGCCAGAGGCGATGAACGATAGGGAGAAGTGACGAGAGAGGGTCAGGGATATCAGTGCCTGTGGCACGACATAATGATGATGATGATGATGTTGTTAGAAAATGAAATAGGAATAAATCAAAGTAGAAAGAATTGTTTTTTGCCTACCTGCCTAGAAAACCAACATGGAAGATCCTATTTTTTTTTTATCTGGGCTTGAACACATACCTCTAGTATGAGTGGAGAATATATGACTAGTTCAGTTATATGGAAAGCCACATACTTAAAATTTACTCTTAGAAAAGCATTGTATTACATTTCCTGTGAATTCTTATTGGTCAAGCAGGTCCTGAGGGCATAGGTCAGGTGAGAGGTCTTTCCTTAATGTTGGTACCATGTTACTCAGTACAACCTATCATATTATTTGCAGAAGAGATGAAATTGATATTTATTGTCTACTAATAAGGCTGAACTCAATAAATTTGTAGTAAGTTTAAAGTTAAACTTTTAGTTAATTATTTACCCAAATTTAGTTGATATATACATATTTTTTAGTTTCTTTTTATTTGCTATTAGGATATCAGGGGCAAATTCTTTTTTTTTAGTTTTCTTTTAGTTGAAGTCAAGGATATCAAGTGCAAAATTTCTTATTTTCATTTTTTTCTTTAGCTTCCTTTCATTTATAAGTGAACATAATAGCATGACTTGTGTTTAAAATTGTTTACTGGGTAGTCATGGGAAACATTTAGTCTAATCTAAGAGTAGTTGGTTGAGCATAAAATTATCATTGAATCTATTATCAAAATTTTCCTAATTTAGTATAAAAATAAATCAACTACATTTTTAATGCTTCTTGAGTTATTAATCAAAATACCAACAACATTTCTGGTTTCAGCGTCAAGATGTTGTTGTCATAATGCCCATTGTTGGAAGTTTGTTGACGGAGAAATATGTAACCTTCATTGTGATAGCTTTTGTATTCAAACTGCTTCATCTGTTGTACCTGATAATTCGTCAATGCACAATTGACATTTTCTTCATTGACTGGGAACGCCCAAGCAGTCAGCACAAAGATGCCCCGATCTCAGCCTGGAGAACATTGCTAGTGGCCAATGAATGGAATGAAATTCAAACCATAAGACGAACATTTCCAGCTTTCCAATTGATGGTTGTTTCCTTATTTTTGGTTGTATTGGGTTTTGAGAATTTAGCCAAGAACAACCCCAGCCTTAGTCTTACTGTTGATGAGATAGACAGTTTTATTCTACCTAACTTGATGTTCAGGTTTACACTGGCTTCTACAATTTACCTAATTGTTGGTAAGTAATCATCAGTTTTTTTCTTTCTTCAGGTAGACAGTATATATTTGTGTAATGAACAACTTTTTAAAACCAATTTTTTGCCTCAGAAGCAAGAGGTTGTTCATTACCCATATTTTTGAAATGTCAAAAGTTACCTTTTTTCCTAGGTCAAACCTTGCAGTAATTTTAATCTGGTGTCCCTGGATAGCCTACACGTAAACAGAGATTGTTGGTTAAGATAATGAAGTTTTAACATTATTTACTATTTATAACACCTATGCATATAGTATGTACAAATATCATAAATAATAAACATAAAAAACTTCATTAGTTATGTGAAAGTTACATTGTCTTAGCTAGATGCCTTTGTTTAGACTATGCAGAAATGTTCGGCCAGACTAATAGGAAATTAGACTGAATCATGGATATGATATGATGGCTTTGCATTGATTTTGATTCTATTACGGTAGTTTCGAAAGTATAAATAAATGTTTGAATGTTTTCTCTGTATGTCATTTGATGTTGAAGCAATATTTTTGTAGACTAGCATAGCCAAAAGCTAGAGGTCATTCATTACATACAATATATGATAAAACCACCTTTTTGTAGCTAAAAATTAGTGGTCATTCATTAGACAGTATATAGGTATTGTTGAATCTATCCTGTCAGTGCCCTCAAAGTAACATAAGAAAAAGACTACCGTTTTATAGAGCATTTCATCACTAACACTTCATTGGTGGGGAGTCCCTATGGTATAGTGGCGAGCATGATAGACTACAACATCGTAGTGAGTTCAAACTCCAGTCATGCCATTAAGTTCACTTTCAGACTCATACCCTTGAGAAAGGTATGAACCCCCTTATCCTCCCAACTACTTCTACTGTTCTTCTACAAGGATTGGTTTGGCATTAAATAACCCATAAAGGTTGATATGCCATTAAACCAACAAACCAACCAAACTTAACAATTCATAGTTAATGACTTATGGTCAAGTCATGACGAAAGCATTGGTTTCCACCAGATCACTGAAGTTAAACATTGATGAACTTACTCCTATATTTAGACAGCTGACCATTTAGTAACATCACATACTATAAGCAATATTGTTAGCATTGACTACTATATCGACAATGATGATGAACTGATCCTACAATTAAGTAAATTCCCCTACTCTTATCGCTATTAAAACACTAATAATCAGTCTCCGTATACCATAAAGGAAATTGCTGGTGGAGCTAATCTATTATTGGCACCACTCTCCTGTATAAAGGTGGGCCCCTACTTTAAAAAATAGAACATATATCAAATCTACTTTTTGTGGTCAAACTTGAGTAATTTTCTATTTCTATCACAGAGAACTATATACATTTTTTTAATAGTTAAAATATAAAACCATATAAAAAAAATTCTCTTTGTAATGAATAGTTAATATCTCTCTCTTTTTTTTTGCATATTGTTTAGCATTTTGCCAGTGGTTGTTTATGACAGTTTTTTATGAGCGATTCATTGAAGACAAAGTTCGACAATATGTAGATCTGTGCTCCATCAGTAATATTAGTGTCTTTATCATGGACCATCTGCTGTTTGGGTATTACATTCATGGTCGATCCGTTCATGGCAAAGCTGATACAGACTTTCGGAATCTACATGGGATGATGCATCGGGAAGAGGTGAGAATACTTTTGTAAATAATTATGCACAATTACTTAGATTGGTTAGTCCTCTAGTCTAGAAGGTTGTTTTGGTGTGATGTTGAAGATATATATTACGAGTTGTAATGAAGAATCCCTGACTTGACTCTAGATACCATATGTTTTGGGTACAATGCAAAATTGAATATAATGTGACCTAAGGAATAGGAGATTTTCTGATGAAATTTTCAAAGTTCTTTTGTCCTTTTGTGACATAACTCTCAAAGTAACACTTGAAATAACACTCATGCTGGTACACTATCTGCAACTCTGTGAGAGTATGGGTCTGTGTTAACTCTCAAAGAGAAGATACAATGTATTAATATCGAATCTGGATGTAATTTGGATTCAGCAGTTGGAGTAGTAGTAAAATATGTTAAGTATGTTCTCTTAGAATACCAAACTTCTACTCTCTAGGCAGGGATAGCTGGTTCCATACTTACTTGGTTTTGACAGAAAATTAGAGAAAAGTTATTTTAGGATATGATGACACACTTGAATCTTTTTCTAGGAAAGGTTAATTTTAACTCTAAGGTAAAAACCTATGATTATTCCACTTTTTATTTTAGCATTATGATGTAAGTCAAAATGGATATGGTCATTTTTATGAGTAAATTTATGATGAACTTTAAATTCTAATTTGTTGTTATTATTCATAAATAATATATCTAAAAAAAGTATGGAGTTGTTAGTTTTTAGTTTGTAAGTAAAACATATGGTAGGCTTAATTTTGTTTAATTTATCCATAGATATATAAGTAATATATCATCTTTATAATGGAAATAATTAGAATCTTTGGGTATTATAAATTTTTGGCGACCAAATTAAAAAAATTGAAGAAATAGACATGCAAAGACCCCACTTAGAGGGAAACCCATGGGTAAATTAAATTTTGTTTATAAAAATACCATTATATTGAAAAAAAAGCAATGTTTAGTGCCTAATGTACAAATTTTAATTACTATCTCAACAGGTAATATAATGTTGGTTTTCTTGAGATGATTTTCTAAATGTTTAAAACATTTATTGACAGGAATATTAGTCTATAATGTCAAGACTGGCTAGAGATTTGTTTTCCATGTTTATATTATTTATTTTGTTGAGTTCTTGATGTGTGAATTGCTAATCATACCTAAATAGAGGTTAACATTTTGGTTAAAGATTTTGTGATGTTATGAGGAGCAGTTTCAATCCCAGAAATGATTGGTCATAAAGGGATTCCAGGTTTATGAGTTTTTGGAAGTTTTTGAATTTTAGGAATTGTAGGATGGTAATCAATGAATGCAGACTTGAATTTGTCTTCTTTTGGAATTAATTTTTTATATGACTTATTGAAAACATCTATATTTTTAGTTATGGTTTGTTTTGTAATTTGTTCATCTGATCCATTATTTTATTATTGCATTGATTAGTGTCCATTATTGTAAAGCATAGTCATCGGTATTTATATAAGGGATCACAGGGATCAGTCTTTGTATGAATCCTTTATAGAAGTCAGAATCATTGTGTCAATAGTTTATATTTATTAGATTTACTATATTGTGGTTTTTCAATCTTGTGGTGAATTTTGGATCAAACTGAAGGGCATCTATATCAAATGTACTAAGTTTCGTGTTTAATATATTCTGAACTAGATCTTTATGTGTGTGTATATATATATATATATATATATATATATAAAGAGTGCTCTATATCAGTTATAGAGTATAAGTTGATCTAAATTTGATAAGCCACAGTCAATAGAGTTGGTAATCAAGGCTCTTGGTCTGATAATTGCATAAGTGAGAAACTGGCAGTCACCAAGTGCTGTTGACTCTGTTTATGCTAGTCAAACTTATATATACATAAATATGAGTTTTTAGTAATATATAGATGTGTGCACAGACATCCCCAGTCTACTGGACCATTGATGAACACTCTACTTATTAAGCCAATTTAGTAATGCACAAAAATATTCTATAGAAATTGTAAGAGAAACTGATTGTATCTGGCCTGCCTGGATTGAATGTGTGCCCTTAAAGTTACAGAAAAGATGACTTGAGTATGTACCAGAAAAAAGAGAAAGTAGGTGGAACAAGTATATTGAATAAACAGAACATATATTCAAAATAAGAGCAGGTAGAAGTGTCCGTCTGAAACTGTCAGGTTCGACTACTGGGAGGAAGTCTCCCCAAGAATAAATAGGGTTAGTATTTATGAAGAAGGAAGAGTACATTATTGTGTAAATAGGTCACCATAACAGTATGCTGTGGAACACATGGTTTGGTTCAGGTGCCTAGATGTATGGAAACTTGAGTGCAGAAATTGACAGACCAACTTTCAAGCATCTGAATATATGGAAAGTTGAGTATATAAAACTGATATGTAGTAAGAGAGTTGCATTTTTTTTTTTTTTAAGACTCTGGTATTCAGCTTTGCTGACCAGTAGCAGTTTTGAACTTTGGTTGCCAGGTTTCCAGTATTACGGACAAGCAGTTTCGAGGAGAGAAATTAGATTAGATTTTGTTAACCACTTACATTATCATACAAAACTTACAGAAACATAATACTTACATTTATCATCCAGATAAGAGTAAGTTGTAATTTCCTTTTTTTTTACTGAATATTCACATTTAAAAACCATGTCTTCAACTCCCATAGGCCTTGTATGAATGCAGTTGTTATGGGGTACCATAACTTGCGCAAACTGGAAAAGAGTGAGAAGCAACACAACAATGGAGATGAGATGTGTTTATGATAAAAAGAAATATTATATTCTTGTTTATGGTTGATTGATGTACAAAGATTTGTTTCGGATGTCATTTGTATGTTTATTTGGGGATATGTTATGTACCAGTGTAGTAGTGGTGAAGAATCATTTGGGAAATGCATATGTGACAATATAGTTGTTGAGAAGGGCATGTATTGCATAATGTAGTTGGTTGTGTTACATAGTTGGGTAAACTTTAGCTATTATGTTGTGTTGGTATTCCTGGTGGGTTGCATCTTCATTGAGGTTGCGGCTATTGCTCAGTGGTCAGCTGGTATCTCAGTAAGGCTGTTGATCAACTGTTGTATTTATAGCTGATAAATTTAACTTAAATTTAGCATCTGTTCCACTTTTTATTGGTTTATACTCACTAAAAATAAGAATTTATATAGTTTACATTATATCTTAAAACACAAAATTTACACAGTATTTAGAGTCAATATATGGACATGTGTGCACAAAAATGCAACAAGCTTGTGGTAAAAATAAGCTGAAGAACAAAATTATAAACACATTCCAGTGTATATTTCTCTAAAACTCATTAGTTTGGGCTATAGATATAAGTTACTTTCAGTCATTCCATCCCAAATATGGTGAGGTATGTAGCAAGGAAAAAGTTTATTGTATAGTTCTCGTGTAATATGAACCCTTAAATTTCAGGCTGATAAATCTGTGCATCTCATACATGATAAATAACAGTAACTTTTTTGTATGTATATCAGCACAAGCATTTCCTCAGTGAGAAATTCTGATCAAGTATCAAAACTAGTTCCTTTGTCTTTAGAATTTTTGATTTGTCTTTCATAAGAATCGAAGCGTGAGGATGATTAATTCATAGATGTTACAAGCTTAGTTGTAATAATGAAATCATTTTATGACAAGAAGAATCCACCATGACTTGTAATGTAACTCTGTTTGTAATTTGTTTTAACAGGATGATTTGTGCAGCCATCGAGGTTTACTGCCTAACACAGAGCAACAAACTTTCCAGATGTCACTCACTCGAAAACTCCGCTTCAAGTACAATCACATAATGCAACCAATCATACAACAACAGGTGTGTTGTGCTATAATCTTTTCAGTTTTTTTTGTTTTTTTTATTTACTTTTGTTATAATTGCTTTGATCAGACTAAAGTTTCTCAAAAATTTTAAACCAATGGCCATTGAGATTACTGGTGTCAAAGGCAATGAAGTTTACTCTCTTATTCAGGAAAATGAATGTTGTATATATTTACCTAACTCCTCTGCTATGAACAGGTTGTGACATAAAGAAGATTTTTAAGTGGAGTAAAACTGGTTTGAATTCAGAGTTTTCCTTCTCCTAGACTGGTTAAATTTGGTGAGTCAAGGTTAAAGAACTCAGTTTACCCTATTATTTTTCCTTGCTGGGGTAGAACTGATGGATTCATGCCTTTTCCAGTGACTGTAGCACTATGTGAAATGCAAACAGCCTTGTCCAGGTTTTGAATTTGGGTCACTGAGTCCCTTTCCTTATGATAATAACTATTATGTCAACCTCAGTATTAATGGTCAATTTTATTTCCTATGATGATAATTGTTATGCTAGGAATCACTAATGGAAATTTTGTATAAATGCCTTTCAACCTTCCTGACCAGAAATCCTGCTCTCTATAAGCCTTTACTCCTTCATAACCTTCTATCTAGCTAGTGGTGAATAATGCTGCAAGAATTGTTATTTTATTGTGAATAATGTCAGAAGACTTGTTTCTCATGTTCTTTAATTGACAAAGGCTGATGGAACTCGTTTTTCTTCATGACCAAGTCTGGTTCCTTCGATGATGATGTTCATTTCTTCACTCTCTCTCACAAAGTTCTGTTCTATGTCACTTTTGTTTTGGTTTGCTTTCACTGATCATTCCTACAAGTTCTACCATCTATTGCCCTTGATTGGAGAAAGATTCTATGACATTGGAAGTAAAAGCTTGGGAAGCAGTGGAAAATAGCCCTTAACAAATGGATAAAATATTCTTTTTGTTTGATTTATATTGTTTTAAATACAGTATCACCCATAAATAAGTACACCATAACCAATTTTTTTATAAAGTTTTCCTCTAAACCAAAAATAGTTGACCTTAGTCAAAGGTGACTCAAAAGGCTCCCTTTTCAATAGCTACTACACCAAGGTGTAGGGGAGGGCGCTGCTCCATTCCCTGGGCTGTTCCACTTTACCCTTGATGCTTACCTTATAATGCTGAGTGTTAAGCAAGGCGGCATCAAGTACCATTTTTTGAGTCTTTAGTAAGACTCGACTTATCACCAGACTACAGAAACCACCAACCCATTGATGTTTAATTGAATTATTAGTGATACATAACAAAACTTGGAACTATCTAACTTAGTTGTCTTATGCTAAAATGAATTGTTAGAAATAGAACTGTTTGATGATTTAACTGTGTGTAAACAAAGGGTTAATGTTTAATTGAATTGTTAGTGATACATAGCAATACTTGGAACCATTTAACTTTGTTGATTTATGCTAAATTGCATTGTTAGAAATAGAACTATTCAATCACTTAACTCTGTGTATCTAAAAAATGTGTTTACAAATCATATATTTAATATATATATGTAAAAACAGGATTTGGCATTAAATAACCAACAATGGTTGATATGCCATAAAACCAAACCAAACCACCAATCCATGGCGCATCTGTGTAGCCCTACACTTAACTTTCCACATTTTCTCTTTGCCTTTTTATGTTAACAGTGAAGATGTACCATTACAACTGCTAATAGAACATATTGATTTTCTATGTTCAGAAGATTTGAAGTCCAAATTTCTTGCTTGCTACATCCTCAATTTTTATAAGAATCACATGCTTCCATCTGGATGATTCCCTAAACTTACCACCCACATCCAGCAAGCAGTGAACATGTTTGGCACAACCTACAGCTGTAAACAGTTGTTCTCTAAAATGAAGCACTTCATTTATGACTATCAAATCTTTCCTTGTCTGATGTGCTCCTTCTGTCAACCTCTTCATTTTACCCTGATATTACATGTTTTTGTGATTGCAAACATCAGATGTTTCATTAATAAATTAGGATTGTTACCTTTTGAATTTAGCTGTTTTTCTATCCTTTTAAGATTGTAGCCTTGGACCCTCCTGAGTTAATCTTTGTGGCCCTTGGCAATGAAGTTGATGTTCATTGTTCTTCACTGATCACTTAATATGGTATGTCTCTGTTTAGTCTTCACCAGTGATGCCAATATCCTTTTTGATTGATATTCAGCTCTGTACACAATTCTCTGATTATAATCTATTGAAGATCTGATTAAAGATTTCAGTTATGTTTTTATTTACTTCTTTATGCAGCATACCCAAGTCACAAACCGAATGGAAAATGGAATTGGTGAAAATTTAGATCTGATTCTTCATGCTCATCAGAATATGAATAAATACTTAACAGCTTTTGTTGAACATGTAAGTTGATTACTGTTTTTTTTTTTATTTTAGTTTATAATCCTTTTATCTTGGAAGTTTGGATTGGTCCCACCTAAATTTATCTCTCTTGAATTTTAAAAAGTGTTTTGAACATTGATTTTTTTAAGGTGATTTTTATTGTTACAAGAGATGTTTTGAAAGTAATACTGTCTATTTATTTCGACAGAAACTATGACATATACATGGAACACAATAAAACCTGTGAATAGAGCAAGTTTTCAGCTACAAAACATTATTTTTCCATATAATCACCACTATTGGCTATAAATTTTTGCCAGCAATTCAGTGTTTGTGAAAGGTTTCATTGCAGCAATGTCAGGAAAATGTTGTCTGCATAGTGCAGAGTGATGATGTGGCCCAGGAAACTGCAACCTTCAGTTTCATAGTTGTTAAGCTAGTCCTGACTGATGGTTTTTCTGTTCCTATGGGGTCCACCAGTCATCAATTTAGTGATATGTCAATATTTTCAATATCATTTTCAATGGATATGTCACCTCTGTGCCTAGTTATCTGATTATAATTCATGGATGACTTGATCAAAGTGTTGTTCATTTTGTGGGTTGACAGTGGCATGTCACTCAAAATACTGTCACCATCCCTGAAATGCATTAAACTGTGCTCACATTCTCTGTTTGGTATTCATAAACATGTTGCAAGTATTTTTTCCGTGGTAAAGAATTTAGTGAAACATTTTTGCTTTTATGTCAGATTCCATTTTGCCAGAATCAGCAAGCCCCAAAAACCAGATGGGTTAATGCCATGAAGGTGCAATCACCAACATCAACCTCTTATGTTAAAGGACAATATAATATGAGGATGAGTTAAAAATTTTGCAATATTTTAGTAGTATGTGCTAGTTTGCTGTGCCTATATCATGTGACCAAGGCAGTTCAAGCTGCGAAAATTATCCGTCGTAGTTGGTAGTGTTTGTGGTCGTTGGTGCACTGACATGGGGATTGCCTCACTCCATGTGTGATTTGAAAGCTGCACATGAATTAGTCTAATTCAGGAACTTACGCTTTATGTGTTCAAGCTGAGCCATAATGCCATGGAAGCAATCAAAAAAAAATTGTTGTGCAAAAGGTTGATCACAGTACAGTAAGCAGACAGTTAAAAATATTTTGGTCAGATTGCATGAATATCGACAATCAGGCAAAGTCAGGTAGTCCTAAAACTGTGGATTCCAAGCCCGAGAGGCAAATCTGATGAGTAGCACTCAGAGTATCAGGCGAGCTTAGAATCTCACAGTGTGGTTTGTTACCTTCACAACCTCAGCAAAAGCATCCAGAGCCATTGAACTGTGCCTCACATTGCCAATATATTGCAAAATACCCCCCAAACCCCACCAAAAAATGATGTCCTGGGCATGACACTAAACTGCACTTGGTAGTAAGGTTCCAGTCCTGGTGCTGTATGGAATATGGAGTACCCCTTCATTGCGAGTACTTCTTGATCAACTCTGACCTGTTGTAAGGTTTCTCTATGGGTTAAATAAATCAAGGGGAATTTCCCATGGCCTAGTGACTAATGTGCTGGACTATATCATCATAGTGAGTTTAAACTTCAATTATGCTATTATGTTCACTTTCAAAGGTGTGAACCTCACCAGCTACATATTAAATAGTACCACTACTGTAGTTCTACAAGGATTGCTTTGGTATTAAATTAGTCATGTAGATTGAGATGTCATTAAACAAAGAAACCAATCTAAACCAATAGCCCTGTCGGCTGAGGCTGTAGAATACACAGACTACATCTCTCCACCAACGAGTGTTTTAGATATGACATTAAACAATCTGATTGGGAAATGCAGAGTACCCCTTCACTGCCGTTGCTCCTTGGTCCACTCTGACCCAGAGTGGTAGCAACTGATAGGGTCCTATCAATGGGTCAAATAGAACTGTTTGAACATTTGAACTGAGTGCAAACAAATGACTTATGCTAAATTCAGTTGTTTGGAATAGAACTGTTTGATAATTTAACTGTGTGTAAACAAATGGCAGATGTTTAATTGAATTATCAGTGGTACATAGCAATATTTGAAGCCATTTAACTTTGTTGACATGCTAAATTGAATTGTTAAAAATAGAACTGTTTGATCCCTTAACTGTGTATATCTAAAAAATGTTTTTACAAATCATATATTTAATATATATATGTAGAAATAGGATTTGGCATTAAATAATAAACAATGGTTGATATTGTAACATATTGACCTCTGACCCAACCGAGCTGTCAAATAAGAAATGCACCTGTGTAAATAACAGGTGCATCCGGTCGAAGATATCAGGGGATAAACTTTACTGTGGACAGGTTGAATTGAGCGCAGATGCAAAGCTCACTGAAGCAGGTGGGCATCAAACAATTATATAACCCGGTGCTACAGGAAGTTCGAGTTAGTTGGAGATCAGAGTTTGGAGTCAGTTGTTGCAGTTCAAGGAGTGAGAACCAGGTCCCAGCAGAGGCTTGGCTCTCAGGGTTGAGGTTGAGCACCCCAGGAGAACGAGAAAGAAGTGCTGCTATAGCCAGAAGAGCTGGGGGTCAATATGTTGCAGCTTTGTTCAGTCTCCAACTCACCTCTCACACAATAACCCTTTTGTAACCATTTTGAATAAAGTATGGGAGGTATATTTTTCTAAAGAACTGTGTCCGTTCGTCTTTATTGTGTTGACTATGTTTCTGCATGCATATGAGTATGTTACAATATGCCATAAAACCAAACTAATTGAAGTAGATGTGTTTGAAAATTATTAGTCATAGATATGAATACCTGAAACCATAAAATTGTGTGTAAATTATTTGGATTTGATAGGCATACTTGGTACTATAAAACTATGTAGAAACAAATGATTATTATTATTAAATAGGAATAGTTACTTTGAACAATATAATTGTGTATAGATGATTAGTATTTGATTGGAATACTTGAAACCATATAACTGTGTTCAAATTATTTGTATCCAATTTTGGTATTAAATAACCCATGCCATTAAACAAATAAACCAAAATAAACCAAACTATTACTTTTGTTGTGGGTCTTGTACATTGCAATTTATAGCATTTTTTTTCTTTTTCAGTCAATTAAAGATGTTGATTATATCGTAAAAGACAAGTCATTTTTAGAAAATATTATGGATGCTGAATTTGTAGAAACACTTGGCCAGAGCATATTTTATAATGGTAAGATTATTTACTTACATTTTGATTACTTGTTCACTGTACAATCCAAGATAGCAGTGGCTCAGTATCTTTATGTAAAATGATTTGAATTAAGCTTGTAATTTACTTTTTGTATGAGTTCAAAAACTTGTATAATTATAATGTTATAATGATCCAATTTTTGTATATTGCAAAAATAGCACATTGTAGCAAGATTTTTATTAGGACAATAACCATAAAGGGGCTCTTTATAGAAAAAAAAATTCAATCCAATTCCTAACTTTCCAGGTTCTGTATTTATTTTTATTCCTGTCATTATAATTTTTCAAAGAAGTTATTAAATGCTTCTTATAGATTTTTTCTCAGTTTTTAAAAAGACCTTATGGGCTCCTTGTAGGGCACCATTACAGTCACACTGTGGCTATGATGGTGCTGTGGTTTCATTAGCAAGTACTTGACTTAGAGTCGTGGCCTAATGAGTAGAGTGTTCGCCAATGTTCCGGGAAACCGGAGTTCAGTCTCAGGTCGAGTCTTACCAAAGACTCAAAAAATGGTACTTGATGCCTCCTTGCTTAACACTCAGCATTATAAGTATGGATCAAGGGTAAAGTAAAGTAATCCAGGGAGTAGTAGCTATTGAAAAGGGAGCTTTTGAGTCACCCTCGACTATAGGTTGCCAACTTTACTACTTCCTCTTATTTACTTTTTTATGGGTGATTAACTATTGTATAAATTCTATGAATGAGATGTGACTTGACACTGAGTTTAATGCCTGCTGAAGGTATCCTTTAAGTTTGAGTATCCTAGTATCGTAGGTGGACTATTAGACTCACAGGTTTTGTTTCTACTATTTGTTTAGGTAAGATTGTTATGGGAGAGTGATTTCCCCAAGTGCCCTCTCAACACTTTTTTCTGTTAACTACTGAGTCTTGGCAGACATTTTGCCAAGTTAGCTGACAGATCAAAGGGGAAGTAGGTTCATGTATTTTCCAAGGGAATTAGTGTAAAGAGAAGCAACCGCAGACAAAATTTCAATGATTGTCCTCTCCTTGCACTTTCTCTACAGTAAGTATATATTTGAAAAAATCTTGCATAAAAACTGCAACAAAATGTTGTGGGGAAATTGTCAGGAAATACAGTATTTCATTTTACTTTTCAATATTCTTGTGGAAATTAGTTTTTGTATACTTACCATAGAGCACTGGTTAGCATATTAGTCTCACAAGCCATTGTTAATGAATTTACACCAAGCATGGGCAACCTTTTTTGAGAAGTGGGCAGTAATTTTTGTTGAAGTTACCTCAACCATTTTTACTACAGAAAACCATATGTATAAGCAGCTACTTTACAAATAGGGAAAAGTTTTTTTTCTATTTGGTAAAAATATTATTTCTATAAAATATCAAGTGTTGGTATGATATTATCTCTGATATCAGTGTGATTAACACACACTGCTGCTGTGATACATTATGGAATACTTAAAAGGAAAAGAAAAAAATAAGTGTATTTAGTAAGAATATGATCCATGTATCAAAGAAAAAATTGAATATTTTCATTATCTGTTAATCAGAATTTTATCAAACTATTTTCTTTGAATTGTTAGTGGATATTTTGATAAACTCTATTTTCCTTGTGAAGTTACACGAGCCATTCAGAAAGCACTGGATTGCAGTTTGCCTATGATTGGTTTACACTTTATTGCTTGACAAATGTGACACGATGCTAAAGTTAGCTCTGTCCAATAAGTATGTAAAATAATTTTTTTCTTTTTTCAATACTCCTATTTCTGTTTTTTTTCTGTTTATAGATAATGGCCATTCATTTGACCAAGTTTTATTTTATGGCCATGACATGACCCTGTTGATATTTGAGATTTTGTTCTTCAATATTGTTGACCTTATTTGGCAAAACTTTGTCTTGGATGCCATCTTGACATACCTGGTTATTGAGGTAAGAGATTCTTTTTATCTGATAGAAATATACTGCTTTAAAACTTGACTATAAAAATAAATCTATTCAAGATACTGGCACTCATCATATAGTTTTGTAGAGAAACACTTGAAGTCTTTCAGTTATCAGTATGGGTGCTAAAACTATAGTTGTTGACAAGCATTTTGTGTGCTTGAATTAACAAATTGTTAGTATTGTGCATTTTAGGATTTATTTCTTGGTTAATTATCATATCAGGCTAGACATTTTCCCAAATTAGCTGACCATGGGACAAATCAATGAGAAAATGGGAAAAGGCATTTCCTCTTTGATAAAGTGAAGCAAACTCATTCAAAATTTGAATGAGCTGTCCTCCCCTTGCAATTTCTCCTCAGTAAATATAAAAAAATGAAAAAGGCTAGAATAAAAAACCACAAAAAATATTTGAAATTTTATTCTTCAATATTGTTGATCTTATTTGATAAAACTTGATGTCTTTCCTTATTGAGGTAAGAGAATTTTTATAGTGTCTACAAAAGAAACAGACAACTTCAAAATTTGATTTTTTAAAATTATTCAAGATAGTAAAACTGTATTGTGAGTGCCACTGAGAAACACTTGAAGTTTATTATTAAGGTTTTCATCAGTGACAGGTGTTTCACTGTCAGTCATGGTACCAAAAGCTATATCTTTTGAGAAGGCACTTTGTGTGCTTGAATTAATGAATTCTACTACTATTGCTGGAGAAGTAAGGATGAACTCATAAATGACATTCTCTTATGAACTCCTACATACAGATGTACCAGTGTTAGTTAACCAGCAATGATTTGCATACATCAGCTCTGTGATGCAGTCTAGAAGACCAACCAGAAGTAATGGCCAATAGGGATGGATGGTGAGAGAGTCGGGGAACTTTGTGCTGTCAGTGCAATTTGATGATGATGATTGCTATTGTTCCATGGCATTTTAGAACTCATTTCAAGAAATTATCAACAGTTGGTATAAGAAGTTAGAAACTATTAAATGTTTTGTGTTAAACTACTGGGAGACTACTGTTATATTTTGACCTTCGACCCAGCCCAAAAATACTATTCCAAGGTGATACACCGGAAGGAAGTGACACATTCCAATGGCCAGTAATTGAAAGAGATCGCGTGGGCGGATTAAGGCTTATGATATGGGACAAGGTGAAGGTCTCATTGTGCCACTACAGTCATGCACCAGAAGAGAGTAACCTCTGAACTGCATGACAGTTATTTCCGCTTGATGACGATTAAACATTCGATTTCAAAGATCCAGTAGGCGATCGTGTGGGCGTTGAGTTATTATTTAACTCAGTTGAGTTTTGGGTCCCAGGGCAGTTGGCAGCAGACTCCCAGAGGGTTAGAGACGAGATGTGGTAGGGAAGGCCACACCCGACCAAGGGGGAACTCGGAAACCCCCGAAGCAGTTGCCAGCAGACTCCCAGAGGGTTAGAGACAAGATGTGGTAGGGAAGGCCACACCAGACCGAGGGGGCCCTCGGAAAGCCCCGATGGAGTAGACCCCAACATCAGGAGAACAATAAAGACACAATGTGATGGTCATAACAGTGGGGTCAAAATATGAAGTTTATGTTCGGTCTCCAGCATCCTCTCACATGCAACCCTTCAACAACGTTTTCAAACCCTTGCAATAAAGTGAGAGGTGAATATAATTGTAAAGAAGTCTTCATGCGTCCTTTATTCATGCGTCTGTCGTTTATCATGCGTCTGTTATCATTGCGTTGGTATGTATCCAGTATATATATGTATATTTCTGCATGAATCAGCAGATGACAATGCAACATATATTAATTTGGTGCATGTGCCAGCAGAGTTCTTCAAGGATTCAAAACGAACCTGGTTACCGTAAACGACAGTTTTTAAGCATCACAACACGACATCAACGAAAAGGACAAAGAAAAATGCTGGAATTGAAGGAAGTAAAAAAGAGAAAAAAACAAGAACAAGCTAGCAACAAAAAAAAGAGGAAGGAGAAAGGAACAGACCGACGCGAAAAGAACAGAAAAAAAGACGGAAAGAAAAAAGAGAAAAAGAGAAAAAAAAAATTGTAAGTAGAGCGCTCATTCATGTAACTTCTATCTCTCTCTGTTATTTAAATTGGGTAAAATAGTGAAAGATTTGTTTTAATGACAAGGGCCTTTCTAGAAGCATAAAATTGAAAGTAATTTTTTAAAAAAATGTGTGGTCCCTCGATAAATATTGAAATTACTGCTATGTGTGGTGCTGTATCGAAGTGAGGGAGGAAAAAAGAAGGGAACAAAGATGGCTATTGGACAGTTATTGTCCGTTTTTTGATAGCTTATCGTAAACGATAAATTTTATGATAAATTTTATGAATGGGTATTTTTTTATCACAAATTGGTCTTTGTGAGTAAAAAAAAAAAATTCGTTGTAACTTTTCATTGGTCCAGACAGGTGGTGATTGAAAATTAGAATTTCAGTCCAAGATTTGGAATCCCGCATATCTGTAGTTAAGACCTTTTGGTCAGGTTTTCATATTTGGAACTTGTGGATTGGAAATGAGAATTTTAATCCGAGAGATGGAATCTTGGGAGCATTAATGGTTTGTCCAAAAATTTCGCACATTGGTGGTTTGAATAATGCGCATATACTTTTTCGATATTTATGAAGTTGGGAGAATCGATATTTTCGGCGCTGGTAGAATCAGGCCGGTTGTTTTGATGTAGAAATTGTTGATATGAATTATTGAAGACATGGGTATTGTCTTGAAAATGGTCTAGCTGTGGAGGCAGAGTAACTAAGAGACAGATGTTTTTTGTGTCTGACGAGGCAGACAGGTATTTTGTGAGTTACCCCTGGAGTGAAGCTTTGAAATTGTTATTGGGGAAGATATTTTGAAACAGGGTTTTGGATGTAATAAAGAGATGCGCAGAATTTTGACGGAACCAAGTGTGGTGAAGATTCGCAGATTCGGAAGTATTTTGAATTGGGAAATGTTGGCAGAATTTATAAAAGTTTGGGCTGTTTAGAAAAAAAAAAAAACGGGGATATTTTGTGAAAAGAAAAAAAAAAAAGAAGAAGAATGCTCGTAAGCTATTGAAAAAGTTGTATTATAAATCAGGCTTAATTTATGGTATTATAGACTGAAATTGAATAAACTGGGAGGCGGACCTATAGTTATCATGTTAAGGTAAAGACAGAGATAAGGTTGAAAAAAAAGGGACATTGAATGAGCAATTTATTATGAAAAAAAATGAAAAAAATGAAAACAAAAACAAAAACGTACAGGACAATAGAAAAAAAAAACAAAAAGAAAAAAAAAGAAAGAGAAACTTGAACATTGTTGAACACAGCATATAAGAAAAAAAAAAGAAAGAAAGAACAGACATTTTTAGTAAAATAGACAGTACATCACTACATAGATTGAAAAAAAGAAGAAAAGAAAACTGAACATTTTTGAACTGTGATTGTAACATTGTTTTGACTTGTTTTAAAGTGAAAATTTTTGAGTTTGTTTGAGTTTAAAGGCGACATTAGAATTTTTTTTTTTTCCTGTTCATATTATGAAATTTGACGAAAACCATTAACAGAGGATTTTATTCTAGGTTTAATGATATTTGAAATTATATTGATTCTAAAATTTTTTTTTTAGAATTTGGGGTTTTCGTGGAATAGGAAATATTTTTTTTTTTTGGGGTTTCTGTTTTTGAGGAAATCGTGGCTGACGTGAGAATAGGACAGACATTCATCCAATTGGTTTCAGATTGTTCATGGGTAGACGGCAAAGAAAGCAATTCTATCGAAGAATTCGCCGACCCATGAAGCTGTTGAGGGCCTATTTGGCTTCTATTTTTTTAGTTTGGAGTTCCGAGGATGGAATAAAAGAAAAAAGGCGTGGCCTACTCCAAAATTTTGTGGATGATGTCTATGTCTTTCAGTCACGATGATGTTTTGGATTCGTGTGTGATTTGGCAAAGTGAAACGAATCTGGGAAAGGCGAGGTGCCTATATATTGGTAGCCACCAGGGTTCCTGATTAAATTGAAAAGAAACCTGGCGCGGGTTTGATCAGGTAAAACATGTTTCCTCTGGGGCTTGCAAACCAGTGTGCATGGAAACAGAAACTTAATGAAAAAAAATGGGTAACACATTGCTAATTAGTATTTTGCGTGGACTATTTTAGGTGGTTTACAGCATGCGTGCCAGATTGTGATACATTCAGATGTATTGTGATACTTTGTTTTGGGCCATGATTTTTGTGGATTTTTGTGGAATGCTTTGAGCCTTGAAGATATTGTGTTTTAGTTTATGAAATTCTCCGGTTACTCCAGGTAGGAACCTGTTGAGCAAAGAACTGGAGTGTAGTCATGAGGAATCCAGGTGAAATGTATTGCTGGAATGACCAGGGTCACTAAGTTTGTGACCAGGATATAGACCAGAGTATGGTCCTTTTTAAGGTTTTGAAATTTCTTCAAGGAATTATGGAGAGCCCGTTGTGTTGAGAAGATAAAAAATGCATCTGTATGGTACCTTGATGCACACATGTCAAGATGGCCAACCATGCAAATATAGTAAGAGAAATTTAGATAATAATTAGCCGGGCAAGTGTTACATAGAGAGAAGGTTGCCTTCTAAGTAAGATTTTGTTTGCTGTGGTTCAAGTGATTCTTTTTGTGTTTTCAGCCATTCATTGTCCTTGTAAATTATTCTGTAAAATATGCGTGAGGGTGATGGAGACGAACGTGAAGAAAATTCCACATGTCGAATTTTGAAAAATAATTAATGGATGAATGTTATATTTTGACCTTCGACCCAGCCCAAAAATACTATTCCAAGGTGATACACCGGAAGGAAGTGACACATTCCAATGGCCAGTAATTGAAAGAGATCGCGTGGGCGGATTAAGGCTTATGATATGGGACAAGGTGAAGGTCTCATTGTGCCACTACAGTCATGCACCAGAAGAGAGTAACCTCTGAACTGCATGACAGTTATTTCCGCTTGATGACGATTAAACATTCGATTTCAAAGATCCAGTAGGCGATCGTGTGGGCGTTGAGTTATTATTTAACTCAGTTGAGTTTTGGGTCCCAGGGCAGTTGGCAGCAGACTCCCAGAGGGTTAGAGACGAGATGTGGTAGGGAAGGCCACACCCGACCAAGGGGGAACTCGGAAACCCCCGAAGCAGTTGCCAGCAGACTCCCAGAGGGTTAGAGACAAGATGTGGTAGGGAAGGCCACACCAGACCGAGGGGGCCCTCGGAAAGCCCCGATGGAGTAGACCCCAACATCAGGAGAACAAAGACACAACGTGATGGTCATAACAGTGGGGTCAAAATATGAAGTTTATGTTCGGTCTCCAGCATCCTCTCACATGCAACCCTTCAACAACGTTTTCAAACCCTTGCAATAAAGTGAGAGGTGAATATAATTGTAAAGAAGTCTTCTTGTGTCTTCCTTCCTGCGTCTTTATCATGCGTCGTTTATTCATGCGTCTGTCTTTGATGTTGTGTCGTTGTGATGCTGAATGATGATGTAGATGACTATATAACACTACTTGTATCTCTAAAACAAGTGGAGCATATCTACAGTGTATCACAAAAGTGAGTACACCCCTCACATTTCTGCAGATATTTAAGTATATCTCTTCATGGGACAACACTGACAAAATGACACTTTGACACAATGAAAAGTAGTCTGTGTGCAGCTTATATAACAGAGTTGATTTATTTTCCCCTCAAAATAACTCAAAGTATAACCATTGAAAGCTAAACCCCTGCCAACAAAAGTGAGTACACCCCTAAGAAACTACACCCCTAAATGTCTAAATTGAGTACTGTTTGTCATATTCCCTCTAAAATGTCATGTGACTCATTAGTGTAATTAGGCCCATGTGTGCATAGGGAGCAGGTGTGTTCAAATTTGTAGTGCAGCTCTCATACTCTCTCATACTGGTCACTGAAAGTTCCAACATGGCACCACATGGCTAAGAACTCTCTGAGGATCTTAAGACATATTGTTGGACTACATGAAGATGGGCAAGGCTACAAGAAGATTGCCAACACCCTGAAACTGAGCTGCTGCATAGTGGCTAAGATAATCCAGCGTTTTAAAAGAGCGGGGTCCACTCAGAACAGGCCTCGAGTAGGTCGTCCAAAGAAGCTGAGCGCACATGCTGAGCATCACATCCAAATGCTTTCTTTGAAAGATCGGCGTAGGAGTCCTGTCAGCATTGCTGCAGAGATTGAAGAGGTGGGGGAGTCAGCCAGTTAGTGCTCAGACCATACGCCGCACTCTACATCAAATTGGTATGCATGGCTGTCACCCCAGGAGGAAGCCTCTTCTGAAGACGATACACAAGAAAGCCTTCAAATAGTTTGCTGAAGACATGTCAACAAAGCACATGGATTACTGGAACCATGTCCTATGGTCTGATGAGATGAAGATTAATTTGTTGGTTCTGATGGCTTCAAGCATGTGTGGCGGCGACCAGGTGAGGAGTACAAAGATAAGTGTGTCATGCCTACAGTCAAGCATGGTGGTGGGAATGTCATGGTCTAAGGCTGCATGAGTGCTGCAGGTGTTGGAGAGTTATATTTCATTGAAGGAAACATGAACTCCAACATGTACTGTGAAATACTACAGCAGAGCATGATCCCCTCCCTCCAGAAACTGGGTTGCAGAGCAGTGTTCCAGCATGATAATGACTCCAAACACACCTCCAAGACGACCATTGCTTTACTGAAGAGCCTGAGGGTAAAGCTGGCCAAGCATGTCTCCTGACTTGAACCCAATAGAACATCTTTGGGGGATCCTCAAGTGGAAGGTGGAGGTGTGCAAAGTCTCAAATATCTGCCAGCTCCGCGACGTCGTCATGGAAGAGCGGAAGAGCATTCCAGTGGCTACTTGTGAAGCTCTGGTAAACTCCATGCCCAGGAGAGCAAAGGCAGTTCTGGATAATGATGGTGGCCACACAAAATATTGACAATTGACATGGTGTATGTTAATATTGACAATTTTCCCTAAGGGGTGTACTCGCTTTTGTTGGCAGGGGTTTAGCTTTTAATGGTTATACTTTGAGTTATTTTGAGGGGAAAATAAATTAACTCTGTTATATAAGCTGCACACAGACTACTTTTCATTGTGTCAAAGTGTCATTTTGTCAGTGTTATCCCATGAAGAGATATACTTAAATATCTGCAGAAATGTGAGGGGTGTACTCACTTTTGTGATACACTGTATGTAACTCACACAAAACTGTAAGGATGGCCGATTGATAGTTACAAATTCCATACCAGACTGTTTGAAAAATTTCATGGAAACTGTCGAAAATGATTGCTTTCTGTTGTACCGTAGTAAGGAAAAGATACACAGTAAAATAGAGTTAATTATTTATTAACTCAAGTGGTACAGTTCGCCTAGTGTTATAAGTCTCGCACTGTTGGTGTTACGTTGGAAGTTGGTCTTACTACTGACCGACACCCCTTCAGAGCTGTTTCTCTGCTTCTGCTTAAGGAACATGACGTCTTTTATACTTCCGCGATACCAGAAGTCATGTGGTACAAGCCACTATACAACACTTTCAAAGTGCAGTTATTAAAAAAAATTTGTGTGACCAGCACAGATGCATGCAATGATTTCTGTACAGAAATACTGGGGCATTGTAAAAATGAAGATCAGAACATGAGCAGAAAGTTACACTAATAAACTTCGAGTGTTTCTCTACAAAATTCTGTATCGTTAGTGTTAATATTCTAAATATTTTTTCAGATAGATTTTTGAAAGTGTCTATTGTTTCCGTCAACACCTTGTATAACTTTTCTACTTTCAGTTCTGGAACTGACAAAATACTCTGTTATTCCTCTCTTTGTCTGACTTAAAATATGCTGGTGTGGGGTGGGGGTGTCTTGCATATAACACCAAACTACATCTGATGATGAGACTCCAGTTCTGGAGATCTGGCAAGTGTGGAGTAACCCTTCATTGCTATTACTCCCTGGTCCAGTTGGAGTGGTAGTACCTGTTAGGGTCCCATCTATGGGTCAAATAGATCTGTTTAAAAATTATTTGTATTCAACAAGAATTCTTAATGCCATACAATTGAAAATTATTTGTATTAAGAAGAGTTACTTGAAGCTATAATTGTTTACTAAAGATTATTATTAGTTACTTGAAGCCATGTAACTGTGTGCAAACAAATGACTCATCAAATCGAAATATTTACTAGAAACCATATAATTATTTATATTAGATAGGGATACGTTAAAGCATACAACTGTGTACTAATTATTGGTATTAGGAATACTTGATATCAAATAACTATGCAAAATGCTCTTAGGAAACAACTACACAGAAAATGTAAATATAAATGTACAATGAATACTATTCCCTAACCTCTCAGCATAAAATAACCCAAGACAAATTGACATGCTATTAAAGTCAATTGGTTGGTCTAAGAGTGAGTAAATTCTGTGTTTGAGAGTGTTGCTTCCTAGATTAAAACTAAAATGTGAGCTCTGATGAAACTAGATTATGATAATCCAGTCGGGGGTTAAAGTCCTGGTAGCGTAATGGCTAAAGTGTTTGACTGAGGTCTCAAAAGAAAAGCGAGGTTGAATTCCAGTCACATTATGTTCACTTTTGGACTAATGCTCCTCCCCACAGATATGAGTTAAATAATATTACTACTGCTCTTTCACAAGGATGGCTTTGGTATTAAATAACCCATGAAAGTAGATATGCCATTAAACAAACCAAACCAAACATTAATCCAGAGGATTAGCATGGCATTGGAGACCAGTGATTTTAGACCTAATAACTGACTAGTCCGAGAATAAAACAAAATTTTTTGTTAAAAACGATGTTTATAGAAAAATAAACAAATTTTCTATAAACAAGAAACAAGGGAAGTAACTTATGTTGTTTTATTTTCACATTTAATCTAACTAAAAAAAATATTTTTAATACTTTTATCAGATTTCATTAGAAAAAAATGTTAACTTGGTATAACTGCTGATTGATCCAAATAAACTGTGTAGCATTAATAGTAGATGAATCAAATTAGTCATGATTACATACATCTGAATTGGTTCTTACAAAACTGATCCAATTATGCACCTAGTTTCAGTGTGTAATGACCCTATTAAGTGGAATCTAGTGTAATTGATTATAACATTATTTTTATTTTCTTTTTAGTTAGAGTTATTGCTATTAGATGCTTCATTTAGAGAATAGTAATAAAAACTAGTTTGGATAAAAAATTTCCACAATAATTCATTTTAGGTTGATTATCAGACTCATAGATTTTATTGCTCTCATTTGTTCAGGAGATGAACGACAGAAATAGAACAAATTCATGTTCTTTCTCAGCTATGGGTAAATAGTAGGGCAAACTGGGTTTTTTAGCCTTAGTTAGGCCACCAGTCTAGGAGAAGGAAGACTGAATTTAAACTAGCTTTACTCTGCTTAGAAATTGACACATCCTGGTTGTGGTGATGGGTTTGGGTGAATACATACTGTAAATTCAAGTAAGGTAGTTATGGGACAGTGGTTTGCCAAAGTTCTCCCTCATTACTATTTTCTGTTAAAGAAATGTCTGGCATATGATAATCAACTGGCCATGGGACAAATCAAAGGGCATTAGTGTAAAGTGAAGCAACCTCAGCCATAATTTGTTTTCCCCATGAACATTCTCTTCAGTAGCTATAAAAAGTGTTGGGAACTTGTCTTCATCTGAATGTACAAACATTAATAGACAAGGATGAGGTGGAGTCTGTATTCCCTTTAACCTGTGCAGCTGTACATCAGAAACATTTTTCAAGTTTCAGCTAAATAAAAGATGAAACTACAGTATTGATCCCCCCAAAAGAAACTGAACCATTTTATTATTGTCACAAATTTTAATGACTGAGACACACATAGGAAGTGATTATTTTCCTTGATTATTGTTGTCAAATTTTCCTTCATTGTAGCAAAAAGTCATAATTCTCTAAAAGGAAAATTCCCAGAAATAGCAAAATATAAGAAATTTCTTTGAATTTTCTTTTCCATGACTGTATGCTGATTGGCAAGCTATGCTTTTGTTAATGAGTTCAGTTCTCACTGAATATACCCCATACTCCCTTATATCATTATGCCTATGACAGATGAATGTAGGTTTCATCATGATACTCTTGTATAATCAAATTGTATTGCTTCATTCTTACTAGTCCCATAACCTGGTTTTGGTCAGAGATGAGGCACTACTCATATAATGTCTCTTGGGCAGGAATAACCTGGTGGAACCCATCTCTCTGCAACTAGTTTGAATTCAGTTTTCCTCCTCCTAGCCTGATTGCCATACCGAGGTTAAAGAATCCAGTCTGTCTTATTTACCCATAGCTGGAGGGAGAATACTTGGATTCATATCTTTCCTAAGGCTATTAATACTAAGTGAAATGCAGTCTCATGCAGGATTTGAACTTGGATAGCCAAGTTTACTTCCTATGATAACCCTTATGCCATGAGTGTCTCCAAATGTACTGCTTAAATTAGCTAAATTCAGTTAATGGGATGGGATACACTTCAGCTGGTTGTGAAAGTTGAGCTATATTTATAGATTAAAACTGATCAATTTAGATTGACCTACATGTGGATTTAGAATTTTTTTACCTTTATTTTCCTATTTTACTTACCTCTATACTGTTGTAGTTAGTTAATGGTTTTTACCATTATTTTATAGTCTATAAGATATTTTCCTTTTATATAACAATATAATTGTCTTTATTTTATTTATTCATTTTTAAAAACAATATACATCATTTTCAAAGAGACTGAACAATGCAGAAGCTTTGGCGAAAGCCCAAAATGACCAGTGCTGCTGCATTTTAATATAAATTGTTTCTAGAGCAGCAATGTTCTTATGTTACCTAAACAATCCTATGGTGCAAGGTCTTGTGGTCACTGAAAAGAACCTAAGATTTAATGTGGGTCATATCATTACAGTGTATTATCCACAGGTACATATTGTTTAAGATGGGTTTTAAAAAATTAATGATTATATATAGATGAAAGCAGTTTGTACATTTGATATTTAAATCAGAACTGCACAATTAACTTTTGACATCTTATTTTAAAGTACCCACATTGGGAAACAGGCCTAAGTTCACTGATCCTTTTAGCTTAGAATATAATTTACAACAACAGAGGATCAAACTCTGGAGAAAAATTTACTTTTGGTTTAAGCATATTTCTTATATTTGGTTTGGTTTTATTGTATATCAACCACAGTAGGTTATTTAATGCCAAATCTTGTATGCATATAAATATTTGTAAATATTCTGTTGATAACATTTTTAAATGGGCCTGAGCTCATTTTTTTTTTTTTTGCACACAGTTAAATGGTTCCAAGTATTGCCATCTAATATGAATGATTCTATTTACTATTAATCATTTGATTGCACATAGTGAAATGGTTTCAAGTATTCCTATGTAATAGTAACAATTCAACATCAGTCATTTGTTTGCACACATTTAAATAGATATACGAGTTTCTACACAGTTAAATGGTTTCAATTATTGCTACCTAACACTTATAATTCTCTTCAATATTAATCATTTATTTTCACACAGTTAAATGGTTTCAAGTATTGCTATGAATTCAATTAAACATCAGTTGTTTGCTTACACACAGATAAATGATCAATCAGTTCCATTTGACCCATAGGACCCCATCAGGTGTTACCACCCCAGGTCTGAGTGTACCTGAGAGCAATGGCAATGAAGGGGCATTCTGCATTTCCCAAAGCTCCATTATTACTGGAGCCTCACCATCAGATGGCTTAATGACATATCCAGGACACTCAGTGGGCTAGGGTCTTACAGTCTCAGCAAACTGGGCTATATTTCTTAGAATCGACATTCAATTTATGACAGCTTTTAAAATAACCCTAACATTTGTTGAACCATTCAAATGTTTTAGAGCAATTGCAGAGTGTTACAAAGTTTAATATTATTTATAAAATTACTTATGTTAATATTAGTCTAAACTATAGTAATTAATTAGTTTAAAGGAAGTGGGTGTCCTCATGGCGTAGTGACTAAAGTGGTGGACTTCAACATACGGTATTCAAAACTCCAGTTGCACTATTACATTCACTTTTGGACTAATACTCTTAGGAAAAGTATGATGAACCCCTTTATCTCCCCAGCTATGCATGAAATGATACTCCTATTGTCCTTCAATGGAACCGGACATTGGCCGAGCGGTTAGTGTTTGCCAATGGCCCGGGAGACCTGGGTTCAATCCCAGGTCGAGTCATACCAAAGACTTTAAAAATGGAACTTGATACCACCTTGCTTAACACTCAGCATTATAAGGTACGGTTCAAGGGTAAAGTGGAGCAATCCAGGGAAAGGAGTAGCACCCTCCCCTACACCTTGGTGTAGTAGTTATCGAAAAGGGAGCCTTCGGGTCACCCTCGACTATGGTCGCTAACTTTACTTATTGTCCTTCCATAAGGAAAGCTTTGGCATTAAATAAAAATGTAGTTGTAAGGAAAACATAGTAATGTTATTAATCAGCACAGCTTCACATTTCTGAAACCAAACTTAATATTCATTCCAATGAATCAGTGTACCTTGTGTTATCTAATGTGGCTTCTTCAAGATAAGGTGTTATATATGCAAATTTCAATATTAAAAACAAATTAATCAGTTTGGTTATTACAATTTCTTTTTCACTTTTAACTAATGATTTGTTTATATTTCAGCTTATTAATATAATTCGAAATGGAGCAGGCAAGAAGAATTTAGCAAGAAAAACCCTCGTTGACCAAAGATTCCTCATTTAAACAAACTCGGATGAATTCTGTGGTGCCATTACAATATGGATTTATTTTTGTTTACTCAAAAATAAAATAATCTCATTTTTGAGTAATAATCAACCTAAACTCTTACCATCTAAAAATAAAATTTTTAGCAGTTTCAAGTTATATGAAGATTAGGAAAAGGAAGTTTATGATTATGTAAACATCTTTTATATTGTCTGTAGCTTTGAATAGAGGTCATTCCCATTTAAAGAATTCTAGTATGACTTTTCTACTGATATAACTAAAGAAAGCTAGATAAGGTAATTATGAACCTTTGGAAAGAGACTTTATTTGATGTGAAATGCAAAAACAATATCAAAAAAATTTAAAAAAAAAAATATAAAGTTGTTCTCAGATCTTTTCAAAGAATTTTTATAATCCTTGAAATATAATTTGAAGAAAAAAAATTCATTATACTTCAGATCAAGTAAATGACTCTCTGAATATTTCAAATTTGTGTTTAAGCTCTATACTGCTGAACAGATTCCAAAGTGTTGAGGTCGAGCTTAGTTGAAGCCCTGTGCAGAACAGATAACTCTTCCGAATAGTTGACTTAGCCAGTATTTTTTATTTTTATTCAACAAGTGCTTTCCAATAGCAGACTCATGCATCATATAGAATCATACATATAATTTATTTGATATGGTTTCGGCATTGTCTTCTGAGAACTATGTACTGGTAAAAATGTCATGTTAAAAAAAAAATTTTTCAACTGTCTGACGAATTTTTCACATCTTTTAAATTGCGATTAATATAACTATGGAAAGTTGGTATGCAGTCTCCGTCTCTTCCAAAAAAAAACAAAAAAAACCGTCCTACTTATCTGCCCTTGGATCATAATTACTCCAAAGGTTTCACTTTTTATCTTCAGATTTATCTCCCTTTATTTATTCTATCATTACCAGTATAGTGTTATTAAAAAGTGAGGACGCGGAGCCTTGCAGTGATTAGTAAGCAAAGCTAACTTCTACAGCACAGTTTCGCCTAAAGTGAGGATATAAACAGAATAAAAATTATATATGTGTTATACACTCCTCTTGATTAGGCTGAGAACTTTTTTAGCACATTCCTTTATATTCAACCTTAAAGAAACCTATCAAATATTAACCAAAAGATTTGATAGAAAAATAGTTATGTATGCCTAATCCTTCTCACTAAAATAATTCCGTCCATTCATCAAATAAATATATTTTTATCTGGATTGCATTCTCTTTTTTTCATTTAAAAATTTGTTTCTTGATTTATTGTATTTTCTTTTATATTTATATATAAAAAAGTGTGTGTGTGTGTGTGTGTTGGGAGGTCAAGTTATTTTTCTCCAAAAATGGCATCTCAGTGAACAAGAGTTCCTACAAGATAAAAAGATATAAAAAATCAGATGCCAATATTGGTTTTCATGTCACATTTTTAAAAGGGGATAAAGGCTGAATTGATTGCCAGGCACTCTTGCAAAGGAATAGGAAGTAACCGAGCAATTTTTTTGCACTGCCCCCCTCCCCGGAAGTATGCTTGGTGCAGTGCACTCCCTTTGAATATGGACTTATCCTAAAACTGAATTCTCAAAACTAACATTTAGAGAAAGAATTACAATGGATGAATTCAACAGAAGATTCTTTACCAATTGGCCATGAAAGAATTCAGTTGTAGCATAAAAAATTAACCATTTTCTTTTTGTGTGGGTGGTGCTGTTTTATGAGTTAGAAGCTCTGAATATATCTAAATTTTTCTGTCATTCCACAAACAATGAATACTGTGATAGATGGTTTAGGTAAACATACTTTCTTTTTTGGAAGAATAAGTGGGTGGAATCTTGAATGATATAATGGCTTGTCAACCATTACAATCAAGTTAGTATGGAGCACCCAGTCTAAAACTTGATCTTGTGCCAAGCTAAGCCCAGAAAATGACTTTCTTAGAAAAAAGTTTTGTCTTACATATTGTACACTTGAAGGCTGTAGAATTGATTTGTCCAAACCATATAACAGTGGTAAAACAGAAGTTTTTGGATTTAAAAAAAAAAGTGTTTTGGTCAATATATTCTTTGGCTTTCTTTCATCAGGTTAGTTTAGTCTAGCTTAGTTTGGCACAAGTTCAAATATGGGACACTCATTGAGAATCAAAATCACTAATAATAATCAGTTAGTGTAATGTTAACAAGCTAAGGCATCCTCCTCCCTCACATGTATGTTATAGTTGTACATAAGTTTGTAGATATTAATAACATGTAGAAACATATCTTAAGTTAATATACTGGAATTTAAGAATTAAAGTAAGACTATCTAAAAAGATCAGCTGTTACTTCCCGTTTTCAATTTAAATCTTGTTCTGTAAATTGCATATCTTTTGCAGTGTACATCATTTATATATTTATTCATATAAAGTGAAAGAAAAACACACACCTGAGGAAGGCTAAATTATGAATTTCCCAAAATGCTTCAATAAGAACAAAGAAAACCAGTCTTAAAAATATAGAAGCAATTGAAATTTAACCTTTTTCAGACTGAATTTATTTTTTTAATTTCACTAGTTTTAAGGTAATTCAAGTTCATATGTGTACTATAGCTATGCTCAATTGGTGTTGCTAACAATACTTACCTTTATTATATACAGGTTTTAAGATGGTCATAGATGCTCATCAAGTACTTTGTTAAAATCTTTTATTTATGCCTAGCATGCATCTCACTTTCAAAATCTAATACCACAAATATTCATTGTAAAAAAAAAAAAACTCTGAAGAGATATATATATATATATATATATATATATACACACACACACATACATACACATACTTCTGATGTATTTGTTCTTGTTTGATAAAAGAAAACAAAAACTAAATGTCTGTGTCCATAGAAATACTAACAAGTGTAAATTTCTTTAAATGTAGATTTATCCGCATTGTACGGAAATGGCCATCATTTCTTTGAGAAATTTTCCCTTTTCAAAAAAAAAAAAAAAAAAAAAAAAATTCAAAAGTTGGTGACTCAATTTATGATGTATACATAATGTTAAATTGAACAGTGACTGTGTACATGCTTTTTTAAAAAAAAAATTTAAAGAAACTTGATAACCACTTTTAAAACAATGAGTTTTCTTTGAATGTCATACATCTAATTGCAAATCATGGTATTAACTTTGGAGATTACTTAATGTGTTATTGGCTTAAGTAGTAATTTCATTTTGGAGAGAGAGAGAAAAAAAACTATATATATATTACACACACATACAAAGAAAAAAAAATCAAATACTCTTAGTCAAATAGATTTTTAAACATTGAGAAATTAGCCCCAAAATTCCAGTAAGTTTGGTTGAAATCTGGCCAGAAATGGCCTTAGAGATATGAACAGATAGACATTTAGTGAATTATAATCAGATAGATTTGTCTGATGTAGCTTGTTAAATGACCTATCTGGAAAGGATTAAAATTATTTAGAAGTCTCCAAAGCTGAAAAGAGTGTGTGTGTGTGTGTATATGAGTGAAAGAAAAAAAAAATAGAAAAAAGTAAAGTCCTTGTTTCACCTTGAAGAGAAGACATTTAACACATACATTTAAGCAAAATAAACCATTTTTTATCACATTAAAAATTCAGTCAACCTTTGACACTTGTTATCATTGGAGGGTGGCAAAAATGGTTATTGGTGTTCAAAATAGAATTAGTGAGCAAAATTCAAATCCTGCCTTAAGCTGTCTGCATTTCACTTTGAGCTAATGCTTTTGGGAAAGACATGAAACCATCTCTTCTCTCCAGCTGTAGATAAACAGTCAGGCAGACTGGGCTCTCTAACGTAAGTAGGCAAATCTGTTTAGAAGGAAAAATTGAATTCTAAAGCAGAGGGCATGGAACTTGCAACTCGCACTTATGAAAACCTAGCTACTGAAATCATTGCACCATTACAAATAAAATGCAGCTGCACCCCTATACTTCTTAAAGAGTTGGCAGTAGTCCTTCCCAGTTTTTTTTTTTTTTTTTTTTTTTACTTAGCCTTTATTCACAAGTATTAATTCTATAACAGAATTCTTTTTGGTTTCTGTGTTTAATGGTATATCAACCTTCATGGGTTATTTAATGCCAAAGCCATCATTGTAGAAGAACAGTAGAGATGCTATTTAACCCATAGCTGGGGGAGGGGATAAAGGGATTATCTCCCCCCCCACTTCAAGAGTATTAGAATGAAAGTAAAGAGAGGAGTTTGAACTTGCTTATATCAAGGCCTCAGTCGAGCACTTTAGCCATTATGCCAAAGAATTCTTTTTCAAGTGCATCAAAATTTTGAAAGCCTTGTTTTTTTGTTGTTGCCAGAAGAGGACATGAGAATATTGAAATTCTAAGTCAACTATTCTTCAGTATTCAGAAGTCACCTACAAAATACTGAGAGTTGGAGTTTAGATTGAGACTAAATTTTAGAACTTAAATTAACATTTTTACATAAAATTAGAAAAACTACAGGTAGAATAAATTCAGGTAAAGAAAAAAAAAGTATTTGTCAGTCTTACAGTTGCTGGATCTTGGCATGGTTGTATGGAAAATCAAACAGTTGCCTATGCAGTAGATATCTCTTTACAATACAATGTTGGAGGACAGCAACTTCTGGTTTCAAATTCAAAATTTTTCCTTCAAAACTGGTTACCCTAAAAAGTCAGCTTAGTTTTCCCTATCATTTTACTCATAGCTGGGTGTGTGGGGATAAAAGATGGTTTCATATTTTTTCCAAGGGCATTAGCATCAAAGGAAATGCAAAGAACCTGACCAGAATTTGAACTTGGCTCACCAAGTCTATTTTTCTTTGATGAAAACCACCATGCAAGAAATAAAGTTGCTTGTAAAATCGACAATCTCATGAATTATTAAGGAAAGGGAGGTCACAATTAGTGAATACTATTTGAACAAGATTTTCCTTTTGTCTGTTTTACAGCAATAATGTTGCCAGCTCATCTCAAAGCTGAGATAGTTGCATTTTTTTTTTTTTTTTAACTGGCTTCAGTAGTTGTGTTCAAATCCAGTTTAGAAAACCCAGAGTGGTTCTGAATGCTGATTTTTTTTGAAGCAGTCACTAACTTGCTCACTGCCTTAAGAGATTGTGCTACTTTTGGTCAGGCATCAGGCTAAGCTTAATAAATACCTCATCTTACAAACCATTGCTATTATAGAGTTTAACTTTCAATGGCTGCACCCCTAAAACTATTTCAAACCTGTAATTGATCAAATTTTTACTGAATGACTTAAGTATTTGTATGTTTCCCCACTGGTACTTATGTTGAAGTAGAAGTCTTGGGATTTAAATACTAATTTAAAATGGCAAACAGGTATAAGATTCAAACTTCTGTTTGATCACACAAGATAAATATCTACCAGGGGTGAACTGAGCAATCAAATAATCAATACTCAAGGGCCTAAAGTAGACCCCAATAGTAAAGTCATTTTTTAAAATGGCCGCAAATTAATCAAATTGTTATAGCTGAAATGTTTTAACACTACAATTCTCTGCTGTTCTATTAATATAGTTCCAGACACAGTATTGTCAATAAACAAACCATACTTTCTGACATTAAAAATAAATAAAATGTTAATTTTATTTTAAATAATAGATACTAGGATTTTTATTTCCAATGGAATATTATATAACCAATGTGGATATTATTAGGTTTCATTTATTTTAATTTACTTGTTGAAACTAACCAAAATAAAATTTCATTGTATGTATGTATTTACCCAACCCCGCTACCATAGAGAAGATGTGACACAAAGTCAATTTTTAAATAGAATACTGCTGGTTTTAATTCAGGAGTTTTCCCTTTCCATAGATTGGTTGCCTAACTAAAGCTAAAGAACCCAGTTTGCCCTATTATTTACCCATAGCTGGGAAGGTAGAAAAGAGATGGATTCACACTTTCCCCTAAGAACATTAGTATGAAGTGAAACACAAATAGCTTCATCCAAGATTTGAACTCTGGTTGCCAATTTTAATACCTATGAGGACAAATATTATGCTAAGTGTGCCTCCTAATCATACGCACAAGTATTGTTCAAAAAGTTCTAAGCCTCAATCAAAAAGAAGAGCCATAGCTGAACACTTTTGTTGTAACAACACACCACCACTTATAAAAGTAATCCAGGTTTCTGTCCTAATGACTACATATTCTATTATTGGTTGAAGAGTTTCAATGCTGTAGAGTTTGGTAATAATACATATTCCTTTTGACTGTATGATGTTCCCGAGAATTAAAGTCCTGGTATCTTTGGTTCAAAAGAAAATTACATTTCTATAAAAACTTATTTGTGGTGCATGTATATGTTTGATATTCCATAATACTGAAAATAAAACACCAATAGATTTTTCAACATTTTTTGAGGCACAAAACTTTAGAAACAAAATGTCTGATTAAGATTGTACATATTAGTATGCAATGTCTGCTAGGGTGGGAAGGGATACAGGAGTCAAATTTATTTTTGCCAAGGGGCCCAGAATAATGTTGGCTCATTGATATCTACATTCTGAAAATGTATTCCAATAAAAATTGTTAAAAACTCATCTGAGATGTCCAGATTGTATTCTTATTCATTCATCTGCAATTATGACAATGATAGCACACACACACACACACAAAAAAAAAAAACAAAAAAAAAACAAACTGTGTGGGAAGGTGTGTCATCCAAATGAAAGTAAAAGAAAGAACATTTTGAACAATTAAAATAAAAACAATTTTATAATCAAAGAACGGATATTTCTTTGTATATTACATTGCTTATAAACTCAACAAACAGTATGATAGAATCTATCAAAAACTTCTAACATGCATGAACGTCTTATGTTGATTTGACATATCAATGTCATTTTGTGAAGAATTTGCTGATTCAACAAAGTATTATGTGACAAATGTTTTATCACTTCTACATGCAGACTTTTATTTTCATATTCCACTCTTATACACTGATAATTTGGTTGAATAGTATTTAGCATAAAGTTGCTAAATATGTTTAAAACAGTTTTAAAACGAGACAGATTCCATTATTTTAAAGTACCACAGTTAAAGGGCTGTCTTGGTATAGTTAAAAAGAAAAGTCTGTAGCTTCTTACAACTCTATACAGAAAAGTTTCATTCAGACATACTGTACATACTTGTGTATAAGTCAAATTTTGAAGATCTGATTTTTAGGAGGTAAACAAAAAAAAACAAACAAAACAAAGAAAGAAAGAAAGAAAAAAAAGAAAAAGGCATCAACCTATACATGAACAATAATTTTGTTGAAATACAAACGGAATTGGAAAGACAAGGAGCAACCTTTAGCTTAAAAAATTAATCCCCTAAATTAATGATTTCATGATTTATTAAAGGTCAACCTATACACAAGATCATATACACAAGTATATAGGGTAATTCTTAAGTTCAGAACAAACATATTTACCCAACCTCCTCTGCCACAAGCAGGAAGCAACACAAGTTTAGTTTTTAAGTAGATTACAGCTAATTTGAATTTGGTTTTCCTTCTCCCAAACTCCTTAGAGGGAGAAGAGATGGATTCATGCCTTTTCTGAGGACATTAGTGCAAAGTAAAGTACAAGCAGCTTCATCCAGGATTTGAACTTGGCTTGCCGAGTCCATTGGGCTTGGAAATCCATGTGAATGTCTTGCCATGTAGTGGGTAAGTTTATCCCACCAACCAATTTGCTAGTGTAGTGATTTCAATCCTCACTGGATACTCCCACTCATTGCTGTGGCCTTGTGCCTGATTAAGCTAAGTAAATATATACATAACAAACAAACATGAGTAACAAGTGAATCTTTTGGATTCCAATTTTGTAACTCAAACATTCAAGAATATCTTTGAACCAGTATCTTTGTTATCATTGTATTAGCTGATAGTTCCTTCACATGTTTGTTATTATTGGTCCCCCCTTTCTATTTTTTTTCACTGCAGAAGGAATCATTAAAATAGAAATAAAGATACTCATTCAAATAATCAAACCTTTTGGTGCCAAGAGCAACTTTAGTCTGCATAAAAATATTTTGGATCTTGCATAATATACCCTTCGAAAGTGCCTCTTGTTTTATATATATATATATATATATATATATATATATACATATACACACACACACACACACTTTATTACTTCTAAAATTTTAGTAAAAAGTAATTTTTAGAAGTATCAGTGAATAAAAATATTCTCTTATAAAAACACTTGTGCAATATACCCCATGACACCAATAGTGTACTGTAATTGTAAAATTCCAATCTTTTTATTTGCAAGCTTTATTTTATGGCTGAAAGTGCCTCCTAGTCATTAAATTTGTTGCCAAATGTACTGCACTGAAAGGGTTCATCTATAAATTTTAGATTATATTTTGCATATTTAATTTTTTTTTCAGCTATCTAAGTTTCTTATTCCTTGAGATGTTGTGAGTTGATAATTTGTGCAAGTAATTACTAATTGTAATCTCGTGTGGTTTTCAGGGCATTCAACCACTAAGTATATCCTCATCACATCCATTGGACAAGGAAGGGCAATAACTAATTATTTGCCCTTGTTTACCAAGTGTTGATGACCAAGCAAAACAAGTCTTAGAGCAATTGAAAATTGGACACATGGGATGTCAAATCTTTTGACAAGTATGATGTAACAGAAACCTGCAGCTTCCACTCTTGATAAAGCCGAAAGCTGTGGTGTGAGAGCAGCCACATTTCAAAGGAACCAAATTGCCTCTTACCAGCAAAAGTGTATATATATATATATATATATATATATATATATATATATATATAATACAAATAAGTTTTTGCATTAAAAAAAACAAAACAAAAAAAAACCTAAAATAAGACACAATGTTAATAGAGCAGATATAAAACCTAAAAATATTCTAATTATAAATACTAAAAGTGTTACTTGAATGCTCATATGACATTTGTATCTGATTGTGCACACCACTTGAAAATTCAAATAACAGACTTCTAGTGTTCTTTATATATATATATATATATATATATATATATATATATATTTTAAAGTATAAATACATATTCCCCAAAGCACTCTGCTATAGGCAGAAATGCAAAATATGGTTAATTTTTCTTAAGCAAAGTACAGCTAGTCTGAATTCAGAGTTTTCCTTCTAAACTATTGTTCCAAAGCTAAAGAGCCCTATTTATTCATTTGTTGGAAAGAAGAGAGATGGATTTGTACCCCCACCCCACCAAAGCATGAACAATAAAGGAAATGTAAACAGCCTCATCCAGGATTTTGTTTTTGGCTTGCCAAGTCCATTTTCTCTATCAATATGTTTACTCCACATATACCTCCATGAACAGTTTAAATTATAATAAAAACTGGAGATTTGTGGAAGGATTGAAAGTGTCCAGACCACAGCAAAGCTGAGATCAGTTAGAATAAAGAGAACTTGCTGTCACTTGGAAGGGCATGAACTCATACTACTGTGAAAACTCACAAAGTAGTTATAGTAAGAATAATAAAGAATGATTCCATAACAATGATGTAAAACATTGCATTAGTAAGTAGCTGATTCCTTTATAGATATTTTGGTTACACAGACATTCTCTTCTCAATCAAATAACTCTTCTGAACCTTCCAAAACCTTTTTAAATTCATTTATTACAGAAAGTGCTGAAAAGTTCTCAACCTGACCAAAAAAGGAATGACCTAAAGCAGGGTTTCTCAAACTTTTTACTTATTGTTTGTATTTTCTTAATCGCATAATTTTCCTAATAGCAGATTTCTCACTGTACTTCTATATGTGATGTTATTCTATCCACCCAGGCAATGCTGGGTAACCCTTCTAATATGTGTGTGTGTATGTATATATATATATATATATATATATTCCAGCTCTGTTTTGGTTTTGGAGCTTTCAGTATCATTTAGAGATTAATTGTTGTATTTACCAAACAGATTCTGTGTGTATATATATATATATATATATATATACACACACATACACACACACACACACACAAGTGACAGTACTGAAGATAATAAAAACCACAAGTATTACAACAGTTAAAATATGCACTTTAGTATATCTTATAGATTGGTTGAGACTAAAACTTCAACATTTTACTAGATGCACCTTTTGTAACCAAATTGAAATTTTCATTCACCCCTAAATAAATTAATTGAATATTACAAAACCTAATTAATTTATCAATGTTTAATACAATTTACATAAGAAAAAAAAATCAATAAGCTTATAGATACAAATTCACCTTTAATTTTTAGTGGTAAGGATGGGTTTGGTGGGTACTGCAGTTTTGCGAGTTTGAACCACAAATCCCTACATTCTTTGTTTGAAGTGGTTCTCTGTTTAGCAAATAATACAAAGAACTAAACCCAGATTGCACCATATACAAACTTGAAAAAGCTAGTAAAAAGAATCAACAGTTGCACAAAGCCTGGGATATTTTGCTGTTTTTTTTCATTCATTCAGTAATATCCAATCCCCTTAAATGTGTACATAGACTTCACTCCAAGAATGAAAGGTGTCTAATCTGCACTTTAACAGCAAATGGAGAAATAATCCATTCAAGAATTTCCAAGCTTGAATCAAGCTTTAAAGTCTTTTTGCCAATTCTTAATATGGTTTATATAGATAAACAAATTTGTTATCCAAAACACTTTCTCCTGATTGCTCTATAGAAAATAAATTTGTAAAAAAACTGAAAATAGCATCAGCCCAAAGTGGACCAATTTTAGCCTGGATATATAAAGGAATTTATAATAACAAACTAGTAAATCCTCCTCCTCCTCCTCCTCCTGTGGACCTCTATTGCTTTTATTCCCCCTGCCAAAATTTTATTCACCCCTGAGAAGCCCTCGGCAAGTAGAAGGATATTCTTATATTAAAACTTACTTCAATAACATTTAATTATGTAATCTTGCTCTTCTTTTCAGGTACATGTTATTTAAGCCTATCAAGTTGTATTAACTTGGTACACCATCTTTCCTAAAAAAACAAAAAACAAAACAAAAACCTTCAGGTAGAGGTATTGCTTGATATCATGGAATTATCACAGTGATATTATGTTATGGCCATACTGGAATTCAAGGTGGTAGTATAGAATAAGGAGAGGGGCAACATCATTCTAAATATCTACTTTGAGAAGCCCTGACCTAGGGACAAAACATGCTATTTTTACATATTTATCCTGAATAAAAACATACTCAGCACATTTATCAAGCTTCTTTAACTCTTAAAATATAAACTCATTAGTTGAGTCAAGAACTTTTCAGCACCCTCTCTATATATGTGTTATATATTCTATACAATAAAGTATTTAAGTCATCTTCATTTCTTCAAACAAATCATTTGAATAATCCCATGAGGTTAACAACTACAATTGTTCAAACTTCTATATCTGATAAATTAGTGGACATCTCAAATAGTGTAGTGTTTAGAGAGCTAGTCAAGCAGACTATTACTAGTGAGCTTAAGTCTCACTGGGTACCTCATACTAAGCAAAGCTTAGTAAATTACTATTTTTATGAATTGGTTTACACCTAAGATAGCTATTAATTTTAGAATCAAAATGGTTGCAATGGTAAATAGAAATATCACCACAAACAAAAGAAAGAAAAAAGACAGGAGATATTGAAGAGTCTTTAATCTTCAATTCCAAGTGAGGTTGTTCACACAATCTTCCTCAGCAAAGAAAAAAAAAAAAAAGAAAAAAGAAAAGAAAAAAAAGAAAAAAATTAAAAAATTAAAAAAATATTTTGCAACAGGTAAAATTAAAGTCAACATTATCATCACCACCACCATCATCACCATTTTTTAAAGTTTAAAAACATTGTTTCAATAGAGTCTCTCTTTTCTCTTTTTTTGGCCACATTGTATTGAGAATCCTTTATTTTTTCCCCTTTCTTACCATTCTTCAATGAGCTATCCCTCCCCCGCCTTATTCAATATCAAGAGGAGGAGAGGAAGAGGTGGTAAGAGGAGGAAATGAATGGCAGCACATTCAATTCCTCAAAAACTTTGCTCTCGACTAATGTCCAAAGCTGCAGTTTTCTTCTATTGTATTTTATCATTTTAGTTTGCATACACAGCAATGGACATTCCCAGCATTCTATAGCAAAACACTTGGCAGTGGTGGTGGTAGTGGTAATAGTAATTATAGTAGTAGTAATAATAATAACAATAGTATGGTACAGTACAGAACACTTTTCTAGAGGTCCTCCCTCCAACACTGAAATCTCCCACCACAGTGTTTTTTTTCTTTCTTTTAAAAACAGAGAGGAAGGGGGTAAAGATTAGAACAACAAGAAACTTGTGGTGGGGGTGGGAATATAATAAAAAGAGAGGGAGGAGGAGGAGGGAGAGTGTGGTATTTTGATTTTTTAAAAAATCCTAGAGATACAGTTTCTTTTTGAATATACTTTTCTTGATGTGGGATTGGGGAGGAGAGTACATTTCAAATCTTTTTTAAAGGGGTAGTAATAATCGTAGCAACAGCAAAAGACCTAGAGAAAAAAGAAAAAGGAAAAAAAAAAAGAAGAGGGTTGGGAGTTGGAGTTTCCAGAACAAAAAGTAGAAAGAAAAGTTCTGAATCAAAAAGTCTTTCGTAAATACAAAGTATTTATAGTCACTTTTTCACTAAGGAAAAAATAAATAATTGCAAAGTTTGATATTTTTAAAGCTTTCTTTTAAATAAAATTAAAAAAAAGACAAAAAAACCCTTATTTAAACATTAGAGTTATTAGCAACAACAAAAAGTTATAAAAAAATGAATTGTAGAAATTAACTATTTCCACTAATACTTTTAAAAGGTATAATAATGATTAAAAAAACAAACAAACAAACAAAAAAACCCACTAAAATCTTAAAATAGGTCTTCTTTTTAAATCCCTTTTTATCTTTCACAAAGTATTTTCTATCGAAACACACCCAAGACAAGCTAAAGAAAAAATAATTTTTCCAAGATGACCGAAAAAGAGATCTTAAGTTTTTTTCTTAACCAAACAAAGTAATACAAGAAATTCATTACTTTTCAGAGTGATATCTATACAACATATGTTATGTACTGTCTAATTGATACCCATGCATGCATATATGTACCAACATATACATATTATATACATCATGTAACTATTTATAACACTTGCTATTGCAGGTTATATAAGTACACTAATGTACTGACCATGTCAGGCACAGGAGTATGAAAGACAGACCCAGGGTCTAGATGGCTACAATTGATACTTATATCAAATATCACTCCCCCTCATGGTCAGCTGAAGACCAGATAACCAAGCCGCATACACTAAATAGGTGAGTGTGTGCCTATATACATACATATACACACACACCTATAGATACACCTGTATCAAAGACTTTAAAAATTAAGGTTCATATACACAAATGTATGTGTGACAAGGATATTCTGGTTTTTCATATAAAAAGAATTAAAAAGAACAGGTAAAAAGAAGAGTTCTCATCCCATTTTTGTATGAAGTATATTATGATAGAATTGAATACACAAAAATTTATTCTTTATGTGTTTAGTCATTTACCTAGCAATTTGTTACAGACAAACAAACAAAAATAAAAAACAAAATAAAACTTTCAAATTTTCATTGGACAAATGAACACATTTTTTGTCTACTTAATCTTGTTATGTTTCGACTGATCCATTCCTCAGCATTTCTTAGATGTAGAACCCTTAAGAGAAAAAAAATAAAATGGAGACAGAAGAAAAGTAGTTATACCAACTATTTCAGCAGATACAGATAAAAATCATTACCAACCATGAACCAAGGTGATTTCAAACAAAACATGGGGAAGTCCTTTCCCCACTAACACCTTTGCTATGCGAGTAAAAACCAGAACTGAAATATTTACTTAGTTTATATAAATTTTTTTCTTCTTTCTGATAGATTACACACCTTACAAAGCCTAAAGAATGGATCAACCATAATGTTATATTAGTAACATGACTACAAAGAAGGGGGTTGATTGCCCAAACAAAATTTGTAATGCAAATGACTGATCTCAAAGTTATCTAAAAAAAGAAAAAAAAAAAAGAAAAAAAAAAAAAGAATAAATGAAAAAAATTTCTTAATTTAATTTTAAATATACCAGACTAATATTGCCATATAGAGATGAACTGATTGGTTTAATGTTTGTTTTTTGTTCATTAAAAAAAAAAAAAAAAATGTCAGTTTTTTTTAAGGCTTAATTATTTAATAACAGAAAGAAAATATCTACAAGTAGATACAAGATACAAATTTTCTTTGGGGGGATAATAACATGAAAGAAAACTTAATTAGCCAGGTACCACCACACCAAACAAATGGAGTCATAATTAAATAGAATACAGTTTTTTGGGGGGTTTATTTTGGTGTGTCAAAGATCAGGTGGAACAGGCATATTTTGTTTTCACATACATCAGTAATTCATCCAAAATTGAATTGTTCAAATAATTCCAATCAATTCAAATTACTTATTCTTCGATTTAAAAAAATATTTAGACCTTATTAACAATGGTTTCCTTCTTTGAAAGAATATCCCAATCACAAAAAACATAAGAATCTTTCTCTTTGTCTATAGCTACTTGGGTGACCACAGATCTATTGTTAAAAAGAAAAAAAACCCCTGCAAAGTTCAATTTGGCAATCATATAAAAAAGTAATCTATTATTAGAAAGTTATATTGAAGATTTAAAAAAAAATTACTCTGGAGGTTGGGGGGGATTTAGGAGTGGCTGTCTACATTGTTACTACATCAGTTAAGAAAAACAGGCAGATAGTTTGAGAAGTTAGTAGATAGATGTACATAAGGAAACTATATGATTAAAAAAAAAAAAAAAAAGTCCAATTTTTCCCTTTGTACTAAGCTGTTGAGATTTCTTTAATTGGGATATTTTTTCCTTTATCATACAAGCTAAATAAAAAAAATAAATAAATAAAAAATAAAATTTTTTTTTGTTTTTTAAACCACAAAAATTTGGTCATTCATCTGGGAAAATTCTCAAAGAGGAGGAAAAAAAAAGAAAAAGAAAAAAAAAGAGAATGAAGACAGGTTAGGGGGGTTTGGAAAAATGGATTTCTGCTTCTAAAAAGTGATATTTGTCATTCTTTTTTGTTTGTCTGGATTCCCAATAAAATAATTTTTAGTAACAATCAAGAAAACTAAGACAACCAGAGAAATAATTTATCAGTGACCAAGAGAAATTAGAGAGAGAAATAATTTTAGAGTTTGAGAGAAATAAACATAAGATAGAAAGGGAGAGAGAGTGAGAGAGAAAAAGACTGATACCTGCCCACTCTCTCAAACTCACTCTTTTTCTTTTTCATTTTATTACTCTGTCGTCTCCTATTGCTTGAAATTTTGTGTCAGATTTTGATATCTTTTTCCCTTTCATTTATCTGAGATTTCTGTTCCATTAAGTGGCAATGGTCAAATTTCCAAGTAACACGAAAACAATATGAGGCCCCCTCTTTCTTTTAAAAAATAGCAATTTCTTCACCTCCTGACTTTTTTTTTTTTTTTTTTTTAGTTCACTAGGAGGGAAAAAATAAAATAAACCCCCATATGATTAAGAAAAAAAGTTAAGAAAAAAAAAAAAAAAAAGGCAACTAAATTACTTGGAATTCCAACATTCTTTTTTTCAACCTTTGAATTCTTGAAAAGTAAAAGTTATCCAGAGATGTATAATTAACATTAACCAGAAGATATGATCCGAACGTGAAAACCTATGAACGCGGATTCATTGGACACTTTGGACTGGCCTCATTTTTGTGGCTGGGGTGGGCACAGAAAAAAAAAACAAAAACCAAAAAAAAAAAAAAAAACAAAACAAAAAACATTGCAATCAACTAAACATTCCTCATTTTTTTTCCCTTTTTTCCTTTTTAAAAGAACAAGTATTGTAGTTGTGGGAGAAAATGTATAATAAAAAAAAAATTGGAAAAAAAAAAAAATTTTTTTTTCAAAAAAGTTTTAAGTGGAGATGTGGGGTGGGGGCAAGTAAAGTATAAACAAAGAAAATCATAAAGAAATCTTTTTTTTTCTTTTTAAAAAGTGTCCTTCAAAAGTTTAGCACTCTGAATTGTCTGTAGAAAGTCTACGCAGTCTTTGAGCAGTCTTCATCTCAGACAATACCGTGTTCATAGGTATATTCTGGGGATGCGGTGCGACCCCCATGGCGGCCAACTCCTCCTCGGTGGGAGGTGGCGGCAGCTGAAAGCCCCGGTCATCAGTCTCCTCCTCGCCACCTCCGTCTCTCGACAACGGCCTCTCCAGCTTACCTTTTGCACTAAAAGTGTCAATAACGCTGGACCTTCGGGTACTTTCTGGAGTGGGCGTATTCGACACCGAGGGGGATGGGGACGCCGGGGGTCGAGCCGCTGTTAGGGGTGCCTTTATGGGCTTGGAAATCTCAGGTGTGGCATAATCAATGACCACTTTGGCACTGTTTGTCCGTGGAGTGGCATAGTGCAGACCAAGACCACCAGTAATGCCGCTGTTCGGCCCGAGATCAGTGTCCCGCAGAAGCATGGGATTTGGGGGACTATCTGTATTGCGAGTATGTTTTGGCACAGGAGACCTTTGCATAGGCGGATCCTGCTGGGGTAGTTTCATTGGTGACGCCGGGGAAGGCTGCTGTTGAGGCTGCTGCTGTTGTGCTTGTTGTGGCTGCTGTGGTATTACTTGTTGTAGGGAGTTAGGGGCTGAAGTCTTGGGGTGTCGTAACTGAACTTGTGACGAACCACTTGATGACTGCAGTTGCTGTTGTAACAACTGTTGCTGCTGCTGCAACTGTTGTTTCAACAACAGCTGTTGCTGTTGTTGCTGTTGTATTTGTTGTTGGGTTGGTATCTGTTGGGGTGGTGCTTGCTGGGGTGACTGCTGTCCTGGGGAACTTGGCAGTGCCTGTTTAGAAGGCGAGGACCGCAGCATATGCATAGTTGGTGGCAGCCCTACAGAGCCTGTCGATACAGACGAAGACCTTCTGACTGGTGGCGGGGGTTTGGAACCACTAGATCGTCGTGAAGCTCCTGAAGCTGGTGGTTTGGACACAGGAAGCCCTAAAGATGGAGATTAAAGAAAAAAAAAAAAAAAAAAAAAAAAAAAAAAAGAGAAAAAAGTTATTAAGAACTTTTTTTTTTTTGCATGACAGAAATATAGTTATTATATAAGATTTGAATAAAATTTTGATAAAACCAACTTATTTGAAATAGATAAATTAAGTTAAGAAGAGTATTTTTAAAAGAGAAAATTAAAAAGGATTTGTTTTTTTTTTTTTAAAAGCAAGTTGAAGAAAAACCTTTCTTCTGAAAAATAAAGAAAAAAGCTCATTACCATTTTCTAACCCCCAGCTACATTAAAAGAGAAAAAAATTATTATCAATGTTACTGTTTGTATCTAAACATTAAAAAGCCACAGGTTCTTTTCAGAAACCACTTGGCTCCATGACATAAGATCATTTGTGCAACTTGAGGATACTGCTGCATAGATATAAATCTAGATTAAAAGGTAGCAGCACTCATCATTTTAGATCTTTCCTCAGTACTTCCACATTGTTATGAAACATACCTTGAACAATGTGTGGTGAAGAAAAAAAAGACAACTGTATGGCATGTTCAAAGTGTTTATTATATGAAAGGAAAACTGATGCAAAATGATGGTAAAAATCATTTACTGATAACATTTGATGTAGAGGAGAAAAAAATGTGAAGTATAGAAAAATGTAAATAAAAACATGACCCATCAATAAATCAACCAAAATTGGACAGTTTGAATTTGTAGATCTAAGCTCAACTTTCTTGTAGATCATATTTGGGTCAAATGCTTAGAAAAATCACTTTTGTCCAACATCATTTTAAGGTAAAAAAAAACAAACAACCAAAAAAACCCTTTTATTTCTAATTAATTTGGTATTCGCAAATAGAGAAAATACAGGGTGTTAAAAAAAAAAAAAAAAAAAAAAAAAGAAAAAGTTAATATTTCTGAGAGAATCTTTATTAGAACTGCAGAACTGATATTAGCAACATTTTACAATCATAATATCATACAGGAACTTGCATGTTAACATTTTTTCGGACACCCTCTATATTGGCATTTTAAGGGTTAAAATCTTCTGATTGAAAATTACTCTAGTTGATACAAGTCCTGGATTTGCAGTTTGAAGGTCAGGCTACAAGAATATTATATTGAGCAGAATTCAAACTTATTTAATCGGTTCCATTGACAGAATTGACAAACAAGTTTTATCCACCCCTCCCTAGAGTGGGTTCTAAACAAGAAATCTTTTAGTGTGAGAGTAGTTCGAAAAATTCACCATATCAATTGGAATTTTTCTTTTTGGGAAGCCACATGAATTGATACTGACCCCAGAGAAAGACTGGATTAATTTTTGCTAGAGGCCTCAAAAGGTGAAATGGCAAAGATTTTTTAATTCTAGTCAAATGATTCAAATGGGGAAAACAAAAAAAAAACAAAAACAAAAAAAAAACAAAGACAATCTGTTTCACACAAGTTTTTAGTTTGATCACATTTGTTTCTGATATTAACAAAAATAGAAAGATTATTAAAGGTTTATCTTGATTGTTAGCACATAGGTTGGGATTGGGTGAGGGGAAGCACTAATAAAAGCCAAATGATTTTTCATTATATATTACATGTAAATCAAATGTGCTATTCTCTGGAGAGAAAAAAAAAAAAAAAAAAAAGAAACCGGTAAAATTAAATTAAAAAAAATATTATTATGCAACTAAAATCAAAACAAAAATTACCTGATAGTTTCCGATACTTCTTTGATTGTAATTTCCCATTTTTTTAAGTTAAAGACAAATTAATGAATTTGAGATAAAGTATTTTTTGTTTTTTTTCTGTAAAGTACATCATTATTACCTCTGTTATATAACAGTTATTACATTTAGCACACACATATACAGGTGTGTTATTCAATCTTTATATAGACTTGTGAATTCCTGGACCCTCACTGCTGACCTTCAGAGATGCATTGAAACCCTTGAGATGAGAAGCTTCTTTAAGATCTCATACTGAGACCACATCATGAATGAGGACGTCAGAAAAAGAATAACTGCAACCTTTAGGTCACATGACAGTTTATTTAGTATTGTGAAGAAAAGAAAAATGATATAGTAGGGACATGTGACAAGTTCATCAGGCTTGGCAAAGACCATTCTGCAATGCAACAGTGCCAGAAAGAAGATGAAGAAGCAGACAGAAAAAGTGAAAAGATAACATCAAGGGATAGACGGGGTTGTCTTCCATTGATTTGCAGAGTACAGCTCTCAATAGAGATAGATGCTGGATGATTGCCAGAGTCATCAGCAGTGCCTCTACCACTCCACCTGAGGTTACGAGGCTGATTATGATGGTGGTGTAATTATGATGGGACAGAGGTAGTTGTCATCCTCTCTTTCAGTTGTGCATATAAGTCTAAGAATCACACTAGTTACTATCCAAAACAATAGCTCAATTTATACAGCGTTTTCTGAAATGTCTTGGATATTTCACAAATTTTTTGAGATCAAAAGAACATCAATTTCCATCAATTCTTTCTTTGAGAAAACTATTTAGTGCTTTGACTTCCCGAAACTTAGGTAGTACTTTATATATCACATTTTGCTTTCTTTAGCATGTGATCCCATAGCTGTATGTATCAAATAGTGTGTACTTTTAACTGTGTAGTTATTTTGGTCTCGAGTTGAATTTTGAAAGAAATATCTTAATTTGAAATGAGCTGAAAGTAATTATGATTATTCTTGTATTAACAATTGTACCATTTCCTTAAAGAGAATTTATCATAAGACTAGATGAAATGCAGATGACATGAATTTAATTTCTAAAAGGTAATCAAGAAATTAAAAAAAAAAAACAACAAAAAAAAACAAAAAACAAAAACACCCCCCCTCCAAATCTGTTCATCCTGAAGAGGAAAGATAAAATTTAAAAAAATACCCAAATTCAAATGAAGATATCTTAAAGAATGTACAATTATTTACACTGTAAAATGTCACCTTGACAGAAACAACAGATGATAATTTGAGGGGAAAAAAAAGGCACAAATGAAGGGTCTTCACAGTGGCACAAAGGAAATGAAATGATATATCGATTTAAGATACAACACTAGCAGGGAAAATGTGCAGGGTTTCTTACTTTTTGGGAAATTCCTAAGCATTTTATTCAAAATTCGAGAAGCAAATGAGACTTTCTTTTTATTGTTACTTTTCATGAGGGTCCTATTGACATTAGATATTGTTGGTGCATTAAGTTTTTTTTTTTTTTCTTTATTTTTTTGTTGAATAATAAAAAACATTTCTGCAGTGAAATATTCATCTTGTCCTTGTAATAAATAAAGTATTAAAAATATTTTTACTAGGGTGAGTCAAAAGTTTTACGTTACATTAGTATGTGCTAGTTTGCAGTGCCTATATCACGTGATTGAAGCAGTTGAAGTCATGGGCAGTACCTACTGTGGTTGTTAGTGTTGTGGTAGTTAGTGTGCATCACTTTACTTCATGTGTGATTTTGGAAGCCACACAGATGAATGTGCAGTGTAGTCTAATTCAGAAACTTGTGCTTTACAAGTTTGAACTGGGTCATAATGCTGCAGAAGCAACCAAAAAAATTTGTCATGTGAAAGGTGAAAGCACAGTTGATCACAGTACAGTAACCAGATGGTTGAAGAAACTTTGCCTGGATGGCAAGAATTTTAATCAGGCAAGGACAGGTAGGTCTAAAACCGTGGGTTAGTCACCTTCACGACCTTGGCAAAACCATCCAGATTTGCTGAATTGTGCAACATGTTACTGAAATATTGCAAAACTTTTGTCTCACCCCATTTTTTTTTTTAATTTTTAAATTGATATAAACTGATTCAAGTCATTGAATCCATAAAGAAAACAAGGATTATAAAAAGGTAACAATTTAACAAAAAGTAACTATTTTTAAAGTTAGAATAAACTTTTCCCAATTTTCAAGCTGGGAATAAAGTGTCATATCAACTATCTTAGAACAGAGGTGAAAATTTCTAACATCGAATATACTGTTAACTATTCTTCCCATAAGAAAAAAGGACATCCATAACTATAGGTCAAGTCTAAACATGAGTAGCCAGGTAGAGTAAAATGCATTTAAAAATAAATCTTGTTTTTGGTTTTAAACTAGTAATAATAACATCCAATCTATGTACTGAACAGGTTTTTTTTTATTTTTTTAAAGAGTGCGTGTTCACTCTAAAAATAGAAAAAACAAAACAATAAGAATGTGTCACTATGTGAAGGGTGTGTAGTGAGACAAAAAACTATCTCCATTTGAGAATAGACATATCTATAGGGTGCTTTGTTGGGTGTCACATGACAGTCGCAGAAACCCATTTTTCAACCTCTTTTGTGTCTGCTTTTACAACAGGTGAGATGTGTGTCTTGACCTGCCAAGGAGTGGTAGAACTACATAGCAATATTAATCACACTTATCAAATAAGCTTTGTTTTTCTATTTTTTTGTACCCCTTCCACATACTGCTTGTTCATGGAATGATATGTACATATTTTCATCTGTTGGGACACATCTGTGTATTCTTTCAATACAACTTGTAGGTATATATCAAATATTTCCCTATGTGCAAATGAGCTTGTTTTTTCTTGTTTAGTCAGCACATCACAGATATACTAATATTATAATTATCCCATGGTGAGTGGAGACTAGACTAAATATCTTCCTTAACATTAACCATACTAAGAGAGTTAAAAAAATGCTAGCTTCTATTAGCTTTTACAGTTGATCCAAGTGCATATCTGACTAAACCTTTTTACTAAGAAGTTGGAAGGTACTGCATAAGGGATGGATCCCTACAAACCAGACTTCAATATCAATTACTGCCTCTGTCCCATAACAGTTGTTCCATTGAGTGTATGAAACATGCAGATGTAACAATTATTTTGAGATACAGAGACACATAGAAACTAACAAAAGTTGTCAATGAACAGGATTGACTGGCATGTTATGTTCTATATAAATTGATAACAAGTCAACCAAGCACCATTCTATTTTAAAATTTGGTGAAGAAGACTGTCCTTTTGTTACCTTTTATAAACCAGTTAGAGATATCTATGCCTTTCAGAAAAATCTTCAAGTCTTTGAATTCTAAATGAGACTTGCTTTTTGGTTACAGCATTTCTAAGTTATCATTCCAAATCTTTGTACAGAGTTTATTTCAACGCTTGATTAGCTCTTTGGTACTGGGATGGACCCCCATGCAAAGTATAAAGCACTTACAAAAGAATCTAAGATTCAGAAAGATACTAATACTCACAATACACAACTCTGTTGAGAAATACTTATAAGTTTATTACTGCAACTAAGTTGTGTGCAGTGATAGTTTTTTGCCTAAGACTTTAATATGTCTTCATCTTGAGTAGCAACAAGTGTTGTGATACATTGTTTCAGATTATATAAATTAAGAGGAAAGAGAGGGATAATTCAAAAAGCTTTATCATTGTAGAAAATAGATTCAGTGAACAGAATTCAAATTCTAGACAATGCAGTTTGCATTTCACTGTGTGCTAATGCCCTTGTGAAATATAAGAATCCATCTCCTTTTCCCCTCTCCAACCCACTATTTATCCAACTTCTCTGCCATGAGCAGGATGTGAACCAAGTTCAATTTTTAAGCAGAGTACAGCTGGGTTGAATTCAGACTTTTCCTTCTCCAAGACTGGCTACCATACCAAGGTTAAAGAGCCCAGTCTACCTAACTATTTACTCATAGATGGTGGGGAGAATAGTTGAATTCACTTTTTCCAAAAGCATTATATTGATAAAATAAAATGGAAATTCCTCCAAGTTGTAGATGTATCAGTCTTACTGTATGATGGCACCACTTGAACTTTAGCAAAATGTTTGGGAGGAAAAAAGCTAGATGAGAACTACTCAAGGATACTGTGTGCTGTTTTGATTGGTTGGTTGGGTTTTATGGCATATCAACCTTTGTAGGTTATTTAATGCCAAAATCAATTTTTATGCAAATAGTTCTATTTCAAACAATTCAGTTTAGCATGAGTTCACAGTTTAATTGTCAAAAACATTTCTATTTCCAGCTATTCAGTTTATTCAAACAGAGCTAATTCAGTTTAGTATAAGTACAGATTTTTGTTTACACACAATTAAATGTCAAAACTGTTCAAGATTAAACAATTCAGTTTAGTGTAAGTACAGTTCAATGTCAAAAATAGTTCTAATTCAAACAATTCAGTTTAGCATAAGTATGCAGTTAGTTCTATTCAACCTATAGATAGGGCCCTATCAGGTGCTACCATTCCGGGCCAAAGTGGACCCAGGAGCAATGGCAATAAAGGGGTGCTCAGCATTCCCCAAAGCTCCAGCATCACTGGAACCTCACCATTAGATTGTTTAGTGTTATATCCAGGACACTTGTTCGGGGGGGGGGGGATCTTATTCCTCAGCAGAGGTACAGTCGGTGTATTCTACAGCCCCAGCCGACTGGGCAAGTGCTATTTTGAACAAATCCTGGAAGCAGCACATTCCAAAACATCAGCTGTATGACCTTACCTCCCATTTCACAAACAAATTAAAATGAGCAAAACATACCAGGCACTAGTGGAGGAGGAAGGACAAACTTATAAGTGATGTTTTATGGACTCCAACACATGGATACATCACAATGTTGGCCAACCAGGGAAAAATAGATTTATCAGTTCTGTGTAGACACTGGTTGCTGTCTAAAGGACTTATCAAGTGTGATGGCTGATAGGGATGGATGACAAGAGAGTCAAGGGAATCTGTGCTGTTGGCACACAATGATGAAATGGAAACAGCCTTATCCAGAATTTGAACTCTGCTACATTTCCAATGATAATGGTTATGTTGCGTGCATTTCCAAAATAAACTAGACAGAATGTGTTTCTTTATAAAACTGTGTATTGCAAGTGTTAATATAACCATTTTTTAAAAAAATAAGTTTTGCAACTGTATATTTCTTCGGTAGACTTATTGTATATGATATCAAGAAAATCTAGATATAGTATACAAATAAATTTAAAAGTTTCATGGGTTAAAAAAAAAAAAAAAAAAAAAAAATAGTAACAAATTGAGGCAGTGAGGCAAGTAATGTTTTGATTTTTTTTTTTTTTTTGGTTTCCACTTACCATGGCATCAGGTTAAAAAAAAAAAAAAAAAAAAAAAAAAAAATGAATCCATAGAATTCCCTGCAATGTATCTTGGAGAGGACTATTAAAAAAGTGTAAGGTGAGGTTAGAACTGAATTCTAGCACCAAGGGTTAACAAGGGGTTGCGGAAAAAAAAAAGCACAGGATTTCAGTCAGAGGCATAATAGAAATAAAGGTGGAGGTGGGGGTGAGTGAAAGATTAGCTACAAAAGATTTACAGAGGAGTAGGAAAAGAAAGAGGGAGCACAACATTGAGTAACACAGACCAAGATACACAACATAAAGCAAGATATTAGGAAAAATATTGAATGCATGCAGAAGCAAGAGCCTCACCTACCAACCTTATTAAATGCAACAGTATATGCTCCCTAGTTCTCTGAGGGATGGAATCAGCTTTGTTTTTGTCTTCAGGAAAAACAAAGCAGCAAATCAAAGATATATCATCCCCAGAAAATTAACATTCAAGGCAGCACCCAACTTATTGTACTAAAAAAAGAAGGGTAATGGATTTGACACCTTTGTAGAAGAGGACATGAGGACTGGTATTTTTTGCCTCTACTCCTGAGTGTTGGTGTAGAGCCTCACTTTAAACTGGCCCTGTGTCATTAGGAAGCAGATACTAGATGCAAAACAAGTCTATGATTAAGAAACAAAAGAACTCTAACAGATTAGATAAAGCAATTCAAATAAATCCCCCCCATACCTAGAAATAGAAAATAGTTATGGGAAACAATTGGTATTTATAAATTTGATAGTAGCTATATCCAATATCACGAATCTTTGGTATATATCCAATATTAGGTTGGTTGGTTGTTTGGGTTTTATGGCATATCAACCTTTGTAGGTTATTTAATGCCAAATCCAGTTTTATACCAATACTCAGTTCTATTTCAAACAATTCAGTTTAGCATGGGTACACAGTTTAATTGTCAGTTTAGTCAAATAGTTCTAATTCAAACAATCCAGTTTAGCCTAAATACAGTTTCAATGTCAAGAACAGTTCTATTTCAAACAATTCAGTTTTGCATAAGTATGCAGTTTAAATATCAAAATAGTTCTATTTCAAGTAATAGAGTTAAACATAAGAACACAATTTAGTTCTATTTGACCCATACATAGGACCCTATCGGGTGCTACCACTCTGGGCCAGAGTGGACCTGGAGCAATGGCAATGAAGGGGTACTCACATTCCCCCCAAAGCTACAGCATTACTGAAACCTCACTATCAGATTGTTTAGTGTCACATCTTGGACACTCAGTGTGTGTGTGTGTGTGTGTGCGCGTGTCTTATCTCTCTGCAGAGGTGCAGTCGGTGTATTCTACAGCCCCCAGCCAATTGGCTAATGTTAGGATATATATGTGCATGTCTATCTGAAGCCAAATATTTTAAAGCGTTATTTAAAAAAGTTACTTTATTATTTTGTTACTAGCACAAGGTCCATCAAAAATGACTTGCAGTTCAGCCTAGGATCAGAGTATACACACCGTCTAGGAACAAAATATATCTTTGTATTCCATAAAATTGTGTGCATGTGTTTATATATCTATCCAATTTGCTATATTTATAAGTAAAGAGTGCTCAATATCAGTGATAGAGCATATGTAGATCCAAGTTAGGATAGCGTAGACATAGTCACTGGTGCTTGGTGACGGTCAATTTCTCATCTATGCTATTATCAGGCCACTCCTAAATTTTGTGTGTGCGTGTGTTTTTTGAAATAGTAAAAATAGAATGAAAAGTAAAAACTTGAGGAATATTGGGGCAGTAAAATGGAGTAAATAAAGTAATTATTTTCCCCATTTAAATATGTTACTTGTCATAGGAAAACAGACTTTATATATATTACACACACAAGATTTTTTTTCTCTCAGATTCATTGCAGGACTCGGGCCTTTTCCAAGGTTAGTAAATTATAAGCAATGTGCATTCATATACATGGATTATTTAATTCAGTAAATAATTTTTAAAAAATCACTTAAATTAATTAATCACTATAATTTCAAAGTTATTTTAAACTGTATTTGGAAAAGAAATAGAAAATGAGAGGCTGTTGGTAGCAAAAAAGAGCAAGCAATAAATGAGAAAGTACAGAAGGCAAGGCAAAAAAAAGTAAAAGAAGAAAGAAAAAAGTGTACAATCTGGGTGATAGTGGTAGGGGAAGGATAGAGTTCCATCGATGCCCAACGGTGATGTCAAGTCTGGTTGAACTGGAAATTAATAGACACACCTGCTGTGGATGCAGGCCGCTTAGTGGCTACTTCAGCTTTGTAGGCACTGACCATGTCGCTGTTGTTACGGGGAATCGTGAAGTATTTGTCGCTGTCGCAGCTGCCCTCTGTGGGCGTTAAGTCGAGGTCTGCAAACAAACAGTAAGTGAACATATCAGGCTGATGATCACAGCATGCAGCCACGGCAGTGGTAGTTCTTCAGGGAGTGGTAGGAGCAGGGGCACATGGCCATTCCATGTAAGATAGACAGAGACAAGACACAAAAAAAAACAAAAACAAACAAACAGGACTTGACAAACAGATTATTTGTAGATCAAGTAAAATGATCAATTCTTGTGAGATTCAAAATCCTAGCCAACAAGGAAACCTAGGTATCCATCACTTTGATCTTAAAGACTTTTTATAAACTACTAGTCAATTTAATTCTATATTTAAATGACAATATTACATACATATGATAGAGAGATATGTTGAAAAAGTTCTTGGTTCAATAGATTTTAATGGCATATCAACTCGTCAGATCATTCTATGTCTAGAGATTAGGGAATTGCAGACATTGAACATTTATATTTATGTTTTTGTGTAGTTGTTAAGACATTCTTTTGCACAGTTATATCAAGTTTTCCTATCTGATACAAATAATTGCAAACAGATTTATTTGACCCATAGATAGAATCTTAACAAGTTCTATCATTCCAGGTAAGAGTGAACCAGTGAGTAATGGCAGTGAAAGGGTACTCCAGAACTGGAGCCTCACCATCAGATGCAGTTTAGTATCATACCCAGGATATTCCTTTTGTTGTTGGTGGTGGTGGGTCTTACCTCTCTGTAGAGGATGTAATCATAAGGATATTCATCATTTTGAAAGCAATGACAGCCAAAGATTTTTTTTTTTTTTCTTAAACTGGGGATCTTACCAAGGGGCATATTTAGCATATTCTAAGCTCTGTCAATTAGAAATTACTTAGAAACAAGCCTTCTATCAGTTATATCACTTTTCTTACCATATATTGTTAGAATCATTCTAATTCATAATTAACTATTGTTAATTTCATATGTCTAATTAAGATATGAATGTTAAGTGGACCCAAGTTAATTTTGTTTTTCATTTCCTGATCACAGTCATCTTGCAACTGCAAATACAAACTTTATATGTTCACATGAACCCTGAACCTGCCATACATATGAATACCCACTCACCCTAAGCTCCTGGTTGGAAAAATAGCTGAAAAAGGTCAAATATTATAATCCATTATTTGATAGCCTTACGATCTGTCGAATAACAAATTACAAAATTTATAAGCAATGGTGATATAGAAATGAACATTACCCAGCCAGAAATCAAGCGAACTGGGTCTATGTAATTCTAGGTGGTGGTACAAACTCTGGGTTACACTTGGAAAAAGATGGTCTGCCCAGCAAGTAATTCAGTATTTTTTATTGGTTAATGAGGCCATTGTTGGTCTGAAATAGAATCTTAGCTACAAGAATTACTTTTACTTGTTTTCCCAAAGAAAATATAAATATTTATAAATACATTGACAGACAACATTACATAACAGACAATTGCATGCATTCTTAGATACATTTTCATTCACCAACAGTTAACATAGTGACTGTTTGGAAAAAAAAATACAGTTGGAATATTGTTGGACTTTGAATAGTAAAATACATTTTTCCTTTCAAAGAAAGTTCAAGAACTTAAGCACTAATTTTAAAACCCAAGTGATTTTAAAATTACTACAAATAAATATTTCATAAGTTAAAAAAAAAAAAAAAAAAAAAAATCTATGTAATATTACTAATACTACTGGTGCATATAAATAAAGATGACTGTAGATAAAGAATGGTTATATGGTTAAATTTAATAACTGTAGCCAAAGGGTACATAGCTGAATTGGTAATGCAGCTACTATATAAAGACAGGCTTTCCAAGGAAAAGGGATATGAATTCAAGTTTCAGACGATTATTATTTCTAATCTGTGTTGTTTATTAATATCAGTAAATGATGTTCCAAATTTTGATAAAAATGACTGAATTTAAGGTGAAATAAATACTAATCGAAAAATTACCACCAATCACTTAATTCTGATTTCTTTAGAGATTAACAGTTTTGCTTAGAAACCCCCCCCCAAAAAAAAAACTGTGGGTAGCAGGGAATGACAAATACATTGAAGCTTCGTGATTAACACAGGAAAAGTTAAGGATACCAGTCCAAATAATTCATCAAAAATAAGTAAAGCATTAACTTTTGTCGATTTGATAAAGAATGTAAAAGACTTTTTTTTTTTTAATGGAATAACTTTAAACAAAGATGTTTTCATCCTAAAGTAAAGTTTGAATGTGTTAAGTGAAACTTAGTAAATATCAATTTAGTGTTTAAAAAAAAAAAAAAAAAAAAAAAAAAAATTACAATTCACTAAAAAGCCACCTTTATGACTAGCAGCAACATGGCTTCCTGCTGATTATTGTTGGGCTTCATCATGAGTGTGTATAATCCAAGTTTAATTCTTTTTTGAAACATTAAAACCTTCTGGGTCTACTAAGTATGCATAGAAAATTTTGTAGTCCTGCATAAAACTTATATATAGAGGACAAACAAACTCTTTCCAATTATTAATATAGATTACAATCCCTTAAGTATCTTTTAAATTGACACTTGGGAAATGAGTTTTTTTTTTCTTTTTTTTTTTTTTTATTTACTTTTATCCATTATTTAAGTACCCTAATTAAATTCTGTCTAAATCAGAATCATGACAAAAAAAGTTGTTGACAAGATAAACAGAGACACTAGACATTTTAAACACATAATTTTCTGCTATTTTTGAAAAAGAAAGCAAGTAGTTAAAAAAAAAAAAAAAAAAAAAAAAAATATAAAGCCCCTAAATAAACAACATGCATCACATCTGGGGTTCAGCCAATGAGAGCATTTTAGCAAAATACAAATGTGGGTAGAGCTTGAACATTTTTTTTTTTTTTAGCAGTTAAGAACCAATGAAAGACATTTTAGTAGAAGCTAATGAGAATTATAAATGCTTAAATTTCATTCGATGAATAACATTTATAGACAAAAGATGATTGAAAATGGTTTATTTCACTGAACTCAAAACATGTAGATGGAATGGTTTAGAATGAGTTTACATGTAATGTGAATAGAAACATTAAACATTTAAGAAAATCACTTCTTTAACATTTTTTTTGTGGAATGTTGATAACACGGACATACAAGAAGTCAATTTTTTAAGCTCTTGCAAATAGAAATATTAAAAAAATATAGTTACTAGCAGGGCCAGATTTATCAACAGGCATCGTAGAGCATTAGCCAAGGGCCCACAGGTATCTGCAGGCTCACTGAAACTAATTTGTTGCACAGTGTGCAAGATTACAACTTTGTTTCCAGTGTACATCAGGTATTTCATTATATAATATATCTAAAACCATAAGGGCCTCTGTACAATAAGCATAGGCCCACAGATTTTCAACTGGCGGGCTGAGTGGTAATTCTCAGGTTGGCTACAGATATAGGCTCTAGAGTAAAATGAAGGGAGCCACTGAAGAGTTTGGCCTAGGGCCAACAAGTAGGTAAATCTTGCTATTTACTAGATTATAAGTAAATATGAATTGAATTGAATTAGTGCTACGTTAATCCTACAGACAAGGATAGAATACTGTTTTAAATGGGTTTAAGTAGAAAAATATTTCTATTAAAGCTCAAATAAGGAAGCTGTTAAGTTCTTAAGAGTCAGTCAGTCTAGGAATTATTTGAACTAATATACTCAATTTTATTAGTTTTTAATCACAATATTTCACCTGATATAGTTTCTTCCTTTCTTTAGAGTCAAATTCTGACTGGATTCATTGCTCTTATTCTATAGAATCATTTGGGCTGGGATTTGCAACTATGGTGTTTTTGTCTGGTGGGTTTCTCTAGCTTTCCTCTTACTATCTGAAACTGATATGGGTCACTGGTATTTTATTCTAAGAGTTATTTGGACCAGATAATTTAAAAAATTTTTTATTTTTTATTTCATCACCTTCCTTTGAAACAGGTGATAAAAACAGTAGTAAAAAAAAAAAAAAAAAAAAGAAAAAAAAAAACCCTCAAAATAATAAAATTATATCTGATAAGTAAAAATTTTTAACAGTCACATATTTACAAGACATACATAACAAAACAAAACAACATTTATTTATATTAATATCAAAATTAAGCAACGTTTTCCAATTCATAATAATATATATAAAAAAAAGCAATGTTTAAAAATATATCAAAGATAACAGGTAGAAACAATTTCAAAAGGAAAAACTTTAAAAAGGTTTTAAAAAGTTGAATAATAAACAAATAAATTGCAAATTGTAATTAAAAAAATTTTTTTTTTTTTTAAAGAAATTAGGCAAATAAGCCAAGGCAGTATGTGCTCAAACAGAGAAAATGAGAATTGCAGAAAAAATGTTCTGAGAAAATTAGAAGTTTAGGAGAGAAAGAGACAGACAGAAAAAGAAAAAACGGGTTATTCCTTTCTTGATTGCAATGTTTCTCCACAGGAAGAAAAAAAAAAAATCACTCTTTGAACCAATAAGCCAGATATTTCAGGTAGAGTGCTATTTTACTATATACTGTAAGTTCAATATTTTAGGCTAAGGTAATTCCCATCTGAAACTTATTACAAAAGGCTTAATATAGGTGATATTCATAGTTTTTTCTTTTAATGGAATAACTTGAAACAAAAGATGATTGGTGAAATCATCTTTTGTTTCAAAGCAAAGTTTGAATGTGTTTTGTGTCTGAATTTTTCCAACTTTAAATGCAAGGTAACAAAACAGAGTTTAAACATTCTAGCAAAGTTTAAAAAATTTTTTTATTAAGATCTCAGAAATTATAAAAATGTGGATATTAGCTTATAGTTAAGTCATATAGAGTCAAAGATTAAAGAGCAGTTGATCAAATTTTCCAAGCAATTAAGAATAATGTGATTCTGACTAAATCTTATAGACAATCATTGCTACAATAAATTTAATCCTCACTAGATGACCCACACTTGTAGTCTTGTACTGTACTAAGATGAGAAAAATATCAATGCAAGTAGGTCACGGTAATGCAATGATTATCAAACTAATCTTGCGAGATCAATTCCTACCAGGTGACTCATATTTGTGGCCTTGGAGCAGACTAAGTGAAACTTACTAAATATCAATTTATAGGTTTGGTAAATTTTTCAGGCCATATTCAAATGAAATAAATACAAAAGCAACTTGGTTACTTAGTGACCTTGTGCCAAGAAACGTTTATGAATTAAGTTTTTGGAAAATACACATTTTCAAAAATCCAAGATGAAATTTGTCTCATTTACTTCCAATGGACTTAAAAAAAAAAAAAAAAAAAAAAAAAAAAAAAAAAAAAAATGAAGCATTTGTGAATTTTTCATTGCATCTACTAAGATTAAATTTATTTTGAAGAGTAGAAGACTTTAGTTCCGATAATTTATCTTAGAAGTCAATGAAAATAAGAGTATGACTGTCTTTAGCAAATAGGAGTAGCAATTAACAAAACTCAGATGAGGTTCAAGATAAACTATATAACTTCATTGTTAAAACATTTTGGCTTTAAACTGTTTCTGTTAGCATTTGGTTTCAAAGTTATATCTGATGTTGAACAGTTCAAGAATACAAGTAAAAGAATCTTTAAAAGGATTTCTTTAGGGGGGAAAAAAAAAAGAAAAAAAAGAAAAAAAAAAAAAAGAAACAAAAACAAAACTTCCAAGTAAGACAAAACAAGAACTGCATCTACAGAGTACAATTGAATGTGAAATAATACACATATATAATTAAATATGGCAAGATAAATATATACAATAATATTTCACAATAGATATAATTATATATGAATAATAGATCTCAATAAGACTTATAGGAAGCAACACTCATAGAATGACATGATCATATAAATAGGACACTTAAGAAAATTACATTTAAGACAATAACATTAAAGACTTATAGAAATTACATCTATGGCAGTGATGAAAGACAATTTTCTCTTATGGCATATCAACCTTTATGAGTTATTTAATGCCAAAGCCATCCTTGAAGAAAAACAGTAGTGGTACTATTTAACCTATAGCTAGGGTAGGAGATAAGTGAGTTTATATCTTTCCTAAGGGTTTTAGTCCAAAAGTGAACATAATAGCAAGCCTGGAACTTGAACTCACATAATGAAGAACACTTATGGAAATGACATCTATGGCAAAGACATAATGAAGAACACTTATGGAAATGACACCTATGGCAAAGACATAATGAAGCACACTCATGGAAATAACATCTACGGCAAAGACATAATGAAGAACTCTTATGGAAATGACATTTACAGCAAAGACATAATGAAGAACACTCATGGAAATGACAAAATAAAGACATTTATAGAAATGACAAAAAAAAAAAGAAAAAAAAAAGACATTTATAGAAATGATACTTTCCTATGTAATTGGAAAAAAAACTCAATATCTTCAACAACTGATGAAAGAATTTAATGAATTGTGAAGATTACAGAAAATACAATAATATTTTTTCTTTAATAATTAAAATGTCAGAAGAAAGACAAATGGAAGATTCAATGTCTGAAACAAGAAAAAACATTAGATATTTGACCTCAAAATACATTTTATACAACAAATATGCATACAATCTTTACCATAAAACTGTGCCTTGCTATAGGTGAGATACCAGAGACACTATACAGATCTTAGTCTAGTACACGACAAATGAGAAAGAGGGAAAGTAGATTGTGATGTACCATCTTCTAAATGGAGTGAGAGGAATTCAAACTTTTACCTATGGTTGAACACTGTTAGTATCCAAACTAACTACCACTGCTAAGAAAGAGGCCTTTTTACAATCCTTCAATATCAGTGTTATTATAATCATTGAGTATTCAGTGAAATCAAACTCAGTACACAAACAGATGATTGTAGCGGCCATTTTGTTTTTGAACATAATTTTAAGTACAAAAGACTGTCACTATGGCACCTTTGATTGCTTGTGTTTTATGGCATATCAACTCTTGGAGGTTATTTAATGCCAGACCCTGTTTATACATATACATTAAATATATGATTTATGAATCAATAATTTGTATGTAACATTTTTAAATGAGCCAGAGCTCAAGTGGTTTCACATATTGCTTTTTATTGCTTGCACACAGTTAATGGTTTCAACTATTGCTATTTAACATGAATAATACAATTTAATATCAATCATTTGTTTACACACAAATGTTCTCGGGTATAGTAAATAAAGTTCTATTTGACTCAAAGATGGGACTAACAGCTACTACAACTCTGGCTCAGAGTGGACCTGGGAGTAATGGAAATAAAGGGGTACTCCACATTCCCAAAGATCCAGAACTGGAGCCTCAACATCAAATAGTTTGGTATCATGCCCAGGACACTTGTTAGGGATGATTTTTACCTGTCTGCAGAGATGCAGTCAGTGCATTCTATAGTCCCAACCGACTGGGCTGTATGGTACCCTTGAGAATTTAAGAGTGCTGTTATAAAAGTCAGGTTTTATATAAAGAGTATTTATTTATATATATATATATATATATATATATATATATATATAGAGAGAGAGAGAGAGAGAAAAAGCATATATAAAAAGAACTTTACAGACCTAGTGTTATATTAGGAAATTAAAGCACTTCTTTTGAAGTTTTCAGCATTACTTTAAGCAGCATTATTATAAGTGTTTACTAAGTAGTTTAATAAATGTATTGGATATGATATCCAAAAAGAGGTAAGAAATAAGACTCGAAAAGCTAAATTGGTATTAAAATTGTTTTATTTCCTGAGTAACATTTCACTCTTCATAGATTTGTTTTCTTTTCTTTGTTTAATCCTATTTACCAACCCCTCTGCTCGTGCAGGATATGACACAAGGTCAATTTTTAAGCGGAGTTTAACAGGTTTGAATTCAGAGTTTTCCTTCTCCTAGACTAGTTGCCTCACCAAGGCTGAAGAACCCAGTCTATCCTACTATTTACCCATAGCTGGAGGGAGAATAATTGGATTCATACCTTTCCCAAGGGTATTAGTGCTATGTGAAATGCAATCATTCTCATCCAGGATTTGAACTCCAGTCGCCGTGTCCATTTCCTACGACGATAACCATTACACCATGTTTAATACCATATCAACCTTCATGGGTTATTTAATGCCAAAGCCATTTACATATAACAGCAGTGATAGCATTTAACCCATAGATAGGTGGATAAGGAGTGTTCAATACTTTTCCCCAAGGGTATTAGTCCAAAAGTGAATGATATAGTACAATTGAGTTCAAACTCGCTTACTTTGAGGCTGCAGTCCAGAACTTCAGCCATGATACCATAAACAGAACTGGAAAGACTTTGAAAAAGATGCTAATACTGTTGTTCTCTTTGTCATACATGAATCTGTTATGACAATGTGAATGTGTTCAGACATTAACAGTTTTAAAAATATTTTGTAACTGAAACTTTAACAAAAATTTTATGAAATCTTTTAGATAATATTATTCTATTTATCATGCTCTGTACATGACAAAGTTTTAAAAGCTTTTAAAAAGGTATTTTAACAAAAGCAGAAGAGATTACTTTTTTTTTTTTTTTTTTTAAAATCAACTTCTTGAAAATAGATAGTTGTATACCTTTGCAGATGAATCGAGCAAATAAAAATTAGTAAATAGATAATATTCATCTATAAAGTTTGTCTTCAGCTGCAAATTTAAGAAAAAAATCCAAAAAGAAAATAACTACTTTTGAGTTAATTACAAGCTTTTTTTTCACCCTTAACCTGCATGTGCTCTCCATCACCCATAGTGGCATAACTGATATTTTAATAAAGCTTTGTAATAATTAGCATATAAATTTATGAGTAGGACATATTTTGACACTGAGTTGAGGCTGTCAAAAGCAGCATTTAAAAAGGGGGAAAAAAAGAAAAAAAGGGTCACATTTTATAACATTTCTATAACACTGCAAAAAAGTTAGAAACTTTTCATAAAGCCAATCATGTTTCTCAGGATATCCTCAGTATTCAAAATGAGGAAAATTTTGTGTTAAGACGAAATAGCTATAACTAATATACATTTGCCATTAATGAATGTATCAGAGTTAGACAATTTTGTTATATCAACTCCACAACCCTGGTAATAGAAAATTAGCTTTTATAATAACAAAACAAGAAATAGAGAATAAATGTTCAAGATGCAAAATGATATTAAATAGTCTGGAATAAGAGAGGAAAAGAATTGAAGTGGAGTACAGTAATTGTAGAAAGGTTAAATTTGGGTTAAGATAATTATAATCATCAAATAGAAAGGAGTAGAGAGATTGTTTTAAAGTATTGAGAGAAGGGAGAGAATCCAAAACAAACAAGAAAAGCAATAGTGTTTGAGACTGGGAAAGAAAGAAAAAAGCATATACATACAATTAGAGAGAGAGAGAGAAGAGAGAGAAAGAGAGAGAGAGAGAGAGAGAGAGAGAGAGAGAGAGAGAAAGAAAAAGTTCGAGAGAGAGAGAGAGAAAGAAAAAGTTCAAGAGAGAGAGAGAGAGAGAAAGAAAAAGTTCAAGAGAGAGAGAGAGAAAGAAAAAGTTCAAGAGAGAGAGAGAGAGAGAGAGAGAGAGAGAGAGAGAGAGAGAGAGAGAGAGAGAGAGAGAGAGAGAAAGTTCAAGAGAGAGAGAGAGAGAGAAAAAGTTCAAGAGAGAGAGAGAGAGAAAAAAAGTTCAAGAGAGAGAGAGAGAGAGAGAGAAAAAGTTCAAGAGAGAGAGAGAGAGAGAGAAAAAGTTCAAGAGAGAGAGAGAGAGAGAGAGAAAGTTCAAGAGAGAGAGAGAGAGAGAGAAAAAGTTCAAGAGAGAGAGAGAGAGAGAAAAAGTTCAAGAGAGAGAGAGAGAGAGAGAGAAAAAGTTCAAGAGAGAGAGAGAGAGAGAGAGAGAGAGAGAGAGAGAAAAAGTTCAAGAGAGAGAGAGAGAGAAAAAGTTCAAGAGAGAGAGAGAGAGAGAGAGAGAGAGAGAGAGAGAGAAAAAGTTCAAGAGAGAGAGAGAGAGAGAAAAAGTTCAAGAGAAAAAGTTCAAGAGAAAGTTCGAGAGAGAGAGAGAGAGAAAGTTCAGGAAAGGGAGGGGGAGAGAGAGAGAAAGTTCAGGAGAGGGAGGGGGAGAGAGAGAGAAAGTTTGAGAGAGAGAGAGAGAGAGAGAGAGAGAGAGAGAGAGAGAGAGTTTGAGTTTTGTTTAACGGCATATCAACCCCTGTGGGTCATTTAATGCCAAAAAGGTTATTTTGAATTTCAGCCATTAAAGTAGCAGTTCAATAGAGATGTTTGGTTATATCTTGCTGAAAAAGTTGCTTTCTTTTAGAAAATTAAAAATGTTTTCAGGGTTTGTATTCTTAAAGATGTCCCTCAGGTTTCTTGCTTGATAGTACTTGGTACGGATATGTTTAAGGTTGTTACAATTTAGAAGGATATGTTTGGTTGTGAGTTGTACTTTGCATGATGGGCACACTGGGGCATCCTCCCCTTTTAACAGGTGTGAATGAGTAATGTGGGTGTTCAAGAGAGAGAGAGAGAGAGAGAGAGAGAGAGAGTTCAAGTGAAAGTATTCGAGAGAGTTCTGAGAGAGTGAGAGAGAGAGAGAGAGTTCAAGTGAGAGAGAGTTCAAGTGAGAGAGAGTGAGAGAGAGAGATAGAGTTCTGGGAGAGAGAAAGAGACACACACACATACACAGAGACACTTTTGGGGTTGGGATAGAGAGAGAGACACAGAATTCTAGGATGAGAGAGAAACTGAAAGACAATTCCAAGAGAGAAAAAAAAAAATACAGACTTTGTGGGGGAGAGAAAAAAATTTTGGAGGAGAGAGAGAGAGAGAGTGAGGGAGAGAAATAGAGAGTGGAGTAGAGAGAGAGAAGTAATAGTTTATAGAGGCAAAACAGAGCCGATTTGATAAAATTACTTTAAGGAACTAGGAATGAAAAAAAAAAAATCTTGTTAGACCAACAACAATCATTTGTAGGTAGAAAAACTAACAAAGGTGTTTAGTGCAACCATTCCATTTAGGACATTCTCAGGTACTTCAAACAGTGATCACAATATTTGTTCTAACCTGTGTTGACAATGCATAACATTACAACTTTTATCAGTGAGAGAATAAGGAAACTAGGGTTTCTTTTTTTTGTGTTGGCAGCTAAGTTGGAAATTTTGAAGAAATGCAAAAAAAAGTTTTTCAGGAAGTCATCTAAAGAATTTCAAATCATTGGTGAGGTTTATAAAAGAAAAAAAAATTTATATATATAAATTCACATACAAGTAGAGCATACTCAAGTGATTCAGGATTTTAAAAGAAATGAAATAATTGGTTAACTTGCAAGATGTAGAATAGATAAAAAACCAGGCAATATTAAAACAAAAACAAAACAAAAACAACTAATAAACTAAATTCAAACACTTCCAGACTGGTCATTGAAAAACTACAGCATTTGCTTTCTATTTCAAGCAGATAAAGAAACATACAAAAAAACACAATGACCAAATTACAGACTTAACATCACAAGTTTTGTTAATAGGGTTAATTTTGAAAGAAAATTAAAATCTTTTCTTAGAGGATTAGTTTTGGATCTATTTCCCAATAAGATTGAAAAGGGGAAAAGTTCTTCACATCTAATAAGTAAAGTCGAGGGTGACTAGAAGGCTCCCTCTTCAATAGCTACAACACTGAGGTGTAGGGGAGGGTGCTACTCCTTTCCCGGGATTGCTCCACTTTACCCTTGATACGAACCTTATATTGCTGAGTTAAGCAAGGAGGTATCAAATACCATTTTAAAAATCTTTGGTATGCCGCAACCTGGGATTGAACCCAGGTTTCCCGGACCATTGGCGAACACTACTTTTTTCCTTTAACTCTTTGGTGTGGTGCATTTGACAACATATTTAATGGCTGGAATCTACTTTTGATTATAAAACAAAAAAAGCTTCCAAATAGAATAATTTGAAAAAATTGGAATTTCACAATTACTATACTATTGGTGTTTGTGAGTATATTGCTCAAGTTTGTTAATGGGATTTAAAAAAAATTTATTCACTGATACTTCTAAATAAATGTTTTACTAAAACTAAATTTTTCTTTCTTTCAATTTTAGGGCTGGGTGTATTGAACAAGAGGCACTTTTGGGGCATATATTGCACAAGATCCAAAATTTTTAAGCAATGTGGACTTTAGTTACAACTGGCCCTCATGCATTAAGTACATTTGGGTAACTTGAGTCAATGTCCTCCTTTAAAACACAAAATTCAAATTTTGAAAATAGTGTTGATTTATGAGTATGTATTCACCCACTCACTATGAGCAAAATGGAACACAAAGTCAATTTTTAAGTGGAATTGAAGGTTAGAATTCATAGTTTTCCCCCTTAGACCAGCATCATTGAGAGAAACATGAATTTATGCTTTTCCTAAAGTGAAATGTAAATAGCCTAAGCCATTTCCTAGTGGGTTGGTTAGTTGGTTGGTGTTTTATGGCACAAGAACCCTCGTGGGTTATTTAATGCCAAATCCTATATATAAATATTTATATGATTTGTAAGCAAATAGTTTGTTGGTAACTTTATTTTTAAACAAGTTAGAACTTATTTCTTTGCACAGAAGTAAATGGTTTCAAGAATTGCTTACACTAATGATTCTATTTAACATTAATCATTTGTTTGCACACAGTTAAATAGTTTCAAGTGTTGCTATTTAACATTAGTAATTTTTATCAAGTATTCCTAATACAAACAATTTGCACACAAATAATAATCCTTAGTAAATGATTGAACAGTTCTATTTGACCAATAGATGGGATCCTAACAGGTACTATGACTCTTTCCTTCCATGATAACCATTATGCAACCTAAGTAATTAGTTTGTAAGGTTGAAATTTAAATATCATAGGAAGAACTAGGAGCAAAACTAAAAAAATGATTGTGACGAAAAATCAAGGGATCACTTATGCATGGATATATTGAAGGACATTAAGTTATTCTGGTTTGGTTTCTTTGTTTAATGGCATATCAACTTTTTGAAGTTTTGTTTTTTACCCCAAATTTCTTATTGGATTAATCTTAAAAAAAAAAAAAAAAAAAAAAAAGTTAATTTGACCCAAATGATGTATTTGTGAATCTTAAAAAAAGATTTGTCCAATTTTAACTCATTTTGCAAAACAGACACAAACCACTAAAACTATGAGTGGAATAAAAAAATAAAAAAGGATGAAAGATGTACAAATAAAAGCTAAAAAAAAAAAAAAAAAAAAGTAAATCTAAGGAAGGAAAAATACAGTGGAGAAAGATGAATGAAAAAGATGAAATTAGTAGACAAAGAGAGATGGATAGAAAGAGAGATAGACAAAAAGAAGAATGTTAATTTGAGGTAGAAAAAAATGTTTTCATTGGTTAGAGACAGAAGGGAAGAAGAAGGAGGAAAAAAAAAAAAAAGGTTATTTCAACCCTCAGCCCATTTCTTAAATAGATGATCAGAAAATATTCCATTAATGAGGTAGAAAATCACTATATATGTAATAAACAATGAGAGGGTTACAGCTGACCAATGAAATGAGAAATGATTGCTCAACAAAAAATCCTTAAAATGTTTGTGTAACTTTAAGGAATTGGCAAAAAATGCAGCCAAACGAGCAGAAATATGAAAAAGAATGAAGATAGTATAGTCCAAGCAGTATCTTTACAAATTTAGATTAAAATTATAACAAAACCATATCAGTTAACATTAGCTAACCGTGATTTTATATATATTTGTATAAAGAATCAAAGCTTAGGAAAAAAAAAAAAAAAAAAAAAAAGCTAATACATTTGCAGGCATGCAATATTGTACAGTTTGCAAATAGAAATCACCAGGTAAAAATGAAACATGCTAAGTCAAGACATGCAAAGTTATTCAAGGGAATTAAGTCAATGTCAACATTTTCATCCATGCAAATGGGAAGAGTAGGGAAAGGAAAACTGACTGAAGGAAGGGAGGAAAAAAAAAAAAAAAATAACCAAAAAACTGAAAAGGCAAATTGTTAAATCCAGGAGGTAAAAAAAAAAAAAAAAAAAAAAAGGAAGTTTTTTTTTTGGCTGTTGGTCCAAACAAGAGAAATACCGCTTACCCTTGGTAACCTGTACTTGTTTTGATACTGTAGTATCTGGATTGGTAATATACACGAAAGATCAGAAAGAGGGAAGTAAAAGAGGGAAATATAATCTGATTATTATCATCATCTGTAGTAACAGTATCAAATCATAAATGGTGACAATTATGGTTTTTAGTGGTTTGATTAATCTTGAAATTGACAATTGAAAACATGAGGCAGATAAGGAAGGAAAGGGGGGAAAAAAAAATCAAACATGACTCTCCAATTTAAAGACAAAAATCTCTAATTGTTAAGGAAATATAAAGTCAATGTTTGATTATTACCACATTAAAAACATCTTAAAAAATTCTCTGTATTAAATTGTGAACATTTTTCAATAATATTAAACTTTCTATTTATATTCTAACTTAATTCAAAGTTTTAAAAAATATTGTGATAAAAAGTTCAAGTTTAGAATGTTGAAATGTTTTTATTAACATACCAAAAAGTAGACAATATTTAAGTTGGAAAGGAAAATACCCCCCCCCCCAAATTATACTGTGTATCAAAATGATAGTATTGATGAATACGTAGATTTTATTTTCAAGACAAAATTAGTTGTAAGAAAAATTGGTGTGAAAATATGAAATAGAGAGAGAGAAAGAAAGAAAAAAGGAAAATGTATTAAAAAAATGAAGAGAGAGACAGACAGACAGAAGTGAGTAAGTATTAAAAAAAAAAAAAAAAAAAAAAAAAAAAAATTTTCAATTAATTTTTCTTTTTTTGAATATCCTCATCTTTGTATTTTTTCCTGATAGCAACATTTTCAGACAAAATTGTCTGAGAAAAAAAAAAAAAAAATGTTAAGAGAAACAAAAGAAACTAAAATGAAAATCAAAGATGAGGACAATTCATTGAATTTAGGAAGGGTGGGAAAAAAAAAAAAAAAAAAAAAAAAAAAAAAAAAATCAATTACAGAAGAGAGAGATGGACAGAAGAAAAAAAAAAAAAGTCCCGATGATGGCTTTTCTTACCTCCTGATGCGATGGTGTCCTCCGATCCAGCAGGAGTAGAATTCATGGTTCCATATCCACTAGAACAGTGCAAAGAAGTTCGACTAGTAGCAGTGGCACTACTTGGTGGCTCCTCAGTCGGACACTTGAGGGCAGCAGTGCTGGCTTCAAGTACCTTGATAGCCTTGGCCAACTCGAGAGAATTTTGTTGAATCTGGGTAAAAATAGCCAGCAACAGATTAATTTCATTTTTCAAAGGCAATCAGCAGAGAAATGAGATATTTTTCTTAATGACTTTTAAAAAAATCTTGACAGCAGCATTAATGTTTTCTTTAGGAAATTTTGTTTACGATTTAATATCCTATTACAGATAAATTTTTATAAATATATACAAAATTATTTGCTTGTAGTAAAAAAACAACAAAAAACAACCAAATAAATAAAACAAGGGGGGAGGGCATTAATTTTTTTTGTTTTGTTTCTGTGATTACATTAATTTAGAGATTTTATTTGTATAATTTTAAAAGCTGCCAAGAATTTTAAAAAGCTCTTTATAAGAATAAACGAAAAATTAAATAAAAACTGAAAAAATAAATGAAATAAAAAAGTCAAATTAAATGATAAATAAATCCTTTCAATAATAATAAAGAAAAAAAGCACAAAAGTAAAATTTTTCTTACAAAAAAAAAAAAAAAAATAAAAAATAAATAAATAAAAAAATTACCATATTCTGTCGTTATATAAACAAAATTCGTTAGCAAACTAGTAACATTAGAAATCGTTAGCAGAACAAAAAATCATGCACTACTGGTAATAAATATTAAGGCAAACTTATTCTTTACGCATGCTAGAGTTATTCCCCTTGACTTGACGTTTTGTATGTGGAATAAAAAGGTCCGATTAACTCAAATTCAAAACAATTCATCAGGCCATCTTTCTGTTACGCAAAAATGCCAAAAACATCCTTGACAATCCTGGCTGCCAACAGTACATGGCACAAGAATTTCAAATAAAACAAATGATTTTTATTCCTCATAGAAACTTGGTGTTGCTACATGAATAAATTGCTAATTTCAACAATTTGGGTTTCATTTTTCATATTGCTATAATAGTATGACATCATATGAATCCAGGTAAGTGTAGAGACAATAAATAATTGCCTCCTTTGCATTAGGTGGGCCTATCGATTGGACACGTGATAATCCCATAATACACAATGACTTCTTTTGCTCCCTCCTCTTCAAATGGTAAAAAACGTGTTTTTCTCATCTGTTCTTTAAACCAGTAAAATGTGCTTTCACCTGTTCATGGAACAGAATCTCAAAATGGTACTGAAATAAGTCCCAGTATTAACCCCACCAATATGAATATTGGAAAGCTTATTTTAAAATGGGTTTTATTTCTTATCACGTAGTTCCTTTGTTTTTAATGGCATATCAACCTTTGTGAGTTATCAAAACAATCCTTATAGAAGAACAGCAGTGTTCTATTTAACTGATAGCTTGGAGGAGGTTATGAGAGGGTTCACATACCTTTCCCAAGAGCATTAACCTGAAAGTGAACATAATAGTGTGGCTAGAGTTCAAACTTGCTTACTACAATATTGCAGTCCAGCACAATAGCCACTACACCATGGAGACTCTCCCGGCCCCCACATAACAATCAGGTGTATAAAATACTGCTGAAGGTAGTAAAAACAAAAAAGTGGAGCTCAGATTGTTGAGTTACTTTCTGAAGAAAATTCTACAGACAGTATAGCTTTTATTATTTTCATCATTTTTTAAAATAAATTCGTAATTATAAGCATATTTTAGTATCTTGTAGATACAAAGTGACTAACCCTATAGAGTAAAAAAAAAAACAAGCAAAAAACTTTAAGCTTAACAACCAATCAAAATCAGATCCTTTCTTTTAATTTTCAAAAGCTATCTTTATGCAAATTAAATCAACCAATCAAATTACAAGGCATAAAATGTTTCATTAAATCTTGGATCATTTAGATTTGGACTTTCTAAGTAAATCTTTGTCTAAGACTGCAGCAAACAAGACTATTATTACAATATTTCTGCTTACATCTCTCTGCATAGGAGTAGATGAGTGGTACATGTACAATTGAAGTCTCAAGGTAGCAATCTCTCCAGAGGTTAATATTTTAGACAGAGTTGAGAATTTTGTCCAAATTGTTATTAAAAGAAAAAGAAAAAGAAAAAAAAAAAAAAGAAAAGATATATCCTGTAAATCAGATACAAATGTCAGGGTTTTTCCCAACTGGTTTAAATTGACAAACAAGGAATGAAGACTCTCGCTAAATTTTCAAAGCCTGAGAGTGAGTTTTCAAAAAAAAAGTAACTATAATATCCGCCCAGAAGTAATATTTCCTATCTATTTGCATGAAAACAGCTACAGGGAGAATAAAAAAATTTTCCCAGTCATCACCAATAGATATGTACTTTTGCCAGCAATGAACAAGAGCCTGTATCCAGCAGTAATAAAGTTGCTCCAAAGATAATGCTTCCTCTTTCATTATATTATCCTAGAAGGTCAGAAATAAATGCTAGTGGTAAGGCAGTAGAGATTAAAACTTCCAAACAATGTCAACTTTTTTTTTCCCCAGTTACAAATAGCAACTGAGTGGCAGTCTAGCAAAATGGCATCTGACATGAAAGAGGAATTTCATTGATTTTCTTCATGCAGAAAAAATACACCTGTTGATCATTAGCTAATGGTTGCCAAATATTTACAGAAGCTTAACAGATGTGAGCACAGTTAGGTGGTGGTTAATGCATTTCAGCATTGGTGACAAATGTAAAATGAGCATGAATCAGGCTTATGAAAGGTCGTCTACATGGGCAATCTGGGCACCTCATGCAGTGCAATGGTAGCAACCTGGATTAGCAGACCGTATTTGGGCACTTCATATTTCCAGCCTTGGGCTACAATTAAACAAAGCATAGTAAATAATGTGGGAAGCCTTTTCCCCAATAACAACAGGGTAATCAATGGTGTTAAAAAATTTATTGTCTCTTCCGGTGAAGATTAAAAATTTTTTTTTTAAAAAGCATGGCATACAGGCTCTTGTTTAACATGAGCAGAAAAAAAAAGGACAGCAAATGGGATAACTGTAGGGAAAAAAATGTTTAGTAATAGAAAACTTGCTCTATATAATAGTGCTCTCTGTACCAATAGCTAAGAAGTATTACTTTTAGAGCAGCCCTTTCTACATCAGCTGTCAGCCTTTTTACAATGGAAAACAAGAGTTGATAAAAAAAAAAGAAAACCCAGATGAAAAGTAAGTAAATAGAGAAGTTAAAAAAATTAAAAAAAAAAAAAAAAAAAAAAAAAAAAAAGCTTAAATCATGCATGCACAAATAACGAGTTTAAATCCAAACAAGTTTGATTTGAAAGTTGAAATCTAAAAAAAAGATTACAAATTTACAACTAACCCATGCTGAATAAGGCAAGATTTAATCATGCAAAATATTCACAAATTACATTTGAAGTTTATAATGTTACAGAAATCAGGATGTTCCAGGAATATGATTATTTAGAATATATACTTCAGGGCATATCCCTTTGCCATGAAGCAAAGGACAAATGCTCACACTTGTGTCCAGTAAATTTATCATGGTAAATTCATTGCAGGAAAATTATTCATTGCAAAATTCAGAATGTGATCATTGCTTTTAAGAATTTAATGACTGTATAGTTTGAATAGTTAATTTTCTATAACTAAAATTAACACTGCAATAATTAGCTATAACCTAGGACCAATAAAAGAAATAATATTAATATACACATGCATTTAAAATCAAGTTGAATTGTTCATTAATAGAAAAAACACAATTTCAAAGTTAGTAGGCAATGAAACAAACTTTTTAACTCAAAAAGGCAATTTTTTTTCTTTTTTTAGTCACAATTAAATATCAATACACTGATAGTGAATTTACAACACACTGAATATTTGTTTTCATTTACTCAAGATTAAAACACAGATGGCTTACAGTAAATGATAACATGGATCAAGACAAAGTTTTAAAATGAGGGGTGCATCAATAGTATTTAGATGCAATGCATATTCTATACTTAAAATGAGCATTGTCTTTAAGAGTGTTGAAATTCAATATTTTTGTCAGTATATTTACTTAAAATTTGAATCTCATGATCTTCAGTTTTAAAAAAGTTCAGATATTTTGCAGTGTGTTTGGTCAAGGGCAAACTTATTGATGAATACCTACAAATATATTGAGCTAAAACATAACAGGTTTGTTAATTTTTTAATTGTGGAGAGAAAAAAAAAAAAAGTGTTAATGAAAAAAAAAAATTTCTTGCAAGCAAATGGTTTATAAAAAACAAAACAAGACAAAAAAAAATTCCCCGAGGTAAAAAAAAAAAAAAAAATTACTGGAACAAATTTCCAACACCATTACAAGACACCAAGGTATTTACAATATTTAAATTTTTTTAAAGTGGGAGGGGAAAAGGGTGAGGGGGCGAGAAGGGACAAAATACAAGAATGAACAAACCCAGAAAATAAAATGAAAAATAAGTAGGAGGAGGAAAAAAAAAAAAAAAAAAAATTTTCTCACATTTTGAAATTTGCATAGGGTCATAAAATATACCAATGAGTAATAATTAACAGAAGAGCAATACAGTTTTTTTTCTTTTAGGCTTCTCTGTAATTTCTGAAATGCTAAAGCATGTCATAATGATTATAATGACATACACTTGTACAGCACTTATGCTACTCTCTAGGTCTACAGCCCAGTGACAGACATAGCAAGTCAAAGAGAAGGCACTCTGAAATAAAGCCTGCAATTTGCATAGTCAGCAATGACAGAGTACCTTCTCTTAAACTTTCTCATCAAAGGATATCTATCAAGTCAACAGAGATCTGGTACTTGAGCTTCCTTATCCAGTTTTGATTTAGGAGTTAATTTCTAGAAGGTACCACCACAGCTTTATTATGAAACTGGAGCTCCTAACCCAACAAGATATACATGTGCATGCATGTGATTATGAGAACATTAAAACTCCCAAATATGAGATTTTAGAAGCAAAGCATTAAGCACAAAGTTCATATTGAATAAACAATGAAAATAAAAATGTCATTTAAAAAAATTGGTTTGAATTGATAGATGAAAGGAGTTGTGATTTCCATTTTTTAATTTTATTTTCTGGGTTTGTTCTGATAGACATCCCGCAATTACAACCAGGCAAAAGATAAAGCAAACTGCATCTAAAATGTTATACATGCTTCAAAAGAAGCTCGAAGGTGATGGGGATTATGGTGGTTTCTTAAGAGACAATAAAAAACAAAAACAACCAACCAGATGCAAAATAATGACAAGAACAATACAAAGGACACACCACACATCAATATGCAAAGATGGCTAGCACCTTCAAATGCCAAAAAATGAAACCATGCAACTAATAGAGATTAAAAAAAAAAAAGAAAAAAAATGAAGTGAAGTCATTTGCCATGAAGTCTCTAAAGCTAAGGGGGAGTTAACCCAGTACTTCAATCAAAATAGAACCTACAATGGCAGCAAGTTGTGAATGAGTGAGTAGCTAGATGAGTATTTAGTAGTTGAAAAGCACAACAAACACATACATACAAAAAGGCTGAGTTGCATGCAACCACAACTGAATCTACAAGTGAAAGGAACCAGATTCTAGTGGTAGCTGTAAAGAGCTATGGAAGAATAAGAATAAAAAAAAAAAAAAAAACCTTGAGGAGAGAAACAAAGAAAAGAAAAAAATAGTGAGTAGAAGCAGAAGGTCTGTAAACAGTAAGTGCCACATTTTGAATAGAATTAGTATCCAATGAAAGGAAAGTTTAAATTTTATAAGGACATGGGGATGGGGAATGGTGGGAAGAAAAAAAAAACATGTTAGAGAAGGTTTAAAGTAACATGCAGGAAAGCTGAGAGAGAGAGAAATATATATATATATACACACACACGGAGAGAGAGAATATATATATATATATATATATATATATATATATACATATACACACACACACACACACACAGAGAAAATGAGATATATATATATATATATATTAGAGAGAGAGGGAGGAAAAGAAAGAGGGAGAGGTGGGTATTATTGTGTGCAGGGAAAGAAAAAGCCTACACAGATGCAAGTGAGGGAAAGACAGAAAAATAAAGCTACAGATTCGTGTGTGCAGAGAAAATGTGTGCAGAGAAAATGTGTGCAAAAGTTTCCAGCCAAACTGGTGTTCACTTATATAATTAATCCAGTTAAAAAATAAAACAAAAGGGTACTGGGATCTTTTGCACAAAATTGTCAAACATGGCATAAATGAGAAAGCAAGATATATACAAAGAAGTGTAGAAACAAAAACATTTAAAATACCTATGTCCCATAATAGTTGTTACATTAAATTTATATGCAAATTTAGCAACTATGATGCAAAGGTAATGACTTTTTTTAAAAAAGATTGATTACAATTATATGAACAGGGGGATTTGAAAAAACATAGTTGGTAGATAAGTGGAAAGTGGGGGGGGTGTCAAGTTATTTCACAAATCTCACTTTCTAGTCATTGACAAATTTGATTGTTTGGTTACTTTGTTTAATAGCATATCAACCTTTGAGGGTCATTTAATAACAAACCCATCTTTGTAGAAGAACAGTAGGGGTACTACTTAAACCCATAGCTTTTCATACCTTTCCCAAGGGTATTAAGTCCAAATGTGAATGCAAAAATGTGTGACTGGAATTCAAGCTCACTCACACAATGTTACAATCTAGCACATTAGCCACTGTGTCATGGAGAGTCCCCACAAATTTGATTGGATTGATTTATTTTAACGGTATGGTTTGCTTGTGTTTTTTGGCATATCAACCTTTGTCAGTTATTTAATGCCAAGTCCTGTTATATGATTTGTAAGTAAATAGTTTGTTGGTGAGATTATTTGTTTGCACACAGTTAAATGGTTTTATACTAATAATTCTATTTAATATTATTAACCCTGAGTAAAAAAAATTGAACAGTTTTATTTTACCTATAGATGCAATCCTAACAGGTACTACCACTTCAGGTCAGAGTAAGACTGGAATTTCACCATCAGATAAAGTTTAATGGTCACACTCAGGACATTAAATGGCATGTCAATAGAGGTCAGGATTTGCATTCATTGTAGATTCACATTTGGTTATAGTTAAAGATATTTCTTTTTTGCATACAATTATTATATCAAATATTTCAATCTAATACAAATAATTTTTGTATGGTTGAATAGTTTGAAGTATTCCTATCTAATGTTAATAATTACATGGCTTCAAGTAATTCTTTCTATAACAATAGTCATTTGTTTGAACTCAAATGGTTTTAAGTAACTAATAATAATCCTTAGTAAACAATCATAGCTTCAAGTGACAATTCTTAATACAAATAATTTAGTTTTATGGCATCAAGTATTCCTATAAAATATATATAATTTTTAAACAGATCTATTTCACCCACAAATGGGACCCTAACAGGTTCTAACACTCCAAATAAGAGTTGACCTGAGAGTAATGGCAATGAAGGAGTATTCTGCACTCCCCAGATCTCCAGGACTGGATCCTCACCATCAGATGCAGTTTAGTGTCATATCCAGGACAACCTCATTTTTGGGGGGCGGGGGAACAGGTTTTACCCCTCCACAAGGAATAGAGTCAGCATACTTTTAGCCAGACTGACAAGGTGCAATATAAATACAAGATACTCAATTAGACAACACACGAAGAACAAAATCCAACCCCCCCACACACAGTGGGTATCTGAAAAGTCATCTTAGGATTTAGAAATTAAATAACTTTTTTGGTTAATTATGATTATTGTTAATTCTAAAAAGATTTACAAAATGGAGATCAACATGCTTTAATTATGAAAAATTTTGCTGCACCAATGTTCTTTATTTTACTTTTGACAAGATTCAAATTTTAAATCCCAAGGTAACTTTTAGGATTATATATATATATATATATATATATATATATGCGCGCACACACACACACTTTAAAAAGGTTAGGTGAAGGAAAGGCTAATAAATGATACTTTTTTTTTAGGGTGTATTAATCACTTGAGCACAAAATTTGTTTTTGTTGCTTGACATGAAATATCTTGTCAACCACTTCAGGCTAATCAATGCTTTCACTGACTTCATCACCATCAACAAATTAATTGCCATGAATATTGAATATGTGATTCATTGTCAGAGTATGCCCCTCTGTCCCATCAAAAACCTCTAGACAATGAACCAAGTAGTTCAAAATAAATCTAAGAAATTGAATTATTTTGCATTGACTTAATTATTTCAATGGTTAGCAAAAAACCCAACAAAAACCCAAGGTACTGTCAACCTCCACCAGCCTAGAAAATAATTCCACTACCATCATTATCAGGGGTTTAGCTAGCATATTTATATGGACACAACAAGGTAAGTTCTGGATAAGGCTATTTGCATTTCCTTTCCTGCTAATGCCCTTCAGAAAGCCATGAATCCATTTCTTCTTCCTTGCACCCAGCTAAAGGGTAAATAGTAAATGCTGCAGAGTTTGGTAACAAATACCTAATAATATCAGTTTTAATTTTCCACCAGAAATATTAAAATCCTGATATTTTTAGTCCAGAAGAAAATTAACGCTTTTAAGGAGGAGGAAAAAAAAATGGTAGGAGTGTATTTATGGATTATACTCTATTTTTTTTCTATGCATCTAAAACTGTTAGGACGACCACTTCCTAATGACTTATTTACTCATATTTGTCTGGTGTAAATGAGATCTTCCAATTCACTATAAAATGCAAGGTGACATAACTAACAAGGGGGGGAAGCATAGAACAACTAGAGACTAAATGTTGGACTTTGTTTGAACTTGATGAACAAGGCAAAAGAAAACGGACACAAAGTGAGAACAACAAAAATTCAATTTATAAATGAGGCACAATAAGAATTTAAAAAGACAGTATCAAGTGTCAATGAAAACACTGGTTCTTGCTAGAATCACTAAAATTAAGCATTGATAAGTTTACTTAGTACTTGGATGAGTGACCATTCATAAAACAGGAATTAAACAATCTAGAGCCTCTGTGCCTAACTATACAAAACAGTAAATAAGAAATAAAGCAAAAGGATTCTAATTTTTCTATCAATTCCAGTTTTTTTTTCCTTTGGAGAAACTCACCTTTTCAATTAAAAGAAACACTTCATAGTTTCTCTATGGCATACTTGAATTGCTAACATCACTATTATAGCAATTTGGGATCATTAGTAATTAAAACTTATGACGGGTTATATTTCTGAGGTTGACTGTGTCACAACAGAAATTTTGAGACGCAACACCCAGCATATCAACTCCATAGTTTGCAAAGTCAAATTATTTGAAAATCACATATTTCCCATTTGAGTGGATCTCACAACTGACAGGATCATATTTTCTCCAACATTCACCATCTCTCACTATATATCTTTCTGAGACCCAAGTTTTAGGGAAATGTTAGAAGGGGTCAATACCATACATGAGATATGAACTCTGTGTGTGTAAATAGTTAGCCAAGGCTAGAACTAGCGGTATGCATACGATTTTCAGCAGAAAAAGTTAACAAATAGTCCCCAATAGTACTTGAGCATGTGTGTGTGTATATATATATATATATATACATACACACACACAATTTAATTTCTTGTGAGAGATTCCCTTGACATTGGGGGGGGGAGGAGAGAAAGAGGTGAGATCCAATTTGTAGATTGCCTAAATTCGTAATATGCACTCAGTACTAAAGAATATGAATGTTTTATTTTTAGATTTAAACAAAGTGCATGGGTATGTGGTGCAAATGTTTATAGATTGTATATCCACAAGTAGGTGCAGAGTGGTAAAACAGTAACTAGCATGGAAAACAGGTCAAATTTTAAATTTTGGAAAGGTATGGAACCATTTCTACTTGAGAAGGGGGGGGGTCTTTACGTGCCATAATGGTTGATGGGGGAGAAAAGAGTAGGCGAGTCAGCACAAAGGGAAACTATTCTACCATAATTATCTTACCTGTCCCAGCAGTAGCAAGAAGCTATTAATCCTATCAACCACCTTGGCAAAAAGCTGAATATGCACATAATCATCACATAATAGTAATTACATTCGCATATAGATTTTTATACACTAAATGTAACAACCATTATGGGATGGAGGTAACAGTTTACATTGAAACAAAAAGTAGTCTTTGCAAAATAATTCTCTTAACCTTTAAGAACATTATCAGATTTTTAGATTTACACATGGCCCTTACTGTTACATAGAGAAAAGAAAAAAAACTGGCAAAAGTGATTTTACAAGCATGAAAAATGTCAAAGAATCAGTTGAGAGTAAATCAAAATACGGAAAACTGCAGTGAGCATGCAAGAAGCGGTTAAAAGTTTTTAAAATGATGACAAAGAAAGGTGAGCAAACAGTTTTTTTTTACACTTTGGTGATGAGAAATGACCTGTGCTGTTGGCGTGGTTTGTATTAGTAATAGCAAGCAATGTGGTGATAAAAGAACAAAAGAGGAGAGCCAAAGATAAAAGGGAGGGAAAAATAGAAAAGAAAAAAAATGAGAAGGGTGAGGAGGAAGTTAAGTAGGAGGGGGTCAGCCTTGCCTGGTTAGGGACCTTCTGGCTGGTCACCGAATCAGAATCGGTGTCGTCATCATAATCGCTGTGAAGAGCAGCTGTGCAATTCTCTAAATCCCTTATTGCTTCTTGGATGTCCAACAAGTCCAGTAGAGACTATATGAGGGAAAGGAGATACCAGAACGGAAGAGAATAAAGAGAGAAAAAAAAAAAAAGGTTAAGTCAAAAAGTCAGGTTAAAAAGAATCAAAGCAGTTATAGGTGTTGAAGGAAGGGTGGGTATTTTCAGAGAAAGAAAGAAAGAATACTAGGGATGGGGAGAAAAAGAGAAAAGGTGAAGGAATAAAAGGAGGGATGGTGCATGAAGCAGAGAGAGAGAGAAAAAAGGGGTATTGTAAAAGGTTCTAAAGGATGAAGGAGAGGCAGGAAGAAGAAAAAAAGAAAAAGAAGGGAGGTGTTCAACATCTGTCATCATGAAGATTTGATCTGCTACTCATCCTGTTGGGATGCTCACCACATTTAAGGAGAAAGAGGAATAATAATAAAAACCTTTAAAAATCGAAGAGTTTATCAAGTTTAACATTAAACAGTGTACATGATAAGAGATCTAATGCAAATACCTTTGTTTATTTAAAAAATATTTTTGCCTGAAATCAAAACCCATCTCAACAAATGAGAAATTATATTTACAGGATACATAATTCTGCACTACATCTTCAATTTAGGTTCTCCATGTACCTTATATACTCAAGTAATGAACACCCACCCGACAATTTTTTTAGCTACAAAAAATTGTTTTTATCTTATTGAACTTAAAATGAACAATTTGTTCAAACTACTAAACATGCTTTGTGTTGCTTATTTTTAACCAAATCATATTGGTTGGTTGGTATTTTCTGTTAGAAAACAATTTTTCTTTCCAGATTGCACACCTGAAACTAGCTCTGGAATGGATTGGTCAATATGTGCTAACAACATAAGCAACCCATAGAAAGAGTTCAATAATTAACCATTTTGGAATATAGATATTAGAGAAATGAAAGTTTTAAGATACAAGTCAAATCAGTAAACTTTGAAAATAAGCCAATAATTTGACCCCTGGTTAGAATGTTTGGTAATGGCTGAGGAGACTGGGGTTCAATCTCAGATAGAGTCATACCAAAGACTTAAAAAAAGAAAAAAAAAGGTACTTGATAACTCTTTACTTAACACTCAGCACAATAAGGTAAATATCAAGGGTAAAGTGGAGCAATCCAGTGAAAGGAGTAGCACCCTTCCTGTACCCTGGTGTAGTAGCTATTGAAAAGAGAGCCTTCAGGTCGCCCTCAACTACAGTTGCCAATTTTACTTATATATGTAATTTTTTTTTTTGTTGGTCCAAAGAGAGAAAAAAGAAAATATTTCAAAATGAATAGGTCTATAAAGGGGTTTGTATTTTTCTAGAATTATCTATTTTGTTCTTACATACATGTATGTTTCCAGCTTGTTGCTTTTGCCAGAACATATGTGGCACAAGGCCATATGAATAAGGAAGTCTCATTGGGTGCCCTCTGACGAAAGCAACAGGCTGGAAACACACACACACACGTATGTAAGAACAAAATAAATAATTCTTTAAAAAAAGAATTCACATATATATATATATATATATATATATATATATATATATATATATATTCAAATATAAGGAATAATTCTATTTCTACAGGAAAATATCTAAATTACCCTTGAGTTCTTGTTTTTAGTTATATTTGGATATCTAATGATGACAGCAAAAATATGTTTTTAGAAATAGCTTTATGTAATACTTATTAATTCAGACTTGTCATTTGCAATAAATATCTAATATCTGTATTAGTAATAGACACTAGATATTTATATTCATATGATACAAAAGAATTACATACTGTCTCATAAGTATATGTATTCTTTTTTCAATCTCTACCATTTAGTTACAAATGTATTATCTGTAATGAACAATTTCAAACTTTTCAAAGGATATATTTTCGCCTAACATTGACATTGCAAGTAAACTCGAAGTAATATCTACAAATATTTATGTAAAGATATTAAAATAGAAGTATTTTAAAGAATGAATTTTAACAAATAAATGATCAGTGTATTCTTTAAACTGTAAAAGAAAAATATGAAATCTGAGAATAGAAACAACTCCTATTCTTAACAAAAAAACAGAAAATGCCCAGGTCAATTTTATGTACATGGGGGAGGGCATTGACACTAGAGAAGCTATACTCCATGCACAGAATGAAATGTCTCGCTATCTACTATTTTATATGCAAGAAGAAAATCTCTAAGCCTAGCCATTGCTTTTATGATCAGAAGCAAAAGACTTTAGCCATTTCATATAACATAAGAGACTAAGAATATAAACCCGCCAAATTATTTTGAAAAAGGAAAATTGAAGAAAGAATAATTCTAAATCAATAATATAAAGTGCATAAATAAACTATTATTCTTACCTTAAAATTTGAAGAGAAAATTCAGGAAAAGATAACTCTGTAAAACATGCTTGAAAGTAATTGATATTTGACGAATATAATCAGTAAGGTTGTCTTGTGCAGTGTAGCGTTTAGAAAGTTAGACCATCCTACATACCAATTTGAAACTGCCATCTTTATTTTATTCTACTTATTTTGACAAGAAAATTATATATGACAAAAAGCCCCCACCCCTCTTTTTAAACTACACACAGAAACAAAGTTTCAAGTTCCAATAGTGGATAAAAATAGTAAAACATTTTCTGTCTAATTAAAAGTGATGCTGAGGAACATTTTGGAACCATCTCCCTCAAATTTCTTAGCTTCTCTTAACCCTTAGCAGGATTTATTTAGATTTGTCAGTAGCAACACAGAAGTCAAAGGTTTCCCTCACACCCATCAAATTAGATATTCAAATATTTGATACCCATACAGTGAATATGCCATGGTTATCAATGTAGGAAATAGACATGGCGACATGAGTTCAAATCCTGTATAGACAGTTTGCATTTCACAATGCTAACACCCTGGGGGAAGGTATTATTCTCCCTTCAGCTATGGGTAAATAGGACAAACTGGGTTCTTTAGCCTTGGTTAGGCAACCAGTCAAGAAGGAAAACTGAATTCAAACTTGTTAAGCTCTGCTTGAAAATTGACCTTGTGTCACATCCTGCTTGTGCAGAAGGATTGGTAAATAGATACTCATACAGTAAATTATCAAAATATCTGCTGCTACACTCAAATAGGAACACTGAACCAAGCAGTCGATTGCAAACTGGTAATCTTGATTCAGCCTCTCAAACTAATGACCTGAGAAACACAAAAAACCCTTGACACATCACTCATCACAAACAGCCTTACAACCACAATGCTGTTCCTGTTTGTTAAATCAAATATCAATTGCTTACAAGCTTTTTTTATTTAACAGTTAATCTATTCTTATCAGTAAATATATAAATATATTCCTTATAAAGATAGGTATATATATTGTATTGTATATATTGTCTGTATCTATGCCAATTGTACATTCTGTAATTTTAAAGCATTCAGGATAAAGATAACTTATCTTTATCCTAAATGCTTTAAAATTACAGAATGTACAATTGTCATAGATACAGACAATATATAGCACAGTCACTAATGACTGCTATGGTGATGGAGAAGGAGGTGGCCAATCAAGTTTGGTGACTTCAGCAAGTTCTGGTTAACTGATATTTTCAATCTGGGTGGGTGGGGAGTCTAGATCAAGCATGTCTTACTACCTAGTCTACCAGATAAGATTTTGAACTTTCTCAACTTCTTTTCTAGTAGCTGAATAAAAAAACTAAACAAAAAAAATCATTTGCACATTGGTTACAATTATAATTGATTGCAAATAGATAAGAGGACATACTTTATAATTAGTATTTAATAGTTATCTCCTTTGAGAAATACTAATGATCAGAGTGGGCATAAATGCAGGCCTTATATTTAAGTTGTAAATCATTTTGGAAATGGCTTTATTTTCCAAAGATATTTTAATGTTATTGTATTACTTTATATATATATATATATATATATATATATATATATATATATATATATGCTATTTTTTGTTGTGTAATGAAAAAAAAAAAAACAACTAGATTACTACAATGAACATGGGCACATTCATTTTTGGATTTTATTTGTAAAACCATCTTAATCTTTTATCTATTTTTGGGTTAAAATTTTTTTAAATATGTTAATTTCAAGAATAAAGTGATGCTTCAATTTATTTCATTAAAACTGCGATCCAAATTATACAACCTGATGGTGATTCAATGATATGATTAAAAAATTCAGATATCAAAATCACTTAATCATTCAAAAGTTTCTGCCATTTAAACTTAGCTATAGTGTATGTGTGTGTATTAACACACTGATATCTATTCAGGAAAATATAATACTTTCCTCTCATTTTTTTTCTTAAACTATTATATGAAACATTGATTCTGTTAAAATTCTTATTCCAAAAATTGTTCAGATTATTGATTTTATTCTTTTTGCTTTTAACCTTAATGTTTTAGCTGAGCTATCCTCAGGGGTACAGTCAATATGGAAAGAGGTGGGGGTCTCCCTCTTTCTCTTTCATATGCAAAAAAGCAATAGACTGGATTGACTAAAACATACTAGCAATGAAAGAATAAGATTAATACTCATAACAATTCTAAGTATTACCAATGAGATATATATATATATATATATATATATATATATATATATATATATAAAACACACACACACACACATACACAGGGTGTTCCAGGAAAATAATTAATTTTGTTTAATGATTTTTTTTTCTTTCCATGCCATTTACTGGAAAACAGAAAATTATGAATTTTTTTTTTTTTTTTTTTTTTTTAAATCACCCAGTACATCTTAAATGATATTTTTTGAAATACCCTCTGTGTGTGTGTGTGTGTGTGTATATATATATATATATATATATATATATATATATATATATATATATATATATATATATATATATATACACACACAAGTTTAAATATATATTTCGATCTAAGATCTACTAAGTAAAATCTTCTGAGGGAAAAAAGTATATAAATAAGCCTTAAATCATCCTTTCTTAGGTCATTTTAATTTGTTTTTTGTAAATACATCTTTTCCTTTATTTTTCTCCTTAAAAATGTACTAATGTCTGATAGATTTAAATAAATTTTTTTCTTTTGAAGCAAGGTGGGAAAATCAGTAGCTGTCAGAATAAAAATATATATTTCACATCCTTAAATTTTAAGGTAATTAGGGTAACTTTTGTCATGGCAGGTAATAAAAAAAGAGAGAAAAAAAAATTTTTTTTTTTTTTTTTTTTTAGAGAAAGCATTTAGTGAATTAGTTTGTTCATTCCAAGAATGGAAGAAAGAAAAAAAGTCAACAAGTTTCAATGATTCAAAACAGATCAAACCAGTGCAGGCGGTCAATAATTCAAAGTAGTAACAACAAGATTGAAAGTAGTAGAGTTTATAGTAGTAGTAGTAGTAGTAGTAACAACAGAATTATGGACACATGCAAGACAGAGCATAGCAGTCTGTCCTGTCTAAAGAAAAAAAAAAAAAAAAAAAAAAAAAAAACAACTTGAAGGCTGAAACAGAAAAAGTTCATTGGAGCTAAGAAGAAGCAGGAAAGACTTGCTGCAAGAAGATGAAAGAATTAGCCATGTAGGTGATTGATAAATCAATATCTTAAATTTTTCATATCTTCATTTTTACTGGGTATCATTATGAATATATGCATCAGAATTTTTCAAATACCATTTTAAAATATCTTTTAGATCTAATAAATGTATTTATAGTAAACAGATGAATTTCACCATAATGCGCCATTTTTACATGTCAATTTGTGTGTGCATATTATACTACTAATATTGAAAATTATCTGCTTTATGATAGTTGCATTTGAAGTAGCAAACAAAAGATACTATCTGCCCTATAATAGCTGTTATGTTTGCCTATAAATTTTATACATCAAATGTAACTATTATAGGACAGTGCATTATTTTGATATTTATGATTAAGACATCAAAATAGGAATGTTGGGTTTTTATAACATTGGTTCATCATGATACTGAGGATATCAGGGAGGAATGAAGAATTCAAATTAGCCTTTCATAGTCATCTCCATTAGATTGAGAATTTGAGTGACAATTACTATTATGTATAGAGAAGAGGTAAATGCTAATTCATTGATGGGAATTTAAGTTTGAAAACTGAATAGGCATAGGAGTTCCTTTTTATGCTTAAATTAATAAAAATCATTATCCCCATAATAAAAGAAAAAAAGGGGGGGCACATTTACTGTGACACCAATTTTTCAGTTTCACCTGAATTCTCATGATTTTGATTGATCGCAGAAAATATGAGAAAAAAGCTTTTTAAAAAGTATGTGATTACTCATAAATATATATATATATATATATATATATATATATATAAGATTGTCTGTTTATTACTTTGGGACCTTGATCTCCATAACACACCACTCAGTTTAAGTGATATGATATTCATCTGGTTTAAATCTTTTTGAACTAAATACTATCTTGAAAGTGGAATGTAGAGAGAATAATTTCATTTTAAAAAGGAATGCAAAACCATATCTCAAAAATTGTTTGCCTGGGCCAGTAAGGGTAAAAAATAGAGTTTGTAAACTGATTGAAATGAACTAATCACACACAGGATTCTTCTGTTCAATATGCATGAGCAACCAGTGTAAAAGAAAAGAAAAAAAAGGTAATGCAAATCATTTCAGAATATGATTCTAATGTAGTGGTAGCTTTATTATCCCTGGTAAACTCGGTGACCATTTGACTAATAGCAAGGGGTTTATGGTAAGTAAGAAATGGTTATACAAGAGTTGGGGGTGAGGTTGAGAAAAAGAAAAAAAAAGTCAATCTGTCAGTTAACAGAGGACAAGTAAGGACTTTAAATTTTGGAGCAAGCAAAACTGTCCTAACCCTCAATTGGGGGTGGGCTATGATTTATGGAACAATAGGATCTTTCTTTCATCAACTCAATACCACTTCATGTCTTCCTAATTTGAGACTGGTTTAGAGGAAAGCTGAAACACAGAGTGGCACTTTTTTTTCTGGGACCATGTGTCTGCCTATTTCTTGTTCTGTGAACTTGTCATCTCTTCGTTGACAACTAGCATAAAAACTCAGCAATGCGACATAATATAGAACGTCATTTCCACATTCCAGCAAAAATTCAAGTTAACAGCCCAGTGTCTTGACACTGTCATGTGGTCAATTAAACTAAAATTTCATCATTTTGAATTTTTGTGAACATAATGGCTGGCCAAGTCATATGACAAGGATGCATTTTCAATACTATGATGAAAAACAAAGTCTGATAGTATCATGGAGGTATTGCTGGGGTGTCTTGGGTAAGTGATAATGATTTTTCTGTCCTGAAACCTTGCCTGACCATCATCTGATGAAAATTTTGTTGGCAGTAGGAAGGTTGTTTACTATATTGAAGGCAAAGTGGAATCTTGTAGCAAAAAGTGTGGAAGAAGCTAAGCTGAAGCAAGCAGGAATTTTAACTGGATCTTTTTTTAAGAAAGAAAAAAAAAAAGCTCCATCTACTTTGCAGAAGCACTGAATCTATAGAGAACTGACAAAACTACAACGAGAAAATAAAATAGCAGCCTCTACAATTTGGGGTGGGGGGGCATATTTTTGAAACAGTTTATACTTTTTAGCAATCTGTTTTGAAAATACTTCAGCTAAAAAAAAAAAAAATTTTTTAAATTAAACGAAAAAAATAAAAACATACAAAAAGATTGCACAAGAACTTACAGTTCTTTGTTTTCTTTTTATGTTGGAAGGGTCTACTTCAAGATGACAACACAGTCTGGCCCAGTGAAGGCAATTGATAGAAATATTTTCTACCTATCACATCTTAAATTACCAATAGAAATTTAAAAGTAACTGGCAAGGGAAAATAACATGTAAACTTACCATTTATGAATTACAAAATCACTTAAAAAATTTAATAAATGTTTTATCTTATTTATCAAGTTATGCTTGAAAAAGTCATTGGTATATTTATGGTACAATTTAACTTTTATTAGAATTGAATATTTACGGTATTTAGAAAAATATGATTTTTGTATTCATATACCAAACCTTAAATAAATCAAACTAAAATGAATTATTCATCTTATTTTAATTTTCAAGTAAAGTATTAAAAAAGCCATATTGATCTTTTCTTGGTGCTTTCTAATCAAATTATAGAATTTCCATAGGTTCAGTTAGAAATATAGACAAGCTTAAAATAACTTCAAACAAACAAAAGACAAAATGCACCTGTTCAAGTTCACAGGGAGGGGGATTTCTAGTAATTTTTTGTGATTTGAACTAACTAGTCCCTCAAACTCTATACAATTTTTTTTAATAAAAAAACAAAAAAAAAAAAAAAAAAGAGAGGGAGTCTACTTGCAAATTATAATTCAATGTAGAATAACCACTCATTTTTTAAACAAGTTTAGAGTCTTAGTTCAAATTACACACACAAAAAAAATTCTAGACCCTCCCACCACCACCAAACTTAAACATGTCTATGTGAAGACTTTTACAGAAGAAAATATTGAAATTAGTTAAGGAAAAGTTTCATAACTTTTCTAACAGTAGTAAATATATTATTCTCCACACATTGTGAACTGCTTGGTTGCTATACTCTCCAGCCTTATTCATCTTATGAGTATAGCAGTAAATATTTCTGTAGATACCCCAATTATTCACTAAAGCTTACTATAACTATTAAACTTATAGTTATTTGGCTTGGTTAACAGTATATCAACTCCTTAAGGGTTATCTGATGCCAAAATTTGATCATTTATATTTTCAACACTAATGCAATCATTTGAAAGTGGTTATATGGTAGCAAGTATTTCTATCCAATACTATGACAGTCAAACATTGATATGACTGATAGCTGAACTGGAGCGTAATGGCAATGAAACAGTATCCACATTCTCCAGAGCTGCAGAACCAGAACTTCAACATCAAATATAGTTATTTACTAGTTAGACAATATCTAGGTTGGTTTCTTTTATATGCAACTGTTTATATTTATTAAACTGGTTAAGAAGCAAAATTGGACTGTTTGTCATGACATATTTTGATACAGATTCATTTTGAAAACAAATCAATTTTGGTGTCTATTTTGATTTGAAAATTATTTTCCAAAATTTTGGATAGCATTTTGTATAAGGTACAAGTAAACATTTAAAGAGGGTGTATGGGCAAATTATTACATAAGCACTTGAAAGATTAAATCCATTAAAATAACTGTTTGGACATTAAACAGGGTCATCATCACTTGGATAAAATTTTTTTTTGCAGGATATTTTCACCTGAGATGAAAATTATAACCTGGAAAAAAAGAAAAAAGACAGAAAATACCACATAATAAATTCAGATTATATATGGAAAAAAAAAGAAAAAAAGAAAAAAAAAAAGAAACTGAAGAAATTGGATGGGATTGAAATGAGGTGGAAGAGCACCTGAGATTTTTGCTCTTTAGTGTCTCTTGTTGGCTCACTCGGCGATTGTGTTTGGGATTTGCTCATCAGCTTTGAGTCACGTTCTTCTCGTCTCTGCTCTTGTTTGCGGTGTTTCTCGGCGGCCATGTGTGCCAAGTCAGTCATGTTCACATAGGTTGGTTGGTGACCCCCTAAAAAGAAGACGGTGAAGCAGTTCTTTAATTTTTGTAATACTCAAGTCAGGTTGGAGAGAGAGAGAGAGAGAGAAAAAAAAAGAGAAGAGTGAACAAACAAAACAACGAAAAAAGTGGAGGATATTTTCTGTGAAAGAAAGACAAGTGAAGAGTACAGTACTAACAAAAATAATTACAGGTGTCAAGAAAGTATGTATTGTGCTCATATTCACAAGAAAACTAAAGGAGCATCAGAAAGTATTGCTTATCTCACCACCCAAAAAGAAGTTGGTGGGCTTATGAAGAAAAGCTACAGAGTCAGATGTAAAATTAAAAAAATAAATTTAAAAATCAGATAAAAATAAAAATTTTGAGACAAAAAATACACCACCCCACCACCCACCAAAATCCCCCAAACAAACTCAGAATTAAATAAAAAAATTAGGTAAAGAAAAAAAATAACATTAAAAGCTAAATAAAATATAAGAATTACCTATAAAATCTTCAGCCACTGAATTACTCTATACCAAATTTGTTTTGATAAATTTATTTATTTTCAGCTACAAAAAATTGAATATTTTCTTCTGAATAAATGCTTTCTACATCCAACTCTTTATTATCTTTATTATAGACACTGTATTGAATGAAATGTGGTGTTTCTACTAATGAGTAGAGTTAGGTACTACTTTAAATTTACACTATAGTGCATATCTATAGTAAGAATATGAAGTCAGAAGGCCAACATTTTCATTGAGTTCTTTGGATCCAATATACTTCCAAGAAAATGATTTTATTTGATAAATAAAAAATAAGCTGAACCTTTCTGTTGCTCCTAAAGTAGCCAAGAGGCAACGAATTTTACCTTCAGTGTCAGAAAAACATCTTTTAATAAAAGTAGAGAAGAAAAGAAAAAAAAAAGAAAAAAAAGTGAATTCTCAAGTCATGTTTTTGTTGAAAACAAAACAGACCCAAAATGTACTATGTCCCATAATAGTTATGACACTTTCATATAGATTTCATACATTAAATTTAAAAACTTATAGAACAGAGGTAATAATTACCAATACATGTAAGTTTAAGAAAATTCATTTTAATTGTTTGAATAGACTTAAAAATGGCCAAAGTGGCTACTAAGAGATTGCAGCTTTGCTAAAAATGTGTAGGGTTGTCAGGTTTTCCATATAAAACACAAGACATCCTATTGATTGATTGATTTTAACACCACATGAACTTATCTAGGTTATTCTATGCTTAGAGGTTAGAGAATCATGTTCACTGTAAATTTATATTTTTTGTAAAGTATTTTTTTTTTAATATAATAGTTAAATCACACATTCTTATCTCATACAAATAATTTGCATACAGCTGTATGGTTTCAAGTATTCCTATCTAATAATGATAATATAGTCTCAAGTAATTTTTTCCATTTAATAATGGTCATTTATTTGTACAGTTAAATGGTTTGGTTTCTTTGTTTAATGGCTTACCAACCTTCAAGGGTCATTTCATGCGAAAGCCATCCTTGTAAAAGAACAGCAGTGATACTATTTAATTCATAGCAGCGGGAGGTGATAAGGGGGTTTATATCTTATCCAAGGGTATCAGTTTGGAAATGAACAGAATAATATGACTGGAGCTTGAACTCAATCTCTTTGAGGCTGCAGTTCAGCACTTTAGCCATTACACCATGAGAACTCTTCCTCCCATACAGTTATATATGGTTGGTTGTATTTAATGGCATATCAACCCTTGAATTATTTTAAGCCAAATCTTGTGTGTAGACATATATATGATTTTTAAGCAAATAGTTTGTATGTAATACTTTAAAAAGCCAGAGAACATTTGCTTGCACACAGTTAAATTGTTTCAAGTATTGTTAACACTAATAATTCTAGTCAACATTCATTCACCTATCCACAGTTAAATCTTTTCAAGCACTGCTATGAATTACTAATAATTCAATTTAACATTACTTCTTTGGAAACAGTTAAATGGTTTTAAGTATAGAATATGATTAAATAGTTCTATTTAACCTATAGATGAGACCCTAACAGGTACCACCACTCCAGCTCAGAGTAAACCTGGGAGTTATGACAACGGAGAGGTACTCCACATTTGCCAAAGCTCCAGAACTGGAGCTTTAATATCAGATAGTTTAGTGTCATATGCAGGACACTAATGGGGTGTCTAACCCCTCTGCAGAGATGAAGTCAGCATATTTTACAGTCCTAACTTAGTAAACAATTACACCTTCAAGTAACTATTCTTATGATATCCAGTGTTCCTGTCTAATGCAAATAATCTGCCCAGTAGCATGCTTTCAAGTGATTTTTTCTGTTTAATAGTTATTTGTTTGTATCCAGTTATATGGTTTCAAGTAATAAAGGATCCTTAGTAAACAATCATAGCTTCAAGTAACTATTCTTAATGCAAATAATTTACAGTCATATGGCATCAAGTATTCTTATAACAATGAGATCAAATAATATTACAGCATAGTATAAACATTATATTAAAAAATATTAGAAACTTAACTTTGAGCAGAGTGTGTTGAATTAACCAGGTATAAATAGTTTTTCTGAAGGGCACAGAATTGAGCTCATTAGGAACAAAGTATTAACAAAACAAAACTACTTATTACTAAAAGAAAATTACTATCTTTCTGCAAAGCTACCAATCCTGAACATACTTGATTTAACATATTAGTGAAAAATACATGACGAGGATGGCTGAAGATGTTTTTATTGAAACCGCCATTTTATTATTCATAATTTGAAGTAACGTTATTTCTAATGTTCTGGCATGCAAAAGATGCAGTGTGGTTATCAACCTGCACACTTGTTTGGGAAGGTGCATTTGACACCAGCACATCTGGGAGGTAAGGGGTGAATAAAAAATGTTGAGAAGTTATTATATATTATCAATTTTTAGAGAAAATTGCAAGACATATATTGAAACAAGATGTTTCGAGTTAGTTTGGTTTAATTACTTTTCAGTCATTGATAAGCAAAAAACTCATGTCAAAGAATACCCCCCAACCATTTAAAAAAAATTTTTTTTTAAAAGAAGGTTATAAAGATGTTAGTAAAATGTACAGATTTTATAACAAGTTAAAATCAAAAATATTTTGCATCCATTTGCTAATTCTACCCAGTTTTTAAACCCTCTCCCATGATATGAAATTCATACGCAAAGAGAACTATCATAGGGTCATATAAAATTCCTCTCCCTTAAGTTTTCAAAAACATCTAAAGATTAAACCTTTTCATTATTCAAGGTAAATTAGGTATCTACTCCTGTTTTCATAAGATTTTATCTTTTATTTTGAATGCAGCAGCCTGAGAACTACATATGGCCCTCAAATGTGTCACAAGAAACAAAGGGTTAATAGTTATAGTGGAACCCCCCCCCCAAAAAAAAACCCCAACTATTCTTTCTATAAAAGAAAAGTATTCTTATGATATCTAATAATCCAGCATGGCTTTTGTTGTAGAGTAGCTGGAACATCCCCACAAGATAGACTAGCTTAAAGACTATTTAAAACTGCTTGCTCTAGAATGAGAGAGCAACTGACAACTAACAGTTATTTATGTTAGCGTACTCAACCATGTACCATATTCTCTCCGGAATAAAATACCTCTTATTTCTACATGTGTGTCGACCTTATGTATTTTAAGACAACAGCTTTTCAAATGAAGATTTAGATGAGTTTCTTCACTTTTCCAAGTCCTCTTGATGGCCAGGAAGACTAATGTAGAAGGGATAGATTTTTTTTTGCAATGACCACTGGAAAATATCTGGCAACAAAAGGAACACCTGGTATTACAGAACTGTCTTTTTTTTTTTCTTCCTGCTCTTGCAATCCCCTCCAAAAAAACAAAACATTTCTTTATTCACTGGTGGTAATTGATTCAACAAAAAAATGAGAGGAGCTTTTAAAGGTATCTTTATATTGCTTCCATAGTGCCCTGCTGCTTGTCTAGTCAGAGATCAATTTGTCAAATGAGAGAGTCTTTGGAAAACAAGCCTCACCATAAACCTTGCCCATCAAGTCTTTTGAAGCATAGCTTTGATGCTTGCAGTCCTGACTGACTTGAGGACTTCCAGTGTTAGTGATAAAGTAACTCCTATACACATTGAAAATGATGCAGAGGTATTTACCCAACCCCTTCACCATGAGCAGGAAGCAACACAAGGTCAATCATTAAGTAGAGTACAGTTTTCCTCTGAAACTGATTACCCTACATAAAGTTTAAAGAACCCAATCTGCTCTACTATCTACCCAGTGTGTAGAGAGAGAAAAAACAGGACGAGCCATGCCTTTCCCAAGGGCATAGCACAAAGGGAAATGCAAACAGACTTGTTTGGGAATTCAACTTTAAGCTAATCCAATATAAGTAACAGCTAAGTCTGGAACAAAGCTATAAGGAGCATTCTGCAAATATTGAAATCAGTATAAATCCATTGCATTATTAACCAGTTCATGTAAAAGAAAAAAATGAAAAGGAAGAAAGTGTTTTTTTAAAATTACCAATGAATAAGGTTTTGGAATTTTTCACACACACACATTATATATATATATATATATATATATATATATATATATATATATATAGGTAATATTCGGTCGGTCAGGTTAAAACAAATTTAAATTTAATTAATTATCCATTGGGTCTGAAGAAGTCCTGTATTAATTTTTCTTCATGTTTTTGGTTCACACCAGAAATTGAAAATACGGGATTGAAATAAATTTATAATCATGAATTAACCGGTCTTTGGTTTTTTTCTTATATATATATATATATATATACACACACACGTAAAAAAAGCTTTGGGAATTACCCCACCACTCTTTAAAAAAATTTCAAAGATTTAAACACTATTTTTAAAGTAAAATTACACTGAATAATCTGTTGCAATATTTCTCCCTCTTAAAAATTTTACATAGACAAAAAAAAAAAAAAAAAAAAAAAAAAATCATATAAAACACTAAAATACAATAATGGAGAGTGTGGCATTGAAAATATGTTAATCAGAAGTATACAAGCCTTGACCAGATATTGAACTCTGGATCCTATGCTTGGCACCATTGGTTTGGGCAGATTTCCAAGCTTGAAACCATTCAAGAAGGATCATGTTTTTCATTGCTGAATGTGCTCCTTTAGGGTCAACATCTCAAAATTTTGTAACCAGTGACTGGGAAGAGGTAACGATTACCCTTCCTACTTAAAATTATTAAATACTTCAGATAAAACAAAAATAGAATGTGTGTGTGTGTGTGTGTGTGTGTATATATATATATAAAAAAATGTTTTTTTAATTTCTTAATTTTTTTTTAATGGCATTATAACCTTTAAGGGTTATCCAATGCTGAAGCTAACCATATACTATTTAACCCATAGTTGGGGGTGATAAGGGGGTTAATACCTTTCCCAAAGATATTAGTCCGAAAGTGAGCATAATAGCAAAACTGGAGTACGAACTCACTTACTTCAAGGCCGTAGTCCAGCACTTTAGCTATTACACCACAGGAACTCCCCCGATATAGCTAACAATAAAAACAATTTTAAAGAATGACATGAATTTTTCTGTTTAATTTTCTCATCAATTTGATCAAATTTAAATTAATCTTTAAATGGGGACCACATTTCAACTTTTAGTAAAAATGGTCTCCTTTTTGATCTGAGAATTTACGATTAACAACAACAACAATAATAATAAAAACATTTAAATCTAATTTAGAATAGTTACTGAATTAATCCAAAAATTTAAACATCTCCATACAAATAAAACATTAGAAATTGCATTTTTGTAGCCTCCACAGCATTGAAAAACAGTGAGAAAATACAGCGTTTCAGAAAAGATGCAACCATCTTTTTTTGACAACTTGTATTTAAAACTATTTCAACTTCCTTTGCAGCTTTGAAAACAATTGTAGACAGAATGCAAAAGGTAGCATTGTAAGAGTTTTTTTTCCTACTTGAGCAAGTTAAATTCTTGGACACATTAATAAAGTTGGTTTCCTCATCTGTACACTCCCAGTTACTCTCATAGAATTTATCAACTAAATGTGAGATTGTTGATGTGTTGGGTAGTGTAGACTGGGGAAATTTTGTATTAAATTCATCTCTTACACATCTAGAAGCTTTATACATGAAATTTGTTTGCTCCTTAAAAACAATGTAGAAGACATAACATGACGAAATGAATGTTTGCATGAGGCTGTCATTTCATCTCTTAAATACTGTTGTCTCTGAATATGTATTTACCCAATCTTATGGGCATGATGTGACAAGATTTTTTAAATTTTTCTTAAAGTAGAGTGTAGTGGGTTTTAAATACAATACCAAGCTGAAAGAGATCAGTCTGCCCTATTGTTTACCCATAGCGAGGGCATAAATATAAAGAGAAATGCAAATCACCATGTCAGATTTTAATTTAGAGAGCTTAGTATTTGTTTTGGAGTATGTATTTACCCAACCCCTTCACAGCACAGGGGAGGATCTGACACAAAGTCAATTTTTTAAGCAGAATAAAGCTGGTTTGAATTCAGAGTTTTCATCTCCCAAACCAGTTTCCATTCCAAAATTTCTATTCTACTATTCATTCATAGCTAGGGTGAGGGAACAGATTGCACTAATGCCCTTGGGAAAGGCATGAATCTAAGTGCAGTTTCATCCAGGATTTGAACTCCAGTTGTCAAATCCATTTTGTACTTTGATAATCATTATGCCATAAGTGTCACTTGCCTTTGAGTAAGCCATTTTAAGATTAATTTAGTACAAGGCCAGAAGTATAAAGCACCCAGTGAAAATTGAACTCACAATTAAAAGGTCTGATCATCTATCTTGTTAACCATTACACCACCTAAATAGTGTAGCCACAAGACTAATGTTGTAGCATAAAAATTACTAATGTTTTATATCTTTAAAGTTGCATCTATTATGAAGCACCCTGTGTACATTTATATAGCTGTTTTAGTTAAAATCCAGAAGAGAATGAATAGACTTAACTTTAAAAAAAATTATAAGAGGCAACAAATACAATGTTGAAAAGATGTAGTAATCAATTTTTATATCTTAAACTAAATTCCAAGATGCACCAAATTCTATCATACAGGCATTCTGTAAAAGCTACTTCCCAGAACTTTGCAAAATTTTGCATTCTTAAGCAATGCAACAGCCAATGGAACTTCAAGTTTTCAAAACAAGTTACTGAAACTGAGAAAGAGAAAAGCAGTTCCAAATTCAAGATACTGGCATTATTAGCACATGCAATATTTGAAGCTCAAAGGGTTTAAGCAATTTTTGAAATTTTGTTTAATAAACAAATAAATAAAATGTATATAAATGTGTGGCCAAGCTTTAGATTGTAAGAAAGTTCAATAAAAAAATCTTTAGGCAATATTTTTTTCTTCTATTTACCATATTATAAAATGAAAAAAGTTATCTACATGTATATAAAACAGTGTGTATATGTACATTACAAGAGTGTGTCAAAAGTTTTGTAATATTTTGATATATGGTAGTTTGAGGTGTGTATATCCTGCGACCAAAGCAGTTCAAGCCATAGTTGGTACTATTGTGGTAGTTGGTATGCTGATATGTTGTGCATTGCTTCACTGAGTATATGATTTGAAAGCAGCACAGATAAATGTGCACTGTCATCTAATTCAGAAACTTATGCTTTATGAGTTCAAACTCATAACCAAAAACATTCATTATGCAAAAGGTAAAAGGTGCAGTTGATCATAGTACAGTAACCAGATGGTTGAAGAAATTTCACTCGGCTTGCAAGAACTACAATTATCAGGAAAGGTCAGGTAGTGGGGGACTGAGACAAAACTGGTGAGTAGCCCTGAGAGTATCAGGTAAGCTTGGTATCTCACAGTCCAGTGTCAGCTTCAACTTGGCAAAAGTATTCGGAACTGCCAAATTGTACCTCATGTTACCAAAATATTGCAAAACTTTTAACTCACCCAAGTATATTACATGTAAATCACATGACTTGATCTCACAATAGAATAATAAGAAACTTCATTGTTATGATAGTATGAAACATTATGAACTCTTATGACAGAAACAATTTCATGTTAATTTGCTAAGATTCTCTAATTATTCAATGGTGAATAAAATGTTATTTTTTAATTTTGATAGGTAGAATTTTTTTTTAATGTAAAGCTGATATGTATTCAAGTTATAAGATGTTAAAGGAACTTTCAAATTGTGATTGTCTAGATAAATAAAGTTTTAAATAAGAGGTTTAAATACAGGGTGTTTTAAAAAAATCTTTACATTTCCATCGGGGGTTTTCTTATATTATGATTTTACTATTTGTGTTCATTCTTATCAACACAATTTTGGAATCTTCTTCAAGTGGTCTCTGTAATACCAGTTCTCCTTTGCTAATAAAGATACTTCAATAAAAATATCAACTTGGGGAGAGAAAAAAAAAAAAAAAAAAAAAAAAAAAAAAATCACCTGTGGGAGATTTCAAGAATATTTTGGCAGGGAGGGTGAACATGTGGAAACTGTTTGAAATCAAATCATAAAAAAGGTACTCCTGTAAGGATTTAAAAACTTTTTTGAAAAAAAAAAAAAAAAAAAAAAAAAAAAAAAAAAAAAAAAAAAATCACCCTGCATGTTTGCCATTAGTCCGGAAGACCAGGTTTCAATCCCAGGTTGAGTCATATCAAAGACTCAAAAAAAAAAAAAAAAAAAAAAAAAAAGGGTACTTGATGCTGCCTTAACACTTAGCAGTATAAGGTAAGGATCAAGGGTAAATTGGAGCAATCCGGGGAATGGAGGAGTGCCCTCCCTGAAACCTTGTAGTAGCTACTGAAAAAGGAGCCTTCAGGTCACCCTCAACTAAGGTCACCAACTTTACTTTTATAATTTTTTTCATAGTAAATAGTCAAGGCAGAGGATAAATTGTTATGTTTATTAATTCTTCTTAAATATTAAACTAAGAGATATAGAGAAATAAAGTTTTTGTCATTTTATAAGTACAATATAATTCTAAAATTATCTAAATATAGCAATTGTTGACAGCATAGGTAAACTAGTCTGCTTATATATGAAATATGTCAGTCATACAACCACGTTTTATCACAAAATAAAAATTGTTATGGCAAAGTGTGATATTACTCAATGCTTGAAAAAAAAGTCAGATACTACTCTAAAATTGACAATTTGTACCAAATATTAATAAGAAAAATCTTATGCATTCGATTGATTTTAATGGCATATCAACCCATTTTGGGTTATTTTATGCCAAGAGGTTAGGGAATTATGTTCATTCTATGTTGATATTGACATTTTTTGTAGTTATTTCATAAGAGTTTTTGTAGTTCTATCAAATATGAATTTTTAAGCAGATCTATTTGACCCATTGATCAGACTCTAACAGAATAAACCTGAAGTAATGGCAATGAAGAGGTACTCCACATTCCCCAGATCTTCAGAACTGGAGCCTCACCATCAGATGCAGTTTAGGGTCATACTCAAAACACCTGTCATTTTTTTTTGGCGGGGGGGGTCTTACTCCTTCACAGGGCATTCAGCCACCAGATTCTAAGCCCTGACAACTTTATTCATTTGATTTTTCTATTTGTTATATTATTAATCTTTGGTAAAAATTGTACTATTCTTATATACCCAAAACGTACTCAATTTGGCAATTCATTTACACTGTTGTTAATCTAATAATAAAGTATATAAAATGAATTACCAATTCAAATACTATATTAATCATTGTTACATTTGCATATAAATCTTATACACTCCATATAACATCTGTTATGGGACAAGGTTAGTAATCACTAATTTAAAAACAAAACTATTTAGTATATACATATCTAGACAATGTATTCTTCTACAAGTTTTGGTTCAAAAGGGATAATTAGTTTTGTAAGTAGGAAGATACTAATAATGAGTAGACTTAATCATTCCAACTTTCACACTAAAACAACCTTTTATGAACACAAAGGAATAAAAGAATTTAGTCAATAGTAAAAATGTTCTTAAAACAAAAAGAAAAGAAGGTCAATACATTATTGAAACAGAGTTTTTACAAAAGTGGAAAATAATCTTACATAAAAATAAGTGAACAGCTCAATCAAATGGCAACAAGGTAAAAATCAGGACTGGGAGCCCTAAAAGCCTGTGTAAATACCAAAAATCAGTTCCTTACATAGCACAATAGTATTGAAACAAAAAAGGCAAATTGAGTTATCAGCCTACTAATTTGTTGCTAGCTTTGGATCTGAATCTGACCATTGTAAAAAAGAAAAAATCCTGAGTTTGACACCTGAGATGTACGTATATATTTTTGGTACTTAGCAATAGGCAAAATCTGTGAAAAATAAAAATTTACAACATGCAGTAGTACTAGTTTCAAAATTAAACCCCCAGAAGCAAGAGTTGCTTCCCTTTAAAGGGTTTCACTTAAGGGAAAACAAAAAAACGAAATAAATTCATCTAAAACATAGGACTAATGGGTTTACTATATCAAAGATTGTAGGGGAAAACAAAACAAAAAACAAATACACCAATACAGTTAATGGTTAAGAAAGGTTCACATATAAATTGCTGCTATAGCAAGTGAAACTACAACATCAACATGCCAAATTTTGAAAATTTTTGTAGCTTAAATATTCAAACAACTTATTGCTAAAAACATCTCAATAAAAGGGTGAGAAATTCCTTCAAGTAAGATAATAGCAATAAATAGACAAAGTTAAGAGCTGTTGAAAAAATAGTCATATGAGAGAGGGAGCTGAAAAAACAAAAAAAAACAAAAAAAAAAACGTATAATCACAAAAACGCAAATTAAAAAAAAATTAACCCTTTGATTTCTTAAACCCTGTACCTGAGCTCAGAGTGGGTGGAAAAGCAGTACAAAATATATACAAATCTTACAGTAAGGTGCAGACATTTTTATTTATAGTTATTCCATTAAAAGGAAGACCTTGGATAATTGCTATATTAATCCTTTTATTCATATCTAACTTGATCTCCCTGCACCAGAATATAGGGCATGCTGTATGTAATAGAATCTAATCTAAAATTTCAAAGGGTTAAAATAACTAATACTGAATTTTACATGAAAGAACCCTCTCCCAATCACCATACCCTTTAAATTTATTATTAATAATGAATAATAAAAAAAGTGACCCCCCCGCAAAAAAAAACGGAATAGGAATAAAATGGTCATTGAATGGACCAACGTCAAAATTTACATTTGCAACTTTGACTCAAGCAAGATGTGCGCAGTTGAAGCCAAATTCTCAATCTTACATAACCAATTAATAAACAATATTGGATAACACTATTTCAACCTCACCCATCATTCATAATCAAAATTGAGTCTTATATTTAGAAATACTGAAAATTGTATTTACCAGCATTGAAAATATACTAGTTAAATCAATTTGAGAGACATGTTAAGGTTTATATTTAAAATCTTTAAAGAAAAAAAGTTAAAATTAGGAAAGACATAACAGTTAAAAAATTAACCAAATTGATGGTTAAAAAAAAAAAAAAAAAAAAAAAAAAAAAAATCAATCAAGGTGTTCCAAAATGAATAACATTCTGACAAGATGAGTATAAATTTAAAACATTATAATGAAAGTATTTCATTAAACGTAGTAAAAATATTTCATTGTTATTACTTGTAAATATACAGATGATAGAAAAGTTTTTATCTAGATTGCTAAAAGTGCATAAGAGGTGTCAGCAAATCTCTCTAAATTGAAAAGATACATTTTTAAAAAAATTATTATGGGACACCCTGATTTTAAAACATTTTTTTTTAAAGATTTTGGAACAATAAAGATTCAGAAAATTTAAATTGCAGTAAATGTGCATTTTAAAGGGGTTAAAAAAGAAAAAGAAAAAAAAAAAAAAAGCAAAGTGATGTTTCTAGCATATGTAGGTAAATAGATTATGCACACACATGTATATAAATTGTTTAAATATATATGTGTACATGCACACTAAAAAAAAAAAAGAAAAAAAAAAAGGCCCAGCTCAGAATAGATATATAGGGGCATACACAATTTTGTGTAGATAAAAATCAAATCACAACAAAGCCAAATGAGATCCATGAAAGTGGAAAAGTGAAGAGAAAAAAAAATCTTCAAAAAACGTGTACATGCTGCTGTTGATGCACAGAAAAATAGATTAATGTAAATAATTAGACCATTCCAAAAATTGTGAGGAAGGTAATGTTTAAAGTCTAGTAAGTAAGTAGATTGGTAGCAGTTAAAAAAATCTTGGAGGAACAGGCTGTGATGTGTAGCTATAAGTTTGGTAGTGTGATCATCTTGAATAAGAGTGGAAAAAAAACAACTTGTCAATCAAATGTGTGAAGGGGAAAAATATATGGAAAAAAGAAAAGAGGATATTCATTTGTGAAGAAAGAGTGAATAGAAATATAATATAGAAATCATGAAAAAGCTTTTTAGAGAGATAAGAGAGAAAAAAAAAACAAAATGGGGAAGTATGGATTTTTAAATAAAAATAAAAATGTAAATCAAATACAGATTTTAGCAGGAAAACAACAAAAACAAAACAATATTAAAATCTAGGCAAAGAATTGAAAAAAAAAAAAACAACAAATAATGTAAGAAGAAATAGAAAAAAAAAAAAATAATGAAGATACTTAATCATAATAGAAAAATAAGGAAATTCAAGTGAAAATGAAAAGTACATTGCTATCTGTAATGAAATGGCTACAAATAGCTCAAAATTTTGCCCATTTCCATTTATTTGTCAAGACAATTTAAAAGGAGCAGACCAGAAAATCTAAGAGGAGGCTCAGTAAAACATAAGTTATAAATTTCAATTTTTCCCTTGAATAAAGGAAAATTTTTTTTTAAAATTAAAGAGATGAAATAAATGTTACTTCTGTCTCATGATAATTGTTAATTTTAAACACAAAATGTAACAATTATCATGATTTTGTGTTTAAAATTTATATAACTATGATGGGAAAGATAAATAAGGTAGACTTAAAAATGGAAAAGTTCACAAACTAAAAATCTGTGTTTAAACAGAAAAATATCAAGTCAGAAAACAAATATCTTTAATTCTTTGGTATCAGAGACGGGGCAGAGTTTAAAAAAAAAAAGTGGGGAGAGGGAAGGAGGGAGAGAAAGAAATCATCAGTTGGAATAGAGGCGTAAATTACTCCAGAATAAAGTTTTAACCTGTCCCATAATTGTCATATCTAGTGTATGAAATGTACATGCAAATGTAATTATTATGGAACAGATGAGACCAAAAACATGATTTTTATATGCCATTTTTATCAGCACATTAAAAATCCAAGGGAGAGGATATAAAAAAATTAAGTTTGTTTCAATTCAAAATTTTGAGAGGAAAGGAAAACAGAACATTTTTCTCTATTACAAAGATACTTTTTCTACCAGCTGATAAAAGTAATGATAAAAAATGGAAAGCCTAGTGATATACTTAAAAATAAAAATCACAAGCAACAACAATGATGTGAACATGTAATGGACAGTCATGTTCATATATGGATACATATGAAAAAAAGAAAAACAAATACAGAACATTAAAAAAAAAAAAAAAAATCCAATAAAGAATATTAGAAATTGAACTTGTATAGATGCTGAACAAAAATCCTAAACTAACAATTATAAAAAAAAAAACTATTTTAAAAAAGAAAAAATGAACCAAATTTTACATTTGACAGATTTCATGGATCTTGAGAGGAGGGGGAAGTAAAGTGGAACTGGGCAAAATTTAAGCAATTATTTTTTTTTTTCACTTAAAAAGATATAGCAAGAGAAGAAATAAATGAAAGTCAAGTATGAGAGCACAAATAAGTGAATGTTGCTAAGAACAGTGAAGGGAGGTAACTATGTCAGCCAAACAAAGCTTCCCAACAGAAGTGAATAATAATAATAATAATAATAATAATAATAATGAGGGAAAGTTGATAGAATAATGATGCCCATCGCATAAGTGCTTGCACACAAAATGCTTAAAAAAATGTTGGTTGAAATCAATTGATAAAAATGCACCGGCCAATGATAGAGAGGAGAGAGAGGAAAAAGACATAAATGGTGAAAATTTATGAGAGGAAAGAAAAAAAAAAAAAGCATTAGAAAGACAACTTTTTTCCCTCTTTTCATTGGAAAAAAAAATACTTATAAGCAAAAAGCCTGAAAATATTAAACTTTAAAGATGTCACTGTCTGGTTTAAATTTAGTGGGATATATATATATATATATATATATATATATACACACACACACACCTTCTCTAATACAAGTAATTTATACTCACACTAAAAGGGGGAAAATATTTTTGAATCCTTTAAGTGATGAATTTATCCATTCAATTCTAAAGCCATTAAAAAAACAAACTATTTTTAAACAAAAATCCTCAATGAACACTGATAGCAGTTTTTAAAAGTACAATAAGAATTTTTTTTTTTAAAGATAAGTTGGCAGTAGTGTGTATATTTTAAACCAACTGTCTGATCTATCCCAAGTATAATTACTTTTACACATTGGTGAAAAATCTGCTCTAAAGAGATCTGCTATACAGGTCTTAAAAAACAAAACAAAACAAAAAACACACACACACACAAACAAAAAACTACTATTGTATAATTAATAATATGAAGTACCAAATTGTTTCTAATGTTCTGGCATGCCCTACACCTAATAGGTAAGGGGATGAAAAAAGAAAACTTAATTACAATACTGCCAAAGAGTTATAAACAGTTTCAAGTTTCTATAGTTTAGAAGAGGGAAATAAATTAAAAGTTTATCACCATGAATTTTTTCTCTCTCACAACATCAGGTACCAAGAGAAAACAAATCCAGCAGTTAAAGATCTCTGCTGATAGTGATCTATTTTCAAGCTTTTAAAATGTCTATATAATAAAAAAAAAAAAAAAAAAAAAAAAGGAAAGTCTAAAACCAAATTAAGAAGAAAAAAAAAAAAAAAAAAAAAAAAAAAAGTATTTACCTGGCTTTTTTCCAAGATCACGTTCAATGAACATATTTACAAAAGATTAATCTTTCCAATGTCCAAAAACATGTTCTCAGAGTTCATGCCTTATTTTTCATTAATAATTAAAGTCTAATTATTCAGATAGCAATTCTAAAAGAGTTAAATACTTCAAGCATAAAAAAACAAAGTCTGAATCTGTAGATACAATTTCTACATTAAGTATTTTGGAACAAGCTTATAATTCCATTTTGAATATGTATTACACACACATTTTTATATAATCCGAGGAGGAAATCCAAGGCGTAGGAATATCCATTTGGAGTGCTCAATGTCAATGGCTATCAATGTATAATTAATCATACTCAATGTGCAGAGATAAAAATCTTTTTATATAAAGTTATTATATATATAAGATATTATTCAATCCAGTAAATCTGGAATAGGGAATAATTCCAATCAGGACAAATAGAATATTCAAAAATAGAATATTAAATTAAATAATCCTGGTAAAGAGTTCAATGTAAATAAAATCCAAAGAGCAAATGATTTAATGTGACCAATTGTTATCAAAAAAAAAAAAAAAAAGATTTATATATGCGTGTGTGTGAGAGACATACACAGAAGAGAGATAATCACAGTAATTCAGAAAAGTGACTAATTTTTTAAAACTTTATATAAACTAACCATACAAGATAGAGTGGGTCAGTAAGCCTGTAGCCAGCAACATAGTTGTTAGAATTTTAATCTGAAATATTCACTATATAAATGTTTATTCAGTTTGATCAATAATCAGTCTAATGAGTATAGTGTTTGCCAATGGTCCAGGAGGCCAGGGTTCAATCCCAGGTTGATTCATGCCAAAGACTCAAAAAATGGTACTTGATGTTGCCTTAACACTCAGCATTGTAAGGTAAGGATCAAGGGTAAAGTGGAGCAATCCAGGGAATGGAGTAGCACCCTCCCATACATCTTGGTATGGTAGCTATTGAAAAGGGAGCCTTCAGGTCACCTTTGACTTAGATCACCAACTTTACTGTATCAAGTGCAATAACAAGTTTATGTTGAAAAATGAATATTTGTTGTGTAATTAATAGGTAGTGGACTATATATATATATTTATTTAAAGGCTTTTATGGATGAGATAAAGAAATGACATGTCAAGTACTTTAGGGTGAATATATAGAATTACATGTATATTTCATGGCTCAAGGTCATTTCCTTCTTGGTTAGGCTGAGAACTTTTCAGCACACCATTGTAAGTTCTATAACAATGAAGTTTTGTATTTTTCATCTTATATACACACACACAAACTTATTTTCTCTTTAAGTCTAATTACCAAGATAAATTGAAATTGTTTAGCAATAATTTGTTTAAAAGAAAAAATTCTGCTGAAAGCCTTTTATCATCAATACTATTAAGTCTTTAAAAATATTTTGGATAGGAAAAATTATGCTTTGAGTATTAAGTTTTAAGGGTTAAGCTGAAAATAAAATTCAATAGTGTCAGAGTTAAATATTTTGTTTATAAGTATATGAACAACTTTCAAATCATTTTATTATAACTTAAATTAGTAATATAGCTACATTTTCTATTCATTGCAAACAAACTCATGAGTTTTTTTTTAATTGTAATATTCTAGCAGAAATTAGAAAAGAAAAAAAAAAAAAAAATGAAATTCTTTTTAAAAATAATGGCCAAAACAAATAAGAAAAAGTTGTCTTTCGTGTTTAAGAAAAAAAAAAAATGAAGCAGTAAAAATGACTTAGTAGAATAGGAAAGGCAAGAAAAATTGAAAATGCTTAAGAAAATATAGAATATATATGCAAAATTATATAATATATATAGATACACATGATTATATACATTACACATAGTATACATATATATATTAGTTGTAAAGGAAATAAAAAGCCACACAAGGGTTTCATGAGATAAGCACTGAGAGAAAGAGAGAGGACAGGTAAATAAGGAGATTAATTATGAAAAGCAACTAATTGATTGAGGATAAAAACTGTGATAGAATAAGAAAAAAGAAATAGGGTTGAATACAAACAAATATGTACGAGCGAGCAGACAAACAAAATAAAGGCAACCTTGCTTAGTGACTACTACTGCAACAGCCATCAATGGAAAAATTACTGAATTTTCCAGATTACTGACCAAGTGATTAATTAAACCTTAAATCTTTAGCCAAAAAGAAATATTTTAAGTAAATTTGTTTTTACAGTTCATAAAAAAACCCTTTTTTTAAAAATGGTTGAAATTTGTTTTGCTGTTTCTGTAGAATGGTCCACCAGTTTTATTAGCCATTACTAAAGCCCTAATCCATAGAAACGGGATTTCTTGTTAATATAAATTATCTTTGATAAAAAACAAAAAAACAAAAACAACAACAACACAATATGTAACTTATTTTCCTATGTAGTTTTCAGTGTTTAATAAATACTAAATTTTCAAATGCCATTTTTATAAATGTATTAATTACTTTCTTTTCTGAACAGACTATTCCAGAAGCACAATATTTAATCTTTCTTTTAATCAAGAAAAAAAAAAAAAAGAAAAAAAAAAAAGAGAGAAAAAAAAAAAAAGAGAAAAAAAAAGACTGCTGAGCTTTAATAATATCTTAATCCATTGCATAAAAAGATTAAAATAAGCAGAGCGAGAGACTAAATATATATCTAAAGAACTAATATATTAACTTTTCAAATTTAGGGATTTAAATTAATGGTTAATCTCAATTCATTTTGGTCAAACTAGTTTGAGGTCCTGACCTCTACTGAATATCCCACTTAAAAAAAACAAACAAAAAACATCAAGTTAGGCCGATAAGCACCAAGTTCCCCAACTCTTGCTATCTGTCTCAATTGTTCCTGGTATGTCTTCTAGACTGCATCTAGTGTCCAAACAGAGTTGATGTATGTAAGTCCTTGCTGGTCAGCCAACACTAGTGCTTCCATTTGAGAAGTCCATAGTAGAATGTTGCTTATGAGTTCATCCTTAGTGCCCGGTGCATCTTATTTGGATGGTTTGTGAGATGGGAGGTAAGTGGCAGTACAGCGGCTGTTTTGTAGTGGTGCTGCTTCCAGGATTTATTCAAAACAATGTGTAGGATTTTCTTTAGCTGCTATCTGGCTTTTCTCCATGTGTTTCATTAGAGTCCAGGTGGTGTATCTATAAAATAGTACTGACACAGCCACAGTTTGGAAGAAATCCAGTTTTATTCTATCAGAGATATCAGATTTCCACTGTACTGATAACCTGTCAATAGTCCATTCCTTCCCCAAGGCATAAGTTGACATTACTTTTAGTAGATGAAATATTGCTGCTGAGGTATATTAATTGGTCTACTAATTTCAGAGGTCTGTCACTAAGAGTGGCGATGGCTCTTTGTTTAAAACACATGAACTGTTTTATTTGTGTTCACATAGAGGCTAATGTCTCCTGCTGTTTGCACCATGCTATGCAGCAGGGATTTGGCTTGGGCAGGTCTATTTGTGAAAAGTGCCAGATCATCTGTGTAGTCTGCATGATATCGTCAATTTTTAAATCTTTTTTTTCTTTTATTAGGTCTATAAAGTATTTTTTGATATTGAATTTATTACACTTTCCTTAGTCTGGCACACAACCCTCAGATTACTTATGGTATCTGCTGTTTTTAAGTGATTACCAATTCAAGTACTAAACAGGTTCATTAATGCTTAACTTTGATAATCTACTGGGAACTTAAATATGACCTGACCATAAGTGTTTTTTTTGCATATCAACCTTCTTAGGTTATTTAATGCCAAATCCATCCTTCCAGAAGAACAGTAGTGGTACTATTTAACCTATAGCTAGGAGGATAAGGGGGGTTCATATCTTTTCCAAGGGTATTTGTCCGAAAGTGAATGTAATAGCATGACTGGAGTTTGAACTCGCTTACTACAATTTTGTTGTCCAGTGATTTAATCATTGCACCCTGAGGACACTCCCTTTGACCATAAGTCAAATATTTTCTTTGCGCTCCAGTTTTGTACTTTTTATCAAATGAAAACTTGGGTGGGGGAGAGAATGAAATATTTGTACATCACAAACTATTAAATAAACATGTAAATAAATAGCTACCAAATTACAAAAGAAATTGACAGGATATCATGCTAAAAGGATAAAACCACCATTAGTCACATACTCACTTCCCATAAAATGAAACATACTTCTTGATTTTACATAATGAACATCAAATATTTAGGCATATTTCATGGCATGATTGTAGAAACATAAGAGTGGATGCTTAATTTTCTAAAATTGTTTATTTGGAAATTTTTCTATTAGCTTTTTTAAATCTGTTTCAAGCTTTCTAACAAGGTAATTCACAGAAAGAGCTTTACCAGCCTAAATTTAATTACTATATATATATATATATATATATATATATATATATATATATATATATATATATATATAAATAATGCAGACCCTTTGAACCCTTAGCCTGTGTGTGTGTGCATGTGCAATTGCAAAAATTTTGCTCTTGGGCATTCAAAGTCATCCAGGGAAATAAAGAATGGACATTGTATCAAACCTTACCTTATTACAGTATATAACAAAATATATAGCTTACAGATTCAAAGGGTTACGTTGAAGTTTCAATTCAAATATTGTCATTAATTAGTTGATTTAAACAAAACAAAAAAATCCAAACAAACAAACATTGCAATTGAGACAAGTCATCCCAAAAGTTAATTGCCTCAAAGTTTTTTTTCAACAAAGTACTAAATAATTTGGATTCTTCAGATCTAAAGTGTATAAATACTTTAAGTTGGACTCTCTGAAATGTAGTTATTTACTAAGCTTTGTTTGGCCTAGTCAGAATCAAACTCAAACAATGGACCAATAGCCTAGCTTGCTAATCATTACATCATGTAAGGGACCCCCCATCCGCCAGCTGAAATGTGGTAATTAAAAATAAATAGAGATAAATAAATGAAAGGATATCAGTGTTTTATATTTCATGGGACAATTTTGCTAATATTTGTTCTGTCCATTTTTTGATATATTAATATTTGAGGATTGACACAAAAATATACCATATTTTAGCAGCTTGTACTTTTTGCTGGGAAAATTATAGATAAATTGATTTTATTTGATTATTTTATGCCTAGAAGTTAGGAAATTGCATATGTTGTACATTCATATTTACATTTTTTTGTGTATTTTAAAGGGTTTTTTTTGCACATGGTTATATGATATCAAGTATTCCTACTGAATACAAAAAATTTGCAAACAGATTTATTTGACCCATAGATGGGATGCGAAAAAGTACTACCATTTAAAGAGTGAACCTGGGAATAATGGTAATGAATTAGTACTCCACATTCTCCAGAACTGGAGCCTCACCATCAAATGCAGTTTAGTGTCATACACAGGATACACTTTTTCGAGGGGGAAGGAATCTTACCTCCCTGCATATTCTAAGCCCCACTGACTGGGCATGTAAAAAATTTAGATATTGATTTAAATAATCCTGTAAATACTGAAAAATAAAAAATGACAGCAGCAACAAACATTGTTCACCTTAATTACATATGCTATTTCTTGGATACAATATATCTTCAATCTACATTAACAAATAGCTAATTATTTAACATGCTAACTGAATTTAAAAATTGAACTATACTTGAAGTTATTTGTAAAGTTATTTGTAATGTTATTACCAATTGAGACTGTTACATTTTGTATATTTAATTCTACATCAGAAGAATTTATGCTTTTTTTTTTTTTAAATAAAAAAATACTTTGATTCCCCCCCCCAAGAACAAACAAAAAACAAACAAACCACACACTGTTTTATGATAAAGTTATTGAAGTAGCTGTGAGAAAAAAAAAAATACCTTGATATCTAGAAACAATGCTTGAGCTTTGTTTCAATTTGTACATTTTTCAACCATTTATAGCAAAGTGACTGGGCCATTGGTCTAATGAGTAGAGTGCTTGCCAATAGTCCGGGGTTCAATACCAGGTCGAGTCATACCAAAGACTCAACAAAAAAAAAAAAAAAAAAAAAAGAAAAAAAAAAAGGTACTTGATGCTGCCTTGCTTTACATTCAGCATTATAAGGTAAGGACCAAGGGTAAAGCGGAGCAACCCTGGGAATGGAGTAGCACCCTCCCTACACCTCAGTGTAGTAGCTATTGAACAGGGAGCCTTCGGGTCACCCGCGACTAAGTCGCCAACTTTTCTTTACATAGCAAAATTAATTGATCATGAATGTTTTAAACATGATAAATACACAGAAATTTTTAAAACTTAAAATTTAACTAACAGACTTTCTCTATTTATTATTCTAAATTTGACAAGTAAACAAGAATATGGAACTTATTTGGTGGCTTAATGACTTATGTAGAAATACAATACGAAAAAAAATTCCCAAATACGGGGAAATATGCTAAGGGAGATAAATCCCCAATGTTAAAACCAAACATTTTGGTGTTAAGTATCGTGAAGTTATTTCCCTTTATGCAATTTTAATTTGTCTTTTTAAATGACTAGTTTTTGTTCGTTTAACAAATTTTTTTTTGTAAGCAACAGAGGTTGGAAAATTTTCAAATCAGCCAATTTTGGTACAAAGCCAGATGTATGAGAGTACCGAGTGAAAATCGAACTGACGAGATTTCAACCAACACACCATATCCCCTGGTCTCGAACATGAAAATTACATTTACTTAATCCATCTAATTAAGTAGAGTCAACCCTAAGCTGATTAGTCATGTCATATTGCTTATTTTCTATCTATATAACCATATTGTTACTACCTCGCTGCCTGCTTGTCTGCTTTTAACTTTAGGGGTTAGGAAGGGAAAAAGTTTAAGCTAAATGAACCCTACCTCCATATAAATGCTTTTACAACAGAGATCAGCAAGTAAAATGAACTATGGAATTCTTAATATACTAGCTCTCCTCCGTAATGTTTTTTTCAGCATGGCGTGTCTCAGCTAACTGCTTTCTCACTTTTATTGAAAGACTATTACAGTATTAGAACGGTACCAGTTTTTTTTTTTTAAATTTTATTTTTACACACTGAGTGGTACTATTGTAGATAACTGGGCAGGAAAGATGTAAGCTCTGCAACTGTATGCATTTACCCAACCCCTCTGCCACAGGCAGGATGTGATACAAGTCAATTTTTTTTTTTGTTTAACTTGAGTACAGCTGATTTATATTCAATTTATTTTCTTTTAGATTGATTTCATGGACTCCTACACATGGATATACCAGTGTCTGCTGACCAGCAAAAACTTACATTCATCAACTCTGTGTGGACACTAAGAGCCACCTAAAGGACTAACCAAGCTTGATCGTCGATAGGGACAGATGACAAGAGGGAGAATCAAAGGAATCCATGCAGTCAGCATATCTTTATGATGTTATTGCTCTTACTAAGGTTAGATACCTCCCTCCCTCAGTTTATTCTGCTATTCACCTATAGCTGGAAGGTGGGGGAATGAATTCATGTCTCTCCCAAGGGGATGTGTGTGAAGTGAAAGGCAAACAGCCTCATCCAAGATTTAAACTCTGCTTGCCAAGTTCATTGCCTAAGACGATGTTATACCATGTGTCTATGTGACACCACATGGTCTAAGGGACTTACCTGCATGAGAGACGTAGAAACAAGAGGGAATTGTTTTCCTTGTTCCAGAGCAACTGCAATTTTGTAGAAAAACTAATATACGTTACCTGGATTTTATCCATGTGTTTAATTACCTATATTCTTCAAATGGTAATGTCAAGTTCTTAAAATACTAAGTGCAGATTCAAATCTTTTTGGAAATTATTTATTTCCGAGTTGGAATGTGGCAAACAGCTCTGATAAAATAAATAAAGTGGACCCCCTCCCATTTAAGCTAACTTAAGATCCATTATTTTTCACTCAATACATTCTTATAAGTTTATTAAGTATTTATTTTTTTTAGTCTGAATGATTTGTACTGTTGCTTGAAGGGTGTGTACAATAAAAATTTGTGACACATAATCTGGAAAACCAGTAATAAATCCACCTCAGAAAGAGAGAAAAAAAATGGTAGTGATTACAAACTAATTGTAGTAACCCTCACCACTGATGGTGCAGCAGTGGAGGGGTGGGGGCAATGTCAGACACTAGAGAAGACTCACCTTGGACAAGGAAGTTGAGGAGGCGGTCCCGTGTATTTGCTTTTGGGAGAAAGACAGTTGTAGAATGTACAATGAAAACTGATGAGAGAGAGAGTGAGTTCTAGAAAGAATTGATTGCATTTTTCTTATTTGCCAAAGCTAACTTGTTGATAAAAAAAGTATTGAGGAAAAAAAATATTGAGGAAAAAAAAAAATATTGAGGGGGAAAAAAATATTGAGAGGGAAAAAAAAATATTGAGAAAAAAGGGAAAAAAAACCCCCAAACAAAAAACTAAACAAAAAATGAAAAAGACAAAAAATTTATCCAAATGAAAAAATCCACATTTCAACAATATCATCAGGAACTAACTTGATTCAGGTTTATATTAATAGTATTAAAAAAAATTAAAAAAAATCTGAATATAAGATAATGAAAGAGAAAAAATTAACTAGTGAAATGAATTAAAAAAGAAAAGAAAAATAAGTGTAATTTAGTGAGTAGTGGAAAATAAAGATAAAATTCAAATTCTGGTTTGAATAAAAGAAAAAAAAAATTATAAAAACTTTTCATGCAAACTTTGAAAAAAAAAAAAAAAAAAAAAAAAAAAAAGGGAAAATTTCATGGATATGTCAAAAATATGTACAGGAGAAGAATGAAGAACTGATAATGATTTTGGTAATAACCACTGTTAAGAAATTGGGGCATAATCAGTGCAAAGGTGAAATAAAAAGCAGGTTGAGTAGAAAAGGTGGGAACAGCTAGAGAAGGATGGAAAGGTAGACTAAGTAGGAAATTGGGAAAAAGGAGGGTCATGCACTAAAGAAAAAAAAAAGGGGGGGGTTGAGAAAAGGGAAAAATGAGAGAAGCCCTGGGGGAATAGGAGTTTGAGAAGATATGTCAGATAGGAGAAAAAAAATAGAGTAAAACAGGAAAAAAATTAAAAAAAATATAAAAGAAAAGGGTTTGTCAAGGGGCCCCAGAAGATTTGAGGGATGGAGTAGAGGAGCGAGAGGAAAAGACCAAATGATAATGATATGGTAGTAGTATAATTTCATTGACTTATTTCTAATATGATAGAGAAAAAAAAAGTACACTGGATATCAGTATGACCATCAAAAAGTGACCCACGGAGGAGACATGCAATTAAGAATTGTGAGATGAATTTTTGCACATGGTTAGTACTGTATACAGTCACACAGAGATAGGGTGACAAAAGTAGAGGAAAGAGGAGAATAGCATCATTGATAGAAGAATGTAAAATATTGATATTATCATGTAACAAATGGAGAGAAAGGAATATTTGAGTGGAAACTTTGATATAAATAACAGAACAGTAAGAGAAAACAAATTTTTATTTCATAATTTCTGAAATAAGAATTCACTATCTATAGTAGTATTTTAACTTTTTTGACATCATCATGATGAAGTTTAGTAATGTTTCAGCAGATTCATTTGGCTGAAAGCAACTAAAAAGGATTTTTTTTAGCAATTGAGGAAATAGATAAAATAATGGTGAAAATATAAAAAGATATAAAAGGTAGAGAAAGGTTCTAAAGATAAGAGATAGACAAAGAAAGAAAAGGGGAGGGAAATGGATATAGGTTTTAGCGATGGTGGTAGAGGTTATTGGTTTTAACTGTGACCATCTGGGTAGATGGCCAAGGCTAGGTGCCATCAAGTGTTTCAGGTTTCATCAGAGATGTGATCAGACAGAGGTGGATTAATTTCAGTGAGATGTGCAAGAAATAAAAGTAGCTAAAACTCAGACAGGAGATAATTGTGTTTTATTTATTTATTTTTTTACAAGTTCCAATTCTGAAAGGTTCAACCCTCAATTCCTTATAATTCAATGACCAAACAATCCTAAAGTCTTTTATACTTGAATGGTAATGTAAAAGAAGAATAATCTTTTGCTTAATGTTAAGGAAATCTTGGAAGTATCTATCATTTGTGGGATCAGTCAAAAATTGTAGCAAGTCCTTTACAACTCTTAGGAAAAATTCAAAAATAGAGAAAACAGTTTGTAAGAAAAAAAAAAGGAACCTCTGTCAGAAATACTTCTGTTCAGTTAGAAATGAAAGACTTTTTTGAGGAAAACAGTCATTGCTAATGAAAAGAAACCAAAACAAAAAATCATGGTTAGATCCAAAATAGCCTTTAACATCCCAACTGGAACCAATCGAGGAAAAAGTTCTGTGTTTGGTAAAGTGTGACAAGTGAATATTCTATAGAATGCCTAAAACTTCAAGGCAATATATTAAATCAAATCATTTTTTTAAATATTTCCAGGACATTCTGTAGATTACAAAGTTTGTTTTAGTCAATGAACAAACTACAACAAAGATACCTCATCACTATTGGTCAACTATTCATTATTTTTAGGTATTTCACTGGTGTAAAAACAGTTTCAATGCTGTAAAGTTTGATAATAAATAATACCTAATAATATTTGTTTTGTGCATATATTCCACTATAAATATTTTGGTATTTTTGGTTAAAAAAGTCAGGGTTGATATTGTAAAAGACTAAATTGATGCTATATATATATATTTATTATATTATATATATAAAATTGACTTTCAGTTTAATTCATTTGGCTAACACCATATCAACTCCATATGGGTTATTTAATGCTGGAATCTGATTCATTTCTAAATGTTTGATTACAATCAGCTATATTTTCATTGTTCCATGTACTTTGAATATTTTTTTTATTTTATTTTATCCGTTTGTCAATAAATTATTTGTTTGCACACGATACCAAGCATTCCTATCTGATAAAATGATTTGCAGTTTTATGGTTTTAAGTAGTAATAATCCTTAGTAAGCAATTACAGCCTTAAACAATTATTCCTTATACAAAGAATTTGCAAACAGATCTACTTGATCCATAGATAGGATCCTAACAGGTACTACCACTCTTGGACAATATTTTTGAGTGAGAGGTTCTTTAGGAGGGCAGAAATGAGACTAATGATCTGTGAAAATGTGAATGAAATATGTGAATAATGATGTATTATTGCTTTTGAGGATAAAGAATAAGTAGACAGTGAGTAAAGTTAAATGCCAAACAAATGTGTTATTGTTGGGATTGTGATAATTTTCATGGTGAATGTTGCCGAGAGAAGCAACCAGGACATGTAACAGAATTTGTAAATGTGCTGTGCTAAACAGTGGTTATTCAACAGTAAATGACCAAAGTTTTACAAAGAGAATTGAGAATTAAACGAAATTTTTATATAATACTAATGCAGCCTATTTTCTTTAATTCTGATTGAAGTTTTGCTGCTTCCTGAGAAGAAAAAAAATTTAAGACACTAACTTAATCCAAATTTTATTTTGGCCTGTTTTCAAGTATTTGAAATATTGAAGAGCTACTTTCAGATAATGGTTATTGTTTGACTATTTAGGTTATTAATAATACTGTTTGAACCTCTCTCCACAGACACCCCCAGTAAAACCAAACCATCTTATTACCAGGTTTTTATGAAATTTCATATTTTTCTTGATTAGTGTCATAGAAGTACTTAGTTTTAGCAAAAAGTTATTTTTTTGTAAAGAAAATACTCAGAAGACAAAAAAGGAAATTTCTTAGAATTCTTTCCTTTGATTTGATATCCTATTTTGTGATTAATAATGACTAGTAAGCAGCTGTTGGAAGTTTAAAAGAAAAAAATTAGTCAAATTGTCACATACAATTATTGTAGACTGTCACTTGGTGATACATTGCAAAGAAGTTGAATTACCGTCATTCATCAATTGATGTTTTCTTCAAAAATTATAGGAATGGAAATTGAATAAAGGTTGTAGCCTCAAGAGAAAAACCAATGCATCTAAAGCTAACAAATATCTTACCAAATAATCAAGGGGTCATAAATTATCCCAGTTTGTCAAACTTCAATTGTCTTAAAACTTTTCATTTTTAAATTTTTGTCCAATATTGTAACTGTTGATAATTTTAGCAGTCATGTTCAAAGGAGATACAGTTTGGCAATATCTATAAGTATTATTATATCATATTGAATGAATATTTATAAATATTATAAACCATGTAAAAATACATTGAGTAGTCATTTCCAATGCACTTAATACTGAAACAATGAAAAAAGAAAAAAAAAAAGTTATTTCCAGATCCCAAATTTAAGATAAAAAATACTTTATCTATAAAAAAAGTCCCATTTATTCTCAAAATCCTCTTTGTAAATTAAAAAAAAATGCTAAGATAACTTCTACCAAAATAATTGCATTTTAAATACAGAGTTTATACATAGCCTGATTATATCGAAGTTGAAAACAATAGCCAATGCAAACATAGTAATCAGTGAATACAGGAAATACTTTAAGATCAACAAACATTTAAAAAGCCTTAATTGGTATTTCACATTTTTATTTTTTAAAATATTTTTGGTGGAACTATTTTTTAATTTTACAAACTGTGGGAATTCATAATAAAGAAATAGTTTTAGTTGACACTTAAACTTACATTGTACAAAAAGAAGCTTGTTATATCATGTATACTACATGATATAACAAGCCTTTACCACCTCGGTTACCGAAACTGCTGATAGATAGGTATGGCTTTCCTCACTTCTAATCACAAAAGTTGCAAACCAACAATAGTATTAAGTAGTCCTAAGCTCTGGGAAAATATTTTCATTACTGTAGAATTAAAAAAATATTTTTATTGCCTTTTCTTTTCAAAACATTAAAAAGTTTCTTGCTATATTTCATTTGAAAGCCAAAGAATAAATTGGAATATGTTTATCAATCAGTTTGGTCAGTAGAAATATTGTAATGACAAAATATAAATTTCTTTGTTACTATTTTGTTACAATAGGTCCCTTACAAATAAGTGAATCCTCCAGAGAATCATGTTTTTATCTCAGCAGTTTGTCATAGGATAACATTGTTTGGAGTTGCCAACTCATGAGACACCATTCAATTATTCATTTAAAAAAATTTTTTTTTTCTTAAAATGGTTACTCATCCTTGTGATATCATTATAATCAAACTAATTTGTGTGTGTGTGTGTATACACACACACAAGATATATGTATATAAAAGTCAAGTGCCATGAGTATTGCAACATGCATCATTAACATGTTAGCAAGTCTGAGGAAGTCATGAGGGTAGATATCCTTTCAGACAAGATCAGTGGCAATTTGATGCTATTAAAAGTATGTAAAAATAATTAAGATCCCAAATTTATTCTTTTTATAATGCTAAGTATTATAGCATTTTAGATAACCATGAGATTTCCACAAGTAAAGATAAAACATTCTGATACTAGATAGAAATACCAATCTTTATGTAAATCAGAAGTTAACTATGTTAGTCTAATTATTAAACCATTAAATATTATGTTAACTCTTCATAGCAATTACAGTATTCTTTAAATATATCGCTGGTATCTAACAAATTTGCTTGACCAGAGTTACTTCGGTAATGTTCTATAATAATTGTTACAGCATGCATATATATATATATATATATATACACACACAAAAAAAAAATGTAACAATTATTATGGGTCAGAGATAGTAATAACTTTGATAAAAAGAAGCCTTAATATTTCTTATAGTAAACTGAACAGTAGCCAAGATGTGGGTAAAAAAAATGGTATAAAGGTATCCCAGCATGCACTATTAGAATGTGAACAACTCTGAGGAAGCCATGATAGTGGGATATCCTTCCAGAAAGATCAGTGTGGGAGAAAAAAAACGTAGTTGATAAATAAAAAAAAAAAAAAAAAAAAAAAAAGTGTAGATAAGTACAGAATATATATATATATATATATATATATATAAAACTTTCACTTACAAAGTGATAGCGCTAAAAATAAAGGACATAGAAAAACAACAACCAAACAAGTTTGATCCTCTATTTGAAATAATTTATCAGGATCACACACAAAAAACATTACATCAATTTAAATATTCATTAACCTGGCAATTAAAAATATCATTCTGTTTGTTTTGTGCTCCAAAGTGTTCCTCAACTTAAATTTGCTTAAATCAGCCTTTAAAAAGACAATGTGAAAAATTGTTTTTGATTAAGAGTCAAAAGGAATCTAAATGTTTTGTACACAATCAATACCTGCTCAGAAACACATGTTAAACTCTTAAGATACTGAATACTACTTTGTAAAAGTAAGAGATCTGAATTTGAGAACTCAAGTAGATAAGGCTTGAGCCTTCTAAATTTTTTGTTTTTTTCAACATAATTATTCAACACTAATGTTTTTTGATGGACTTTGTAGGCCAAGAATCGAATTATGTGGATTCTCTAGAGGCCAAATAATGAAAATTAGACATATCGCCGTGTGTAGATGATAAGCTGGAGACCAATTGTAAATTTCAAAAAGTTGGTGAATTTTCAACAACTTAAATAGTATATATGTCCAAAAATTTTTCTATATTTCAATCAGAAATTGAATAGTTTAACAAAGTTAGTAAATTCTTTTGAAAAGCCTTCAATACTGGTTTTGCAAATGTTAATAAAATTTTGTAAACAGAGGCAACTTTTTGCCTTTTAAACAAAATGAAATTTAAAAAGGTTTTTAATATCTTTAATTTTCAAAGTGTTAAAGAAAAAAAAAAAAAAAAAAAAAAAAAAATGGTATAACTATAGAGTGGAAGGTAGTTGATATTACTTATTTGCTAATGTTACAAATTTTTTTTTAAGACAGAAGAAAATCTATTTGGTGAGGCCATTTCTTTTAAGAAGGAGAGAGAGAAATAAATTGGTTTAGTATAAAACCTGACATCTACCTACCTCCACAAAAAAAGAAAGAAAAAAAAAGATAAAGACAATATATCTAATATATTCAACAATCTTATGATGCCAAGATTGAAAAAGAGAATAGTTATCAACATTTGAAACCTGTGTAATTAAAAAAAAAAAAAAAAAAAAAAAAAAGTATGAAACAATTTGTTCAAATTCAATTTTTATGGGGTTTCAGCATCAAACATGGACATAATTTTTTTTTCTTGAAAGTGTTTCCAGACATAAAAGATAGGTAACAAGATGAAACTCAAAAGCAAAATTTGATCTGTAAAATTCAGTCCAACCACTTAAGTGTTGATTCTGTCTGGTACAAGATTTGATCAGCTTAAGTTTTGAATGTCTACAAAAGGGAACAGCAGTGAAAAAAATATTTTGAAACATTCAAATACAATCCAAACCATTTTCAAAAACAATTATAAGAGAATGTTTTAGAATTTGAATATTTAAGCATTCTTAAAAAGAGAAAAAATTATACTGGCAAAAACAAAAATATTTCTAGGCAGCAATTGTAGATTTTTGAAAAATTATAAAACTAACAAAATTAAGAAAAAAAAAAAGAAAAAAGACCATGATAGTCATGCCACTTACTGTAAATAGATGCAAAAGAAACAAAGGGGGAGGTAATTTGTGATACTACAACAATGGAAATAGTTTCTAAAGACATCAAAATAAAAGGACTCATATCCCCACCACCAACAAAATTAAAAAAAAAAAAAAAAAAAAAAAAAAAAAAAAAAAAAAAAAAAAAAAAAAAAAAAAGGACAAAGACAAACCTGGAACCGTTGGTGGCGGCACAGCTTTGCTGCTTTTCGGTTTAGGGCCAAGAGGGGGTAGAACAGGTTGCATCTTGTTGATAGTAGCTGAGGTGGGTCTAGAGTAAGGGGAAGTTGCTCCACCACTCAATGCAGCGCTCTTAGGTCGTTCCATCCGGATGTGGCTGTACTGTGCTTGTGGGTGAGGCTGGCTAGGGTCATTTGATTGCACAATTTGGTCCAGCATGTCTCTGGATGAGGAAGGGGGTACAAACATCTGTTCCGTGAGGGCAGGGCGTTGATGTGTCTTCTCATAGGCAGAGGAAATCGTGTGTGGTCGAGGCATATCAGAATTCTGTAAGTTAGGAGTGTTGGGCCAGTTGTTCCAGGTTGAGTTAGCGGAAGGCGGGTTCTCTGATGGCGTTGGTGGATTTGAAATGTTTTCGTGGGACTCAGGTCCAATGCTGGCCGTGTCTTGGTTCTAGCAAAGAGAAGCAGTACATAAGATATCATGAGAAAGAAGAGAAGGGGTAGCAGCCCCCATTTTTTTTCTTTGAAGTAGAAGTTAAGAATTGAGTTTTTAATCTTTAAATTTTACACAATTAATAAACTAATGTAATAATCAAGAAAAAAAAAAAACAAAACAAAACATCAGGCAGTGGAAAAAAGCTAGAAACTGATGGCAAGACTGCTCTAACATAACTTTCAATAATATCTGAGATATAATATTAGGCTTTTATGAGAAAAATTATAGAATTTATTTCATATGACTACTAAATTAGAAGTTGGCTCATAATTTTTTTTTTTTTTTTTTAAAAAAAAAAAAATCAACTCTTTATGGGTTATTCAATACAGAAATTTGATTAATTTCTAAATGTTTGATAGTAATCATAACTATATTTTCAATGTACCACTGCATATATTTTATTTGTTTTATCATTTGTTTTCAGTTATATGGTTCAGGGTTCAATCCCAGGTCAAGTCATACCAAAGACTAAAAAAAAGAAAAAAGGTACTTGATGCCACCTTGCTTAACACTCGGCATTATAAGGTAAGGATCAAGGATAAAGTAGTGCAATCCAGGGAATGAAGTAATGCCCTCCCCTACACCTTGGTGCAGTACTTTGGGTCACCCTCAACTAAGATTGCCAACTTTACTTTATATAGTTTCAAGTATGGCTCCAAGTAACAATTCTTAATACAAATAATTTGCACAGTTATATGGTATCAAGTATTTCTAACTAATACAAATATTTTTCAAGCAGACCTAAAAGACTCCTGGTGAGAGTGAACCTGGGAGTAATGGTAATGAAAGGGTGACTCCATGTACTCCAGAGTTCTGAAACTAGGACCTCGCCATCAGATTATGTTCAGTACCCCCCACTTGTTTTTTTTTTTTTAAATATATTATATAGAGGGGTAAGAGTTTTACCCCTCTGCAGAGGATGCAATTAGTGTAAGCTCCACTAACAGAGTGATCAATTAGATCAGAACAATTATGAAGCATTTTGTTCAAATTCAAAAAAATTATTATATTGAGCATGTGATAAGATACAGAAGTGCTGATTGGTATTATTTTGTCAATAAAAGTACTATAAGTGATATTTTTAATAATTTACTAAGCTTTTTGCTTAGATGTGGCTCAAGGCCGAATGAATGGAGCATCCAATGAGACTTAAACTCACTTGTGAAGTTTTGATAGTTTAGCTTGCTAACCATTACACCACCTGAGGTGCCCTATATATATAAAATTTACTAAGCTTTTTGCTTAGACGTGGAACAGGGCCATAATGAACTGGGCACCCAATGAGACTTGAACTCGCTCTTGAAAGTTTGGTAGTCTAGCTTGCTAACCATTACATCACCCAATGAGTAGTATTTTTAGGTTATTAGTTTTTTTTGGGAGGAAGTGTTTGTAGTTCACTTAAGTACTCTACATCAAAACTGTCACTTGTGGTTAGATAATTCAAGAATCTACCCTGGACCATGGATTTTTAGAAATATGTTTTGAGCAATATCAGAAAATAGAGTATGAATAAATTGAATTTAAAAAAAAATCTATGACTTAAGTTTCAAACCCATAAAAAGATTTGTATCCCAAATCTACAGTCAGTGTCTAAGATCAAAAATAATTAGATTAGCTGAATGTGTTAGTTTTTTTCTTGCATTACTTGTTAATTTAATACCTTCAAAACCAAATGAACTAAAACTTCTATGGATTCTGGTAGAAAGTAATGTGTGTGGGGGATATATAATTCAGTGGTCTAGCTTCTTTTTTCGTCATTTGTAATTTTCAAATAAGTTTATCTGAAAATTGCAAACAGTACGAAACAGATTATCAAAAGTCAAACCAGTTATTAACAATATTATATTCAAATAAATATTATAGCTCTACTTTATATTGAACACTCTAACAAAGAATAAACATAAAATAACAAAAATATATAGATCTAATTTAGGATAACAGAATCAACAGCACTTGATGACTTAATTTTTCATCTATGTGATCACTGGACCAAGAGTTCTTTCTCACCAAAAACTTAATGGTGCCTACACTATCCTAATTTAGATCTATATATGCTCTATCACTGACATTGAGCACTCTTTATTTATTCATAAATATAGCAAACTATATAAGGTGAATAAAAGTATTTTCGTTTTATTTTTTTGATTGTTTGCAGCTAGTTTTGACCTTATGTCTGTCAGTGGAAAAGTTTTTTTTTTATTTTTTAAAGTTTTTATAGAGTTAATGAGTTATAAGAGAAGCAATATTCATTTGTTGTTCAATTGGTCTTTTATAGATGCAAGGTGAAAGCAACAGGCTACTGAATTTTTCATTGTGTTTGCTTCAAATGATAGACTGGCTTGTTTAATTGTTTGTAATTGTCAAATTTTTCTTTCCAGTCTGAGTGATTAAGTTTCATATAAAATCCAAATGGCATATGTGTTTTCAGAAGGTTTATCCATTTGTCTTGAGTTTTTTTTATAACTTGTTTTATGTTTCTATCTTCTTTTTTTAATATTCTTTTTATGATGGTGAACTTAGCATCTCTGAAAATCCTTACCATTTGAGCAGATGTATTGTTCTACAATTATTAATTTGCTGTAATTCATAGATTTGATTCTTTGTCTATAGCTAAGCTAAAGTAAAATGACCACTTTGACTTGTGTATTGTTTTTTGGCAATTGTGAGCAGTCATGTGAATACATTAGAATTTTGCTTCAGCAATTTGATTCATAGTAATTTTAAGATTCTTTTAGTTGTGAAACGAATGAACAAGTTGGTTGATTTAAGGTATTTATAGTATAGGTTGTTTTTAATATTACATGGTTGGCAAAATTTAGTAGATTTTATTGTGAACTTTTTATGGACTACTTTATTATGCTGTTGATTCCTATCATTTCTGAGGTCATTTGATTGACAATATATCAGTATGCCTGATTCTTTAAAAGTATTTAAGTTGAGATATATATATATATATATATATATATATATATATATATATATATATATATATATATATACACACACACACACTTTTTTGTTTGAATGCTTATAAATAAGTAAAAAAGTAAAGTTGGCGACCATAGTCGAGGGTAACCCGAAGGCTCCCTTTTCGATAGCTACTACACCAAGGTGTAGGGGAGGGCGCTACTCCTTCCCTGGATTGCCCTACTTTACCCTTGATCCGTACCTTATAATGCTGAGTGTTAAGCAAGGAGGCATCAAGTACCATTTTTTGAGTCTTTGGTATGACTCGACCTGGGATTGAACCCAGATCTCCCGGGCCATTGGCGAACACACACATTTTTTAACAATTCTTTTGTATGCCATTTTCTTGAAATTGACTGATTTAACAGAAACATTTATGTTCTATTCAACTTAAAACAGCATGATTATTCATTGATGAACATAGAATATTTGCAGCCAAAATTGCATAATGGTTATTCTTTCTTCCATGTGATCAGCATCATTTACCACTTGAACTTAAAAATAAACACTGCTTTAAATTTTTGTCCAACTTATGCAGGGGATACATTTTACCATTAAATTAGTTGAGTTTTATATTCCGAAAATACCAAATGAAGAAAGTGCAGAGCAAGTGTATCAATTTTGATTATTATCCTTCATCTTAATTCTAGTTGCTTTTTATCAAAACTCTCAATTCATTATTTCTGTGAGCAAGGAACAGTGTATATTGAAAATAAGATTTAAAAATCAAGTCCTGGTGAGATTGAAAAAGAAAAAAGTGCAGCAACAATGTTTTTTTTTCTTTTAAATGCAAGTATGATAGACTCTGCAAAATTATTCAAAATATCATCATTGTTGACAGTATTGGTAAACAAGTCAACCATAAGTTTTTTTAAAAAACATTTAACCTTATAATATAAATACAATGCAGTTGCAAAATTATAAAAATATTGCTGTCATTTTATATATTTCTCACAGGAATGGAGGGGGAACTAGTATACATACAATAAAGAAATAAAAAGTCCTAAAAATAAAAATATCAAAATAAAATAAAAATATCAAAATAAAATAAAATAAAGAAATAAAAAGACAAAGACAAAAAAAACAAACTGTAAACTAAAAAAAATTAGTTTTAAATACAAAAAGCAAAGTACCAAAAAGTTAAATGTTAATAGCGAGAAGAATCAAGACAGATGTTTAAAAAGTATATCCTAGTATTGAGAGGAAGGAGTATCTAAAAATGGTATTTAAAAATTAGGTCCCTAATTCATAAGATTTTGTTCCAGAACTTCCTATCATTATTAAAGTTTGCCAAAGCTTAAAATAGGGGAAAGTATCAATCTATATAAATTCAAAATCCTATTGGATTTACTTGACTAATTACTGAAAAGAATAATTTATACACATTCTTCATTCAATGAACTAAAGTTCTGAGATAAGGTATCATAAATGATATGATTTAGTCAGACTTGTATAATCATTATTTTTGTAACATTTTTGGCTACAATTATATAAAAAAAAAGAAAAAAAAAAAAAAAAAAAAAAAAAAAAACTGGTGGGGCAGAACATGGTAAAAGTAAGAAAGTTAAGTACTAGCCAGAACAATCCATTAAAACCACTGACAACTTTATATATACTTAAATTGGAAGTCATAGAAAATCAAGTTTATAGTTTCTAAAATCTGGAAATATACGAAACAAATGCTGGAAATTAAGATGTGTGGGTAGGGATTTAAGGGACTTGAAGGTTGACTGCTAAAGACAAGGGAGGTTTTAGAGATGACTTTGTTAATAGTCTAATTAGGGGATTATATATCTCCTGATTAAGACTACTGTAGTGAAAAGTATAGAAAAGAGAATTTTTTTTTTTTTTTTTTTTTTTTAAGTAAGTAGTACTATTAAAACAGGAAATTGCACTGGGTTAAAAAAATTTATTTAAGCAAGCAAATACACATGCATAAACAGAATAAGAAACATTATACAATGAGAAGAAGCAAACAACAATTATGGAATAGAAAAGAAAAATTGGGGTGGGGTAGGAGAGGTACCATGCTTCCATTTTATATAATTATAACTGAGTTTTTTTTTCACTCCTTTAAATTTGAAAATCTGGAAAATACAGGGTTATACCTACATCTAAAACACTTCAAGACCAGCTAGGGTTATTATTAAAAAGTTAATCAAAAACTTTTATAAATTACATGATGATTTTTGCATATTACCATTATATATAATACATGTACACATAATTTGTATATTCTACAATATTTATGACTCATACCTCTCTTATATATATATATATATATATATATATATATATATATATATATATATATATATAGCAAAAAGTTAAATGCTTTTCTAGTTGTAATAATTGACCTAACACTTTCATAAATTTTATGAAATTTGCAAAATTATCACTTATATAAGGTAAGTGTTTACAATATCTTTCCACAGCAAATTATAGCCAATATCAAGAAACTGAATTGTAAATGTCAACAAAAGATGCTTGAACTTAGGGTTGAAGAACATTTACAACATTTGGCATCTATTTATATGCAAAATATAAAATGGCATTATATATTGCCATCCAATTTGGTTTCATTACATAGTTGATTTTAACAGCATGACAAAATGTGATGGAATCTCATGTTTATATTTACATTTTTTATAGTTGTTTTGTTAAGATTTTTTTTTTTCTTTTTAACAATGATAACATCATTCGAGATTGTTTTCAAATAAATTGATCAGGTTGTGAGATTACTTTAAATGGTATCAATCATGTTTATAATACTTGGCATAAATATTTCTCTCAAGACAGGCAAAATGTTGGCATTTTCAATGAGATCTTTCATATTTGTATTGTCTGATGAAAACAAAAGCTCTGTATTCTATGAGGAAGGGTCTAATAATAGAAAGTGTTTAAAATGCTATATACACTGTGGTTGTTCTTGGCCTCACCATAGATTAAGGAGAAAGAAACTAAGTATACTACTTAATCATTCTTTCATTTTCTTAAATGTTTTGCTTATGTTTTCTTTCTATATTTCTTCATTTTTCAATTTCTTTCCTTCCAATTTATTTTTACTTTGCTTTCTCCTGCCTCCACTTTTTCTTTATTTCGTTTACTTAAGTGACTTGATATTCTTTCAAGTCGTTCAAACCAATGCTTTCATTTCCAACTTGCCAACATGATTAATACCACTATATTTAATCCATCCAAAGCAGAAATGCTTATCTATGTGAAAATAATCTTTTATGAGTGTAGAGATACAATAAACGATTATCTCCCTTAGATAATTTACATATCTGTTAGGAGCATGTAGGGTGTCACATGACAGTTTAGAAACCCATTCTCAACCTATTTGTTCTATGAACAGTTATGACTGTCTCTGGCTGCCAGAGAATGGTAAAGTCACATGGCAATATCACCCATACTTGTCAAGTAACTTAAAAAAAAAAAAAAAAATTTTTTTCCCCACTTCCACATACTGCTTCTTCATGTGTATAATTCTGCTATGGGACACATTTATGTATTCTATCCTTTAATACTACTTGCATGCATATAAAAGGTTAAATGTTCTTGTATGTGTAAATGAGTATATCATGTCTTTCTTTCCATTGTGTTCACTGTTAGCATATCATAGATATACTAACATTGGTCCTTGGTGAGTGAGGTCTACTAAAATCTTCCCTATCATCAAGCTTTCCAATAACAGTAACAATACTTATCTAAATATAAACAAACTGATTTACCTTAACTACTGATCAGAAAGTATTCAACTTTCTAGTAATAGCCATAACTGGTATTAGGAAAATGTATCTACAGGTTTTGATGTTTGGGATAACCCCCACCTCCCGTTTATATAAAATAAATGCCAGAAACAGTAGTGGAAAAAGATAAGTGCAAGAAAAAATTTCTTTGAAGCAATCAAGAAACTGTTGATGAAAGGTTATCCACTGTTTTGTGGGGAGGAACAAGGCAAGCCATTGGTGAATTTGGAGGTTGGTCTTTTAGTAACAACAGAGGCAAGCAAAAATACACACACATATGGAGAGAAGAATGAATAAGTGAATAGATGAGACAAATCCAAGTAGATAAGTTTGAAAGCTTTTCTTTTTGTTCTTAATTATGAAAAAAAAAAAAAAAAAGAAAAAAAAAAAAAAAAAAAAGAAAAAAAAAAAAAGAAAAAAAAAGAAAAAAAAAAAAAAAAAAAGAAAAAAAAAGCAATCTATGTTAGGGCCAACAAACATTTGCATTAGAAGATTCAAAAAGATTTTTGTGCAGAAAGAAAAAAATTCATTAAATATAAACCAGGTTGAAGAGTACCGTTACTGGTTTTTTTCTGGGATGTGAAGACTGAAATGCAAAAGAAACATTTTTCATGTTGACAAACAATTTTTAAAGCGAAACAGACAGACACACACAACAGCTCAGAAGAGAAAGAAGAGGACAGGAGGATTTATAAAATAAATAAAGCAGATATATTTGCAGTCACCTGTACTCCCTCCTCAAAATACAAGATGCTTTTCATGGGACAGATGAAAAGAGAGGTTTAACAACATGAGAAGTTGTGGGGCATAAGATTATGAAAATAATAGAGGAAGAAAAAAAAAAAAAAAAAAGAAAAAGAAAAAAAGAGAGTTACCAGATCACAAGATTTTTTTTCCTCTCTGAGAAAACCTTTTTTCTTCTTATCTTAAAATTAAGATGGAGAGGGTGGTTATATAATAAAGAAGAGAGAGAGAGAAAAAAAATTTTGTGTAATATCATGTGCTCAGAAGTTCCTTGTAACTAATTCTTTTGGAAAGAAATATTATTAATCCATCCATATATAAAGTTTAATATCTAAAAAAATTTTAAGAAAGGAAGAATAAAAATGAAGAGGTATGTTATTTATGCAAATGAATTACACCCTGGACTCCCTGTATGAAAAATACTTGAAAATGTAAAATGTTGTAATCTACTATTTAACCACTCTACAGGCTGTTAGATAACAGGCTCAAACATTCTAAAGGAAATTTTAGAACATATTAAATAAAACTACATAAAATTCAAAGTGATGTAAAGTGGAGAATCCAAAGCCAAAATTTCGGCCACCCAGGTTTATGTCATTTTAGTTAGTAGTACAAATACAACCTGCCCGGGTTCAAAAAGTTCAAAGGGTTAAGTGTACACCATATGTAACCAACAAAAGTCATTTTATATTATTAATATACAAATCCAAGTGATTTTAAGAGTTATCGCCCTTGATATGCATGTAACCCTCTAACTGAAAAGAGAATCACACTAATTAAAATTTACCAATTTGCCTTGGCTAAAAAAAAAAAAAAAAAAAAAAAAAATCATTCTAATTCTACAACCTTGCAAAGGCACATCAGATATGAATTGGTAATAAGAGACATGAGAGAGTTCTTTTTATTCATCATAACCCCCCCCCCCAAGGTAAACAGATGAAGTATATGAATAAATACAAATATGTAAAAAAATAAATGAGTGAATATATGGAGAAGCTAAATTGAAAATGTAAATAGTTTTCTTGTGATTCCTATCTTAGTTATTTGACAGGTAGATGGGTTTTATGATCTCTGAAGATGAGAGCAGTAGTTGTTGGTCATCAGATTGGTACAAATCTAATTGATTCAGGCAACATTTTTCACTAGAAAGTAAGAGCTTACAAGATAGAGGAATGAAGAGTGTGAGCGATATAAGAAAGTAAAAAGATTTGAAGTATATGCACGAAGAACAAGATAGAAAATTTTTTTTTAGTTATTGAGAAAGAATTAAACTGGCAGGTTTTTTTTTTTTACTACCATGACAAAGGAAATGAAAAGAGGATAAGAATTGGGGAAAAAAAAAAGATACAAGTTATGGAGTGATCAATTTCATCAAATTTTTTCTTGAAATTGCCAGAAGGCATTTGGGGAAACTAAAGTCTGCCACTTATCTAATATATATCTCTTATACACACAAAAGAAATGATTTGGTTTATTCTTATAATGACATGAATTTCTTATGGGCTATTCAAAGTCAAAACTTAATTTGCTTTTAAATAATTGATTACAGTCATTTTCTATGTTCCGTTACAATCATTTAAAAAATCACTGACTATAATAATCAGTTGTTTGCAGTTATATAGTTTCAAGTACTATCTAATAAAAATTTTTGAACAAAAGGGACCCTAACAGGTACTATTACTTCATGTTAGAGTGGACTTGGGAGTAATGGCAATAAAGGGACTCAGCACTAAGAGTTCCAGATCTGGAGCCTCATCATCAGATGCAGTTCAGAGTCATACTCAGGACACTCTTTATGTAGGGTGGGGTCTCATCTTTCTGTGAAGGATACAGTTTGTATGTTGTAGGCTATGCCAATAGATAAGCAATCAGAAAGAGGTGACATGACATTTGAAAAGTGTTTGTCAAGATTAAATAGGTAACTTGACAGATCAGTCTGTACAAATTTCATAAACTTTTAGGTAGCACCTCATACACCTAAAGGGTGGGAGGTATGGTTATTAGGTATTCTTAAAATATACAGATTGCACGTTTTAAAGCCAAAATAAAAGGACATACATTGGATCTTAACGTTAAATAAAAATACTTCACATGCAATGAAGATAAAGGAAAGAGGGGGAAGAGAAGCATATGAAATTTGAGACCCTTCCCTAAAATTGTTTTTATATTAATGTTAAAGAAAAAAAAATAATACAATTAAATCAAACTAATTCATCAAAAAATTATATTTCATGACATATCAACCCTTGAGTAAACATGGGGCTAACCATGTAAGGGAAAGGGAACTAAGAAACAGGAAATGACCAAGCACTTCCTGTTTCTTGAGTGGGAGGGCTAAGGCTAGAGTCCAGTCAGTTGGTCAAAGAAAGTGACTGGAGTCAGAGATAGGCTCAGTGTGCTGGTGCCCCTAGATCTATGGTGATTTGCTAGGATCTGGCAAAGTAGAATTTGCACTGGATGCATTAGAGGTGGGGTGGAACAGAGCCAAAGGAAAGTCTGAAGTAACAAGCACTCTTCCAGTTGTGAGCTAGTCCAGACCAGACCTTCAAACCTTGAGCTCAAGGTTTTTTTTCCTTCGTCTTTTATAACACTACCTTTGGCCCTGTGCAATAAATACAGCATGGGGCTGGGCAATACAGTGAGCAAATGCACAGCAAAGCTGGGGGTGTATCTGTCACAGCAGTGAGTAATGTAAATATTGTGAGTGACTCCCTTCACCTGATAAAATATTTAAAGGAGGAGGTTATTTATCAGCCTAAATTTCCAATGTACAGGATTAGAAAGTATCTAGAGAATGATATAGACCACACTATCCATTAAAAATGGACTATTCCAAAGAATTTGTCTTAAACAGACCAAGTTTTTTGTAGTAGTCCCATTAACTCTTTTCTGGGCATGTGAGTGGTTAATGATTGCCTGGTCTTAAGGGGCTTTCCCCACCAGGCTATACATGGACAGGGTCAAGTTTATTGCTTAGCACCCCCAAAAGGAGAATGTCAAAGGAACCACACATTTTTTGGTCTAGCTGTGTGTGTCTCAATTTGAGCATGATTCTCCACTATAAAACAACCTTGGGTCATATACTGATTTGGTAGGAAGTCAGTTAAATAACTTAACTACTTGCCTTGTGAATCTTGGTCACTACTAACATTTACTATTAGCATGTTATGGTGGCTGAAATTTGACAACTGGTAGCAGAGCTAGAGTTTGCAAAATAACTACAAGCAACATCTTAGCTTCAAGTCTTAAATCAAATAAATTAGTCCTGGTGAAAGAAGATAAAAATTTGGGAGATTGCCACTAATGTAGTAGAAGTTGAGAAAGCCTCTCAAGTCTTCTCGAGCCTTACATTAAAAAAAAAAAAAAAAAAAAAAAAAAGGGCTAATATTAAGACCTATTCAGATTTATCTACAAATTCAACTTCATTATAGATCCAGGAACTGTAGGTGTATATGCAAAGTACATCATGTATTTAATAGTACTGTTTATAAATGGAAGATGACCTAACCATTTCAATCAACTGGATCCAGTTGATGGGACACACTTCGGCTGGTTGT